>CP106730.1:59420891-59994292 GCA_025506655.1 Gossypium rotundifolium
CACCCAATTTTCCTTTTACGCGATTAAGTCCTTTTATTTAATTAGGTAACCAAACAACAAAATTAAAGCACACAAATTTCACAGATATAAATTCACACAAAATAAACATAGTAAGTAATTTTTAAATATTTTTCTTACTTAGATTCGTGGTCCCGAAACCACCGTTCTGACTAGGGTCTAATTCGGGCTGTTACAACTCTTCCCCTTAGAGATTTTCATCCTTGAAAATCTTACCGATGAATAGGCTCGGATAACGTTCTTTAATTGCATATTTTGGCTCCCACGTTGCTTCTTCTACTCTGTGTTTATGCCACAACACTTAAGTAACGAAATTTTATTATTTCGTAATTCTTTAATCTCATAAGCCAGAATACGAATCAGTTCTTCCTCATATGTCATATCGGACATAATCTCAATCTTAGACAAATTAATCACATGTGAGGGGTCATATCGATATCTTTGAAGTATTGAAACATGGAATACATTGTGAATCTTTTCTAGCTCAGATGGCAATGACAATCTCTAAGCAACCGACCCGTTACGCTCTATAATCTCATACTACACAACAAATCTCGGACTCAATTTTCCTTTACAACCGAATCTGAGTATTTTCTTCCACGATAAAACTTTCAAAATAACTTTTTCCCCGATCTGAAACTATATATCTTTTTGTTTCAAGTCCGCAAATGATTTCTAATGATCTGACGCCGTTTTCAGACTTTCACGGATCACTTCTACTTTCTGTTCAGTCTCTCTGATCAATTCAACCTTGTATATCTTATTTTTATAGAGCTCAGTCCAATACAATGATGTATGAAATTTATGACCATAAAAAGCCTTATAAGGTGCCAATTTATTGTACGAAAATCCAATCAGATGTAGATGTTGTTCCTATGTACCTTTGAACTCAAGAATGCAACATTTCAACATATCCTCAAGTATCTGAATGACTCGTTTAGACTGAACACTTATCTGTGGATGGAAAGCTGTGCTGAAATGTAATTTCGTACCTAAGCATCATGCAGTTTCATCCAAAACCCCAATGTAAATCTCAGATCTTTATTCAAATCAATAGATATAGGTACACCATGTAATCTTTCAAATTGACAAACATACAATTCAGCCAACTTATCAAGCAAGTAGTCTGTACATATCGAAACTAATAAGCCGATTTAGCCAATCAACCAACAATAACCCAAATTGCATCTTTCTTGCTTGGTGTCAATAGAAAACCAAATAAAAAATCCATCGTGACTCTATCCCATTTCCATTTAGGTATCATAATCGGCTGAAGCAACCTAAAAGGTACCTGATGCTCTGCTTTTTACTTGTTGATAGATTAAGCATTTCGAAGAAAAGTCAGAAATATCTTGTTTCATACCATACCACTAGTAAAGTTGTTTCAGATCGTTATGTATCTTTGTACTAACTGGGTCAACTGACAATCAACTGTTGTGGGCAAAATCATCTGAATCAACATCTGAATTCCTCAAAACACATATTTGGTTTCTAAACCTCAGACAAATTTCAGCATCAACTTCGAAACTCTGAATCAACCTTCAAATCACCTTGGAGTTGCTTTGCTGACAATTCGTTATCAACTTTTTGAGTATCACTAATTTTGCTGAATAAATAACGGTCTTACTTTTAATTCAACTATTATTGAACCATCATCAGACATAGCCATATATGCATTCATTGCACACTAAGCAAACAGTGATTTTCAGCTTAAAACATCAGTAACAACATTAGCCTTTCTCGGATGGTAGTCAATCACAAGCTCATAGTCTTTTAACAATTCTAACCATAAGGAATCACAGGATATCTCTGTGTACTCCATTATTATACGTCAACCCATCCATTGACACATGACTGAGGTTCATAAACTCTCTGTTCAATTTAGGCTAAATTAGAACAAATATTTTAGTGGATAATGTCTTCTTGCAAAAGAAAGCTTCAACAATTGAACTAGCTTTAATTTACCACAATATTTCTCAGATAAGATTGTTCTGATAGATCAAATCCTCAAAAATACAAGTTCTACTTCCATACTATCCTTCAGATCACACATGTACATTTAAAGTTTGTTTCTGATCCAGTGGATAGATTCAAACTCATATAACCCAATTACATTTTCAATCAAATAGTTTCAGATCGGATTAAACTACAGAATTGGTCTTTTCGAAGAAATCTTTTCTTCTCGTCAGAAAGAATAATCCAGACATGTCTATATATATATACTACAGTCATCAAATAGAAATCATATTGTCATAATAGGATTGTCGTCTTATCCGTGACAATAGATAATATCCCAACTATTAACGAAGCATTTGAACCCAGAAGAAAATCAAATATGATTTGAACAACAACCAATGCAGAAGCACAACTTTTATAACTATTTCCTTCAAATGGACATCTCTTATAGATAATCACATAGAATCATGAGAAAACCAGAATAACTAAATTGTCAACATTTGAAGCTACACTGAATATTAGAAAATTACAACCCATTTAGAATGATATCAATTTCGATGATATTCCAAAAATTTCTAGAAAGAATAATATTACTCGTAAATGCTGAAATTCACAGTAATAGAAGCAATATAATCTTAACATATTTTCAATAGAACAATAGCCTACAGAAACAGAGTATTAGCATTATACAGATTTCACCATCATCTTTCATATCCGCACAAAGGAATAAATACCAAAGAAAGGCATAGCAATGTCAAATACAACCCCCAAACAAACCAACGATACTTTCATCTATTAATATGTTTAGCCAATGTTCTTTTATGATAATAATTCATTCTGAAATTAAACAGTCACATATACTTTTGAGAATAAATATACACATAGAATGCCCAAAAGGAATCATAATAACTACCCGACTATAGCCACTACACTCAGCCCTCAATACAATTCAAACATTATTTCAACTGTCTAATTCTGCCATTAGAAATTTTCACATTATCCCTTCACTAAAAGAAATCAATTCATAAAAGCTTTTAACAAATATTTTCCTTAGTTAACATACCTCAATAAGTGATTTGATTGGAGATAACTTCTTCTTTAACAGTGACGTTACATAATCTGAATAATCTGCAGAACTATCCAATGTCTCTTTTAAAACTGTCTTCATTTGCTGATTCAATCTCTTTTCTAGCCACAATACTAATCTTAAGGACTTCTGTAATTCTTCACTCTTGAGCTTATTCAACCCAGATCTTACAAATTTCACAATAACATTTCACTAATAAGGGGGTGAGGGTAATAAAGCCTCAAATTTAACTTACACATATATACACATAACACACACTTTCACAAATAGTCAATTCATTAATAATTTCACATTGTCCAAACATTTAATAAACATTTTCTTTTAATCATCTTTATTTTTAACACTTAATTCATATACCAACTCAAATCATTAATTTACAATAAAAACATTTCAGATAGCAATCACAACTCACATATCACAATCTATATGCTAATATAATTATAACATTTGTCAACATCAATATATCATACTCTTTGATCCATAACTTTATGAGTTTCAACTCATCATCAACACATTTCCATTCAAACATTTGAGTACACATTTCGTACTATCAAAATTAGCTTGGTTGAAAACTTATCTGTCTTATCAAAATAATTTTAGTCAGAGTCAGGAGATATCACACTATCGTAAGTTAAATATGACATGTATAGCTAGACTCACATACATTATGGTAGTCCTAAAACCGACTAAACTTGGCTCTGATACCAATAAAATGTAACATCTCTAACCGTATACTTCGTTGGAATGGGGTTATGAGGTGTTATCGATCATAAAACAATTCAGAATAGACTTCCTTTATAAGGTTAATCATCTAGATTTTTTTTTCATATAAGCATTTCATTTCACATACTTATCAAATATGTATACTTTAACTTTGATGACATTTGAATAATTCAAATATAAAATATTTTAATTATCAAACAAATGTAATGCATATTTTATACAATCAAACATACATTATTATCGTTCATATAAGTGAAATATTCCACAAGAATATTCGTTTGCCTTATTACTACATTTCCATAACATGAATAAATAATCTTATAATTCACTTAACATATGCTAAAATATATCATCAACTTAACTAATTAAACCACTCAAATAGATTATCTAAAATGTTCAAATAATGTGCCATTTGAAAACGATACATAAACATATTCATTTCATGTCTGTTCTACAACCAAGATCTACTAGTACATATTAATTGATTATCAAATAATTATCAAATCCAAATGGCCATACCTATCATTATTTTATAGCTTAAGCATACTCCAATGTATCACGTATTCTTGACATACATTTTACTAATTAATGCATTACATATTATAACTCAAACTCAAACATCACTTACTTCATAACCGATGTAACACCCCAAACTCGGCCTAGACGTTATGACCGGATCTAGCATGTCACATCAAAAGGTTGTTTAAATGCTATTCGTTCGTTAACAACTTTGTATTCTTCTTAAAACTCCAAACTTTGTTGCTTGTGAAAACAAGATTTCTTAAAATGTTTTCTTGTAAAGATATTATTATTATTTTGAAAACTTTGTTTATTGTTGAAATCTAACTCAAAGAATTGCGGAAACGTGTTATTTTGAAAACGGTTGTTATTGCTTAAAAATCTGTGATTAACCGATTAATAATTATTAACTAGCAAAATTACTATACGAAAATTTAGAAGAAAAATCCAATGGCCTTATTACATAAAATATTAACCAAAAATAATAACATAAGATAAATTAAAAACTAAATTACTAAGTTTCGTAACAAGAAAATCTGACGTATGGCCACCTCCGAGTTCTCCACAGCTCTAAATCCTCTAACGCTGGGGATTACCTACATGGTTAAAAGAAAAGGGGGTGAGTTATGAGAACTCAGTGTGTAACCCCCTATAACGGTCACAATACGAGCCTGAGCCCTTACGGCATCGGTCTGGGCCTAAGCCCTATAAATATGATAATGCAAACAAAAAAATGGAGCCCAACCCAACCCAACCAATCAAACCGCGTGGGGATTAAGTCAACCCATCCCGCCAAACACACCAATATTGCAGACAAACTACCAGAATATAAGCGACTTAAAGTCGTGGGTAGGTCTACAGTCATTTCGAGCGACCCGTGCGACCTTAACAATCAAATCAGTGTGAAACACCCCAAACCCGGCCCAAAAAGCCCAACCGGATTTGTTATGCTCCTTCAATCTAACTTTTCGCAAACTCTAAATAAAAATTTGACGATTTTGTAGAAAACGGATTTAACTTAATATTTTAAGTTGAAATCAAATTGTAAAGTAAATTTTGTCTTTTAAAATATCATTTTAGAAGTAATTAAAAGGAAACCAAATTTAAGAAAATTACTTTAAAACATTTATATATTAGTGACAAAAACATTTTTAAAATATTTATCGAAAACCATTTAATTATTTACTTAATAATTGTTCATGGCAAAATAAAAGTAAATCCAAACACAAAATTAAAGATAGTTTATAATGGCCTTATTACATAAAATTGGCAAACCCATAATAAAATCTAAATAATAAAAATTAACTTAGTAAGTTTAAGTAGGAAAATTTCCAAACTTCATTATTTGAGCATTGGCCACCTCGAAATCCTTGCTGACCCGATCCATCGCTTTACGAATCATCTGAAAAGTTTTCCCACAAAAGGGGGTGAGTCATAAACTCAATGTATAACACATACATTAAAAAGCCCATTTGATTAAGCCCTTAAGCCCATTAATCGCACATATGGCCATAGGCCCATTTAAGTCATATTTGGCCAAAAGCCCATTTAGCTCATATATAGCCCAAAAGCCCATATCATAGCAGATCAAATAATAATCATTCAATTTTACATGGTTATGTACATGAAATGAAATGCAAGCCCGGCCCACCTAAATATCCATCCGCTACACACCACCCGTACCAACCAACACACCGTGGGGATTATTAAATCAACCTCCATCCGCTACACACCATCGAAGGCGATTCTTGTCATATCAACATGCACATCGCCCTTATAATATTGTGGCAAAGCCACCAAACAGATGTGACCGAAGTCACCTGACCGAAGTCCAAATTTCAAATACGTGACCCGAAGTCACCAGATTCACATATGTGACCGAAGTCACCGGATTTCAAATATGTGATCGAAGTCACCGGATTCAAATATGTGACCGAAGTCACCGGAAATGTGGTAAAACCACCAGAATACTTCCTCCTTTATCAAATATACCCATATGCCCATGCACATACAAATCGATAATTTTTCATGCTATTTACCCCACAAATCATAATATAGCCATACTTATCTCACATTTATGCATATAGCAAAATGAACAAAATATTGGGGTAAACATACCTGAATATCGCATACCACTGAATTGTATCCAAAATCACAATCATACACATGGTCATATAATCACGTTTAAAAATATGTAAATCTATGAGCATTTTAATGTAAGGTTACACACCTCGTGGCAGTGAGAACAATACTCTCTCGCTCGTCAACACCTAATTAATTAACACACTTGATTAGTATAACTTTAACTAATAAAACTATGTTTATTGATGAGGGATCTAAATCCTTACCCTCGGATTCTCGAACGACAGTTATTTGTGGTTTTCTCCTTTGGATGGATCAAAACCACGATATTCCACCAACGTAAAGTGGTTCGGTTGTACGCACTACTTCAAATAATCGATCCTCGTTAGCAGAGGGTCCACAACCCGGTGGAAAGTTTGTAGTTCGATGGTAAAGGAATACCTCCTCTTTCCAAACACTCGAAGCGCCTTTTCTTACCTATCTTGTTAGTCTCAAATCGCCCTAAAAATACGATCGATTAGTAATCTATCTAAAGAAATCGATATAACCAAAAAGGGGTAATCTTACCTTGATGATTTCGAAAGATCACTTCTTAAAAGTTGTCTTCAACAAAGATCCTTAAAAATCTTTTCCAAGGATTCGGCCTAAGAGAGAAAAATAAAAGATTTATTTTTTTCTAGATCAATTATAATAAAAAGGAATAATGAAAACTATTGACAAACAAAAACCTTACTTTGATTCACTTGAAGGTTCGGCCTTGAACAAAAAGAAGAAAGGAATTGATGATTCGGCTTTAACAAAAAGAGAGAAATATTGTGCTTTGGCTATGGTGGTTTCGGTTGAGAATGAAGAAGAAAGAAGTATGAAAAGAGAAGGAGAGAGAAGGAAGAAAGAGAAAGAGAAGAGAGAGATTAAAGGAAGAAGATGATGATGGTGATGTTGTTTCTCAAAAAGAAAAGAGATTGGTTTTGGAACCTATGCTCATTTGGCCAAAGAGAAGAAATGAAGAAAATTGGTTCTTGAACTTTTGTAGTTTCGGTAATGAGGGAGAAAGGAAAGAAAGTGATTCTTGAAGGCTTGAAATTTTGGTTACAAAGAGAAAGAAAAGTGTTTTGAAAAGAAACTAAAAAGGCCTTTCAAACCGAAATGGTCATTTGCAAAATGATCAAAAGAAAAGAGAAAGACTTCTCTTTTGTGTAATAGGCATTCGGTTAGGAAGGAAGTTTTTGAAGAAAATTGGTCAAATTGAAAGCCAAACCAAAATAAAGTTTTTTACCTAATGTCACCAACAAATTTCGGCTAGGAGAGAAACCTTTAGAGAAAAGAGGAAAGATGTACAAAATGCAAAACATTTTGGCCACTATCATCCCCTACCCCAAGTCAAAATTCAGCCAACAAGGAAGCCAAGATACTCCCCCTTTTTGCTCCACATTTCTTCCTTATCAACCTTAATTTTGCTATCACCATTAACCACTCCCTTTAGCCCCTAAAACCATCTAGGTTCATGGTCAAATGACCATGAACAAGCTCCCAAAACATTGCCCAATATCATGCCTTTTGTCCCCCCTCATCTTATCATCCTTCATGATTTCATACCATAAGTTCTTAGCTTCCTTTTTCATATGGTCAAATGGCCAAAAATAAAAGAATACTCATCCACTCTAGAATATTCTTGGCTGACACTATGGGGAAGGAAACAAAAGAAATAAAAATTTTCCATTATGCTAGCTAGGAGATTCGAACCTCACTCTTCAAGCACACATCCATACATCCTAACCACTTTGCCAATTACTCAACTTATGCTTAAAACTCCTTGTCATTAATTCTTAAGGCCTAACTTGCTTAGCTCTCTCTTAATTATTAGAAATTAAAAGTTTCACTAAGCATTCACTCAATTAATGAAGCTCAAATAACTTCCAAAATACACTCAATAATAATTAAGCATGCAACATCATTCAATTAAGTAGAAAATGCATAACCCCTAATTATCAGGATGTTACACAGTGGGTCCAGAGTCATCTCAGGTGACTCTTGTGACCTTAACAATCAAATCGGTGGGTCCACAGTTGTCTCGGGTGACCCGTGCGACCCTAACAGATCAATCACTTTCTCCAATTACAAAATCCCAACCCAATGCAATATGTAGTGGCATATCATGATGATGTATGAATTAAATTACCACCACAAGCAATTAAATAGAGTATACATACAACACTAGATCTACCACTAGAGGTATAATGGTCATTTGGTCAATAGGGATAAAACGATAATTTACCCCTTAAGGGCATAACAGTAAATTCACCCTTTAAGGGTATTTCGGTAACTTTACCCGCCCAGGGTATTTCAGTAATTTACCCACTAAGGGTACTTCAATAATTTTACCACTGAGGGTATTTTAATAATTTTACCCACCAAGGGTATTTCGGTAATTTACCCACTGAGGGTATTTCAGTAATTTTACCCACTAAGGGTATTTCGATAATTTCACAAATCAAGGGTATTTTTATAATTTCACAAAATAGGGTATTTCGATAATTTTACAATTCGAGGGTATTTTAGTAATTTCACAAATCAGGGGTATTTTTGTAATTTTACAAACCAAGGGTATTTTAGTAATTTTATAAACCAAGGGTATTCTAAATAGAGATAACGATGTGAATGGGCTTAGGGCCCATTCTCAGCCCAAATGGGCCCACACGCTCGTGTGACCCAATTAGCCCAAATCTAGCCACAGATATGAGATTCACATAGACCAGTTCACTATCTACTACACAATCATACAATTCATTCATATGGGCCCCTAGGCCCATTAGTCCCACTTGGCCCAAATAGCATCAACCCAAAAGAACACTCATGATGGCTTCACTATCGCGTCGAAGCCCCCACACGTGCACTCGCACGCTCGTGTGGCTACCATTTTTGTGTGACTGGCATTTCGACATTTTTCGCTCTACAGCTAGAGTAGTGTGAAATACACACCTGATAGGAGTATGAAGCTAATCCGCGCTCCGAATGCTCCTATGCCGAAACGCCCACCAAGGTATCCTTCCTCTCCTTATAGACAACTCTATATATAGCCAGCTTCTCACCTTCCCTCTTGCTAGCTTTCCAATGTGGGATCCCTTATTCAGTAGAGTTTAAATCCAACCCAAACCCTGGTCATCCAATCCGCAAAATAAATACTCCTTTGTTTGTCATAAGATTTGAACCCAGGCTCCCATGTAACTTAATACATGCTGCTAGCCACTTTACTAACTAGCTTCTTGTTGTCTTAAAACATGCGCAACTAAATATAAGTCTATGGCCAAAGTCTAAGTTCACTTAAAAATAAATCAAAATAAAATGCAAGCGCCAAGATTTAAACCTTGGAGCCCTTGCTTCCCTGTGTGGCGTCACCTTCTTGTCTCCCATGTGGCGCCACTTTGCCACTACACCATAAGCTCTTTTTGTGTCATTTTTCTCCACATTTTATTCTTAAATCCTACCTACTAACTCCCAGATATTATTCACCTAAAACCAAAATTTTCCTAAAGCCCAAGTTTGATCCCGAGACTTTATAGAAGCCCCCTGACCTTCCAAAATCACTCACCTAATAGGTCCAACTTGCATTAGGGCCATTCTCTTATTCTTAAAAATTTTAAACGCTCCCATGGCCAAGGCCCAATGGGCCCAATCCTACTAGATACAACTTCGGGTCGTTACAAATCTACCCCCTTAAAAAAAATTTTGTCCTTGAAATTTCTAACTATAGGAAAAGTCGCACCTCCTAACCTACCACACTACGTTCACGCTACGCACTCTGATCTTAATAACACTAATACACTTTTAACTTAATCTTGAAACCTCTTACACAACCAAATATCTAACACAGAAGTAAACATATATTTACCACACATGCATACAATTTCTATATTTAAACATCACATCCAACAAAACACATACAGAACAATTACCAAAAATACAGTCACCACAGCATATAGAGCATAGTATCAGGAAACTTACGGATTTGGTGCGGAGACTTGGTGTGCCATACTTTCAGTAACACCATCACTTTTTCTAAACCAAAGTTTAAACAGATTTGGAAAATTTTCAAACCCATTCCACAGCCGAGTTTTGTAACATGGCTCTGATACCATAAAATGTAACACCCCAAACTCGACCTAGACGTTATGATCGAATCTAGCATTTCACATTAAAAGGTTGTTTAAACGTTATTCGTTCGTTAACAACTTTGTATTCTTTTTGAAACTCCAAACTTTGATGCTTGTGAAAACAATATTTGCTTAAAATAATTTCTTGTAAAGATGTTATTATTATTTTCAAAAACTTTGTTTATTGTTGAAATCTGACTTAAAGAATTGCGGAAACATGTTATTTTGAAAACGGTTGTTATTGATTAAAAATCTGTGATTAACCGATTAATAATTATTAACTAGCAAAATTACTATACGAAAATTTAGAAGAAAAATCTAATGGCCTTATTACACAAAATAGTAACCCAAAATAATAACATAAGATAAATTAAAACTGAATTTACTAAGTTTCGTAAGAAGAAAATCTGACGTATGGCCACCTCCGAGTTCTCTGCAGCTCTAAATCCTTTAACACTAGGATTACCTACATGGTTAAAAGAAAAGCGGGGTGAGTTACGAGAACTCAGTGTGTAACCCCCTATAACGATCACTATACGGGCTTGAGCCCTTACGGTATCGGTCTGGGCCTAAGCCCTATAAACATGATAATGCAAACAAAAAAATGCAGTCTAACCTAATCCAACAAATCACACCGCGTGGGGATCAAGTCAACCCACCCCACAAAACACACCAATATTGCAGACAAGCTGCCAGAATATAAGTGACTTAAAGTTGTTGGTAGGTCTACAGTCATCTCGAGCGACCCGTGTGACCTTAACAATCAAATCGGAGGTCTACAGTTATCTCGAACGACCCGTACGACCTTAACAATCAAATCAGTGGGTCCATAATCATCTCGGGTAACCCGTGTGACCCTAACAGATCAATCACTTCCTCCAATTACAAAATCCCAACCCAATGCAATATGTAGTGACATATCAAGATGATGTATGAATTAAATTACCATCATAAGAAATTAAACAAGGTATACATACAACACTAGATCTACCACTAGGGGTATAATGGTCATTTGGTCGGTAGGGGTAAAACGGTAATTTACCCCTCAAGGGTATAACAGTAAATTTACCCTTTAAGGGTATTTTGGTAACTTTACTCGTCGAGGGTATTTCAGTAATTTACCCACTAAGGGTATTTCGGTAATTTTACCCTTCAAGGGTATTTTAATAATTTTACCCACCAAGGGTATTTTGGTAATTTACCCACTGAGGGTATTTCGATAATTTTACCCACTAAGGGTATTTCGATAATTTCACAAATTAGGGGTATTTTTGTAATTTTACAATCTGAGGGTATTTCGATAATTTCACAAATCAGAGGTATTTCTGTAATTTTACAAACCAAGGGTATTTCAGTAATTTTCTAAACCAAGGGTATTCTAAACAGAGATAACGATGCAAATAGGCTTAAGGCCCATTCTCGGCCTAAATGGGCCCACACGCTCATGTGACCCAATTAGCCTAAATCTAGCCACAGATATGAGATTCACATAGACTAGTTCACTATCTACTACACAATCATACAATTCATTCATATGGGCCCCCGGGCCCATTGGGCCCACTTGGCCTAAACAGCATCAACCCACAAGAACACTCATGATGGCCTCAACTATCACGTCGAAGCCCCCACACGTATGCTCGCACGCTCGTGTGGCTACCATTGTCGTGTGACCGGCATTTCAGCATTTGCCGCTCTACAACTAGAGTAGTGTGAAATACACACCTGATAGGAGTCTGAAGCTAATCCACACTCCGAATGCTCCTATGCCCAAACGCCCACCAAGGTATCCTTCCTCTCCTCATAGATGGCTCTATATATAGCCAGCTTCTCACCTTCCCTCTTGGTAGCTTTCCGTTGTGGGATCCCTTCTTCAGTAGAGTTTAAATCCAACACAAACTCTTGCTGTCCAATCCGCAAAATAAATATGCCCTTGCTTGTCATGAGATTCTAACCCAGGGTCCCTTGTAACTTAATCCATGTCGCTAGCCACTTTACCAACAAGCTCCTTGTTGTCTTAAAACATGCGCAACTAAATATAAGTTTATGGCCAAAGTCTAAGTTCATTTAAAAATAAATAAAAATAAAATGCAAGTGCCAAGACTTGAACGTTGGACCCTTTACTTCCCTGTGTGGCGTCACCTCCTTGTCCCCATGTGGCGCCACTTTTCCACTACACCACAAGCTATTTTTGTGTCATTTTTCTCCACATTTTATTCTTAAAGCCTACCTACTAACTCCAAGTGTTTTATTCACCTAAAACCAAAATTTTCCTAAAGCCCAAGTTTGATCCCCGGGACTTCATAGAAGCCCCCTAACATTTCAAAATCACTCACCTAATAGGTCCAACTTGCATTAGGGTCGTTCTCTTATTCTCAGAAATTTTAAACGCTCCCATGGCCAAGGCCCAATGAGGCCAATCCTATTATGCCCAACTTTGGGTCGTTACAACCAAAACATCACCTTTTACCCTAATACATATATATTTTGAGTTAATAAATGAGTCATACAATTTCATCTTGTGCCGAAATATAAATATATATATACATATATAAATATATATACGGTATTGAATCACCAAGTTGACTATACCCCTTCCATATATTTCCACCAAATAACCCAGTATAAAAGTACATTATATAAGCTTCAAAATCAATTCATGATACAATCTATACTTCACAAGAATAAATCAATAACCAAATATAAACATATATCCCATACACAAATCTTATCTACTACGTAATAAACATATCAAAATAAACTTTTTCTATAATAACCATATCATCCTTTTATACCAATTCATGAATAACATCTTAACCAAATTAGCAACCAAATTCACTCATACTTTTATCTATCCATGTGTCATAACTGAATCAACCAAACCACACATCCAAAATTACTAACCAGCTTCAATGCACAAAATAGATATCATGAATATTATTCAATCAAGACATATAGCATAATAACCAAATGAACGTAAGCCATAATCAAACATAAAGCATTGAAGTTAGGTCATTTTCGCATGGCTTAATTTATACAAAACCAAAATCCAACATTTCAAATTACAATCTAGCCTATACATGCCATAGGTTCAAAAATTTAGCTTATAAAATATCGAAAGCAGTCGATAGTTTTCTCTGACGATTCCCGAGCTCGAAACTTGAATTCAAAATCTATAAAACTGAGGTAAACATGAACACACACATAGTAAGCTTACATAGCTTAGCAAGTCATAAGCAAATAAACAACTTAGCTACATAATCAAATCATATAAACTAAACCAAATTTTTTTACTATCATAGTTACTTAAATCTTTAAACTTACAAATTCATGTATTTTATATGTACTTTCACTTGTATATTATTCATGGCGAATAAACATATATATATATATTAACAAACTATCATTCAATTTCCAAGCCAAAATATCTTTATCATAACTAGTACACATACTTTTATATGCATAAATTCATAGGTCAAAGAATAACAATCACATACATATTTATATTATATGACCGAATACACATACATATATATATATATGCAAAATATTCTTCAATTTCAAAGCTAAATATCATTATGTGAACACATATACTTATACTCATGAATCAAAGTACATCTTCTTATGCGTAAGCATAGTAATGACTGGAACGACACTTTTATACATAAAGATATATTAACAAACTATCATCCAATGACCAAGCAAAAACATCTTTATCATACTAAATACACATACACTTATATGCATACACTCGTAAGTCAAAGTATAACAATTATATAAATATTTATATCCACGGCCGAATATACCACCAATTGCATATATTCAAAAATAATTTCAATAATTTTCATATCAATTATTTACAACGCTGAATACCTTTTTCACATTCACATATGTACTTTCTTTACTTCAAGCATGTTTTGCAACAATTATTAAGTAACTTACTCACTTAGTTTCAAATAGGTAATAAACCAATACATACATGACCATTTTAGCTCACTTTTGCACATTTGATCTCAACTTATCGATGCGCGTTGAACCATTCGAATTGGATAGGACACTCGGATAAACACACATATATCTTACAATGCCAACATCCCAGACGTGGTCTGTAATACCTCAAACCCAGCCTATACGTCATGACTGGATCTGGTATGCTACGAGTTGAACGTTGAAAACTTTGCTTTAAAGGGGTTTTGAAAATCTCAGCTTATTTTAACCGACTAATCATTAATTGGGACGTTTTTGAAAGGAACCTTAACATTCGCGTTGAATGTGATTGAAAAGCCCATTTTCATTTCACTTATAATTAAGACTTCAAAAACATAAGCTTATAAATTGTAACATAAACAAATATATAGATCGATAACCTAAGTTATGGAGACCTTATTACAAAAATAATCCCAAAATTAAAACTCAATGAAAAAAACGAAAACAGTCTATGAAAATAAAAGACTTGATGGCCCCTCAAGTCTGCCTCGACTCCCATGTCCATGATCTACTGCTCATTTGAAAAGTTGGGAAAAATAAAAGGGTGAGTCACCAAGACTCAGTGTGCAAATCCCGAAAACACATAAAAGCCTTGGGCCCACAAACACATTATGGGCCTTGGGCCATACACAATAGCCACAGAATATATTTACATGCAATATGGCCCATCCCAAACCTAAGAGTCCATCCTCTACACACCCCTATACCAACCATTACACCGTGGGGATTTCTACAACCAACCCTCCATCCGCTACACACCATATGGACAGCTGTGCTGCCTGTCATAAAGACCGATAACTATGTGACCTATGTGGCAAAGCCACCGATCGCTATGCGACCTTAATAATATATCAACAGCTATGCTGCCTGTCATAAAGACCGATCACTATGTGACCTATGTGGCAAAGCCACCGATCACTATGTGACCTGTTCCCCTTCATCATATCAATCCCATCCTATGCATACATACATGCAAGAATCAAAACATTAAACTACATAAACAATCACATACTTTTACATACTTCGATACACATAGAGAAGTTTCTATGATTACGTAGCCGACATCCCTTGCCTACCCTTTTTGGGTAACACGACTATTCATACAGCCTCATTTTCTGGCTCTTAGCCCATAACATATACATAGTATAGTTTAACTAGTGTGATAGAGATCTACACACCTGATTACTGAAAAGACGATATTGTCTAAGTCGACACTATCAGTGGCCGCTACGACTGCTAATAGTCTAAGGTTTTATTCTGAAGTCAGTCCACAACCTGGTGGCTAATCCCAAACTGCTGACACTGCTCGCTTCTTAAACTTAGGGATTAGTTTAACAGATCCAATCCTCCATTACCTAATCGATATTTGATTTCATGAATGACTTTAGTCAGAAGATACTATAATGATTGCTTAACGAGGCATTAGGTTAAGGCACAATAAGGAAAAGAAATCGACTGAACACTTAGGGAGAATTGAAAACCTTACCTTGAAATCCTGAAAAAGTAATGTGGTTCGAAGGCTAACATTTTCTGGCTTAGAAATCTAGGCGATTAGATCTCCTTCAAATCCTGGAATGCCGCCCAAAAAGAACACGAGATCAGTGAAAATGTCAAACTAAAGATGGCCTAACAACCAACTAGCCATTCAGCTATGGTCTCAAAAATCGGAAGAGAAGAAAAAAAGAATAGAAAAAATTGGCACTTATCTTAACACAGAGAATTCGGTAACTCCTAGGGAATTTTGACTTTTAAGAAGATTAGAAAGAAAATATGATCTCAAGAAATCTATGAAGATTCAGCTTTGATGAAGAAATCGACAAAGAGAAAAGAATAGACAAGGGTATTCAGCTATGGAGAAGAAAGCAGAGAAAATAATAAAATTTCAGCTTTTGCATAAAAGTGGAGATGAGAGAATAAGATTAGGGGTTTCAGCTTTTGAATAATGAGAGAAGAGAATGGGAAATAAAACCATATTGCCGAAAATAAAAAGATATTCCCCCCACCTAAACATAAAATTTCAGCACCTACTACCTAAAACCCGAAAATACCCTTCCTCGAACTAAAAATTTAATCAATTAATGAGGAAAATTTTGGCACCCCTCTGGCATATTGAAATCGATTTCTTCCCCCTCCAAGAGATTAAAATTCAGCCACCACTGGCTGTTCAGCAGATAACTCATATTCTTCATCCCTTATCTTTATCCATTCACACCCCCAAAAGAGGCCTAAATAATACCACCTCTTCCTTCCTTTATCAGTACATTATCCAAGTCATTTAATCCCTCCTAATTTTAAGCCTTATTGTCATCCCACTTGCACCTCCTTTAAGTGCCAAAAATGGCCCAAATACATGGGCTCCAAGCGGCCATAACTTGGACCTCTTCACCTACTAATGATGCCACCTTATAGTTTCTTTGCAGCGGCCTTTGCTATTAGGCCACAAGCCCATTTTGTAATTTAAACCACATATACCATCTTTTAAACCCTATAGTGTCCAACCAAAAAATTTAACGAAGGCCTCGGCCCTATCCTGAGGCCAATCTGGACCCCTAACACTCTAATTAACACATTACTCATAATCACACATTAAATGCATAGGCCCCTTAATTCAGGATGTTACAGTTCTACCCCCTCTCGGGGGTAGCTCCGAATGTGGCGGAGTATTGGTTAGAGGCGGTCAAGAGAATCATGGATGACCTCGACTGGACAACTGAAGAGAAGCTGAAGGGTGCTGTTTCTTTACTCCGAGATGAGGCCTACCAGTGGTGGCTCACTGTCAGAGAGGGTACTCCGACAGACCGAGTGGATTGGAGTTTCTTTAAAATAAAGTTCGAGGGGAAATACGTTAGGGCTAGTTATGTGGATGCGTAGAGGAAGGTGTTCCTGAACCTAGTGCAAGGGGGTAAGTTAGTAGCGGAATATGAGGTAGAATTTTTGTGACTGAGCCAGACGCTCGAGGGATGGTTGCCACCGACTACGAGTGTTGTGTGAGATTTGAGGATGGGCTGCGAGATGAGCTGCGGGTGTTGATAGCTCCTCAGCAAGAGAGGGATTTTGCTATTTTGGTGGAAAAAAGCTAGGATAGCTGAGGAGGTTAAGTGAACTGAGAGGCAGAACAGAGATAAGGATAGAGGTAGGAATAGGAGGAGTTATGGACCATCAGCATCATCGGGAGGTTTTCGGAAAAAGCCTAGGGTTGAAGGACCTGCTCGCATTTCTGTGCCATCTTCTGGAAGACAATTTTGACAGCGTGCTCAGTGTGGGAGGTCTCATGTAGGAGAGTGCTGGGGAAGAAGTAAAGAGTGCTATAGGTGTGGGTCAAAGGATCATTTGATTAAGAACTGTCCTCGGGACATGGCTAGGGCTCGGACGGTAGGTTAGGGGTACGTGCAGCCAAGAAGGGGCGGTCAATAGATGTCAAGGGGTCGTGGTCTGAGAGGAGGGAATGGATCTGGCCGAGGTCATGGAGCACCGGGTAGAGTTTCTGGGAACTCCGATGCAAGACAGCCTTGGTTGGTCTACGCAGCTAGACGTCATGAGGAGGGGGATACACCAGACGTTTTCATGGGTATGTAACATCCTAAAAAGGGCCTATGCATTTTGGCCTAATTGTACAATAAGACATGTTTTATGTGTTTTGGAATAAATTTGGAATGATTTTGGAAACCTGAGGATGTATGGAAATGTTACGTCAAAAATAGGAAAGTGAACATTTTTTGGAAACCTAAGTAAATTAGGAAAGTGAACATTTTGGAAACCAAGCCAAAATAGGAAACTAAACATTTTGGTAACCAAACCAAAATAGGAAACTAAACATTTTGGAAGCCAAACCAAAATAGGAAACTAAACATTTTGGTAACCAAACCAAAATAGGAAACTAAACATTTTGGAAACCAAGCCAAAATAGGAAACTAAACATTTTGGAAACTTGGAAAATACAGAGTCATGCATGAAAATTTTAGGAAACTTAAAATGACCCTGAATGTCGAATTTAAGAGCCCAAAGGGGAGCTTAGGGCCAAGTGACCCTAAAAATATAAAGTACATGAAATTTGACCCAATAACGGACTTGGAAATGTGGCCTGAAGATGCCACCTAAGGCCCTAGGAAATGGCCCAAATGCAAGAGGTTTTGGGCCTGAGTTTGAGTCATCTAGGAAGCAAATAAAAGAAGTTTTATTTTGCTTCCATGTGGGAGTTGGACGGCACAAGGAAGCTAAGAAGAGGAGTTTTTATTCAATAGAACTTTTGGCTAATTAGAGATTTGATGGAATTTCATAGTTGATAAAATTAAAACTTATCACAAATGAAGAGTT
This sequence comes from Gossypium rotundifolium, assembly GCA_025506655.1. Classification (NCBI taxonomy): domain Eukaryota; kingdom Viridiplantae; phylum Streptophyta; class Magnoliopsida; order Malvales; family Malvaceae; genus Gossypium; species Gossypium rotundifolium. The sequence continues at coordinate 59,439,726 of CP106730.1, forward strand.
GGAGGATTTAGGGACACTAAGGCTAATAGTTTGACCAAAGAGAGAAAAGTAAAGAGCCATTCTCTCTCTTCATCTTCTTGTCAAATCTCCTAGTCAAAGTAACAACAATCTTTTCTCTTTTCTTTAGTCAATCCTCCTTGTCAAAACTCTCTCCATCTCTTTTCCTTTCTTTTCTTTTCTTTTACTATCCATCCACAAAAGCCAAAACTTCGAGATCCCAAATAGTGCCATAGCCAAATATTAAAAGAGATCATCCGGGATTCGAAAATGAGGTAAGTACATCAACATACATTTGGCAAAAAGGTCCCTTCCATAGTTAAATATTAGTTCAAATCTAACAAGTGATTTCGGCAGGAATTAAAATAACTTCGGGATTTGAGAATTTCAAGGTAAGTAAGTCTATACATTTGGCCAAGGCCAAATCTTAGTCAATTAGATCAAATTGATCAAAAACTAACCTATTCAGAGATCTAGGTGTTGGCCGATTACAAGGAAAAAGGGAAGGTGAAGTTTTCGGGATTTAAAATCCATAAGGTAAGCATTTGAAACTATTCGCCAAGGTTGTGTGATTACATAGATAAGATCTATAATTATTAAAAAGTCGAAAACTAATTTATGTTGAGATTTAAGGTTGGCCGAATATCAAGTGAAGGAAAACAAAGTTTTCAGGATTTGAATAAACATCAAATCCGCATCAAAGGAACTAAGGATCTAAACATTAGATCTTGCTTTTGGAATCTCAAGGAATCTCTAAACAAATCAGGTGTGCACTCCACACTATTCTTACTAGATTTATGGTTTAAATATGTTATATATGTTAATGTGAAAGTGAAAGAAAGTGGCAAAAGTACCATATTATGGTACAAAGTGCTAAGGTACGTTTTCCTACTCCTACTAGGATTTTGGAAAAAAATGTTATACAAGTGGAAAGTGATGTACAAGTGAAATAAAAATATGTTATGCATGATATTTATTATTTGGGGCATTCGGTCAATTGAAGAAGGGAAGTGAATGTGTGACTTGGTCTCACTGTGATGATGACTCGGTCTCACTAAGTGAATGTGATGACTCGGTCTCACTAAGTGAATGTGATGACTTCGGTCTCACTAAGTGAATGTGATGACTTCGATCTCACTAAGTGATTGTGATGACTTCGGTCTCACTAAGTGAATGTGATGACTTCGGTCTCACTAAGTGGTAACTTCGGTTACATTACAGTGGTGGCTATGCCACAATATTATCGATGGGTGATGAGCACATTGATTGCGAAAGAATCGCCTTCGATGGAGTGTAGCGGATGGAGGGTTGACTTAGTAGTCCCCACTTGTACAAAGTTGGTACGGGTGGAGTGTAGTGGATGGCATATAGGTTTGGGTTCGGGTTTGCATCATTACCTTGAAATTTTTATATGCATATGTTATGTATGGTGTGCCTATTTCTATTACTGAGTCTATCGACTCACCCGTTATGGGAATATGTTTCAGGTGATGAGCAGTAATGGACCGGACGGCAGAACTTATGGTGGCCATGTTCGACTTGAAGTTCAATTTAATTTGAATATTTATTTTATTTTTTTTAGTACTGTACAATTTATTATTTTGTGTTTCGTTTTATGTAATAAGGCCACCGTGACGAACTTTTATTTCTGCTATAATTACTATGTTATGAATTTAGGGCTTTATAAAGAATAAGCCCACTTAATATGAAATAAGTTTAAATATTTTGTCACTTGAAACAAATAGGTTTTTGTTATAAAAATAAATTTGTTTTCAACTCAAGCCCAACCCACAACAAACTATCTTCCAAAACACATAGTTTTCAAAGTATTCGAATGAATTTGAACCGAGTTACTTCAAGGAACATACCAGATCCAGTCCATTCTCGTGGGCCAGGTTTGGGGTGTTTCAGTTTGGTATCAGAGCCCAGTTCAAACTCTCGGCCTATGGCCTAAGGCCCAAAACATTTTTAAAAATAAGGCCAAATGAGTTTTATGAAAGTATTTTTACAAATAGACAGGTATAAAGACATGGCCCCTAAGTCTCCAACCCGCAGTCCACCAGGTAAGTACCCCTAATTCTATATGTGATTCTGTGATTTATATAAGGGTAGAAAAGGCATGGAACGTAGAATAGAATGATAGGAATTTGAACCCTAGGATTAGACTACTCAAACACAAACACAAAAGATTTAAGGCACTAAACCAACCTATGGCTAAGTCAATTAAGCTAGGTGTGGCAACCATGGTACGCATGTCTAGGAGTGGATCCAAGAGCTTGGTATTTAAGCAGTCCTAGTGACTCACCTCCTCTTCACAGAATCCTACAGTGCGTAGCTTCTGGCTCACCCTAACCTAGAGGACTTAGTGGGTGTGGCAACCCCAGATGCATGTCTAGGAATGGTTTCAGTGGGAGCTTGGTATTTAAGCGATCCACGTGACTCACCTCCTCTCCACTAGAATCCTCGCGCCAGTGCGTAGCTTTGGTTCACCTCGACCAAGAAGGCTCACCATAGGCTAAACTCAATAACTAGAACCCAAAAGGAATTAGCCATTTTTTAACACTTAATATTAAAATTTTAAATCACTTTCTTTCTCTTATCCTTAATTCACGAAAACTACTTCTGTACACAATTATTTTCGAAAAAAAAAATTTTGATCCATAAAAAAAATTACAAAAATGCCTTTAGTGGTAAAATTACCAAAGTGCCCTTGGTTTATAAAATGATTCAACTACTCAACAGTTTTACCAAAATTTTATTATTTTATAAACATTCCAAAAGCCCTAACTTGCAAAATATCAAAATACCTCGATTTTGGAAAAATTACAAAATTGCCCCTAACTTACAAAATTACCAAAATGACCACAATTTCAAAATTTTGCAACATTCTCATTTTGAAGGAACAATTTTCAAAAGAACCCTCGAGTTTTACAACTTTTGAAATACCCCTGATTTATTAAATTTTACAAATTTACCCTGATTTGTGAAAAATTACCAAAATACCCCTGAGGTCAAAAATTATCGAAATAACCCCAGATTTAAAATTTTTTTCCAAATTACCCTAGACTTCAAAATTTTCAAAATAATTTTTGACAAAAACACCAAGGAACGTTTTTCTTTTGAAAAATTATGAAAATGCCCCTGTAGGACAAAATTATGAACATACCCCCGGGTGGAGGAAAACAACAACAACAACAACGAAAACTACAACATTTCTCTGAATGAACGAAAGTTCATACTTGTTTGATGGATGAATGAATGAATGGAAAAGACTGTGTGTTTGTATGAATATGAAAGAACCACTCTTAAAACCCTTTCCATAAAACTCCTTCGCTGATAAATAAGTGGAACAAAGACTAATCCATAAAATTTCTTAATCAGATCTCGACGCTAGAAAATGAGTTTTAGAGGACGCGGTCTTCAAGGATGCGGTAGAGGAAGAATAACTATGTCAGAACCCGTTAGATCAGGTCAAGGTTCTGACAATGAGTTACCACCGCCACTACCACCCCCAGCTGTTAATGTCGAGCAAAACAGCTCGGGACGGGGATGAGGCTGTGTCACAGGCTATGTTGCGAGTATTGGAAATGGTGGTAGGCGCGGGTGGAAATTCGAGAGCTCGAAAATCTATACCCGAGCGACTCCGAGCCAACGGGGCCGAGGTGTTTCGTGGAGTGTCCGGTGTGGCACCCAATACCGCCGAGTATTGGTTGGAAGCAACTGAGCGTATTATGGATGAACTTGACCTGACCCCTGAGGAGAAGTTGAAAGGGATGGTAGCCCTGTTACGTGATGAAGCATACCAATGGTGGCTAACTGTTCGTGATGGTGCCACGACAAAGGATCTGACGTGGGAGTATGCTAAGGAGGCATATCAGAAGAAGTATGTATTTTCGGATATTGATGAGCGTGAAAGCTTTTCTAGGACTAGTTCATGGGAACAAATCAGTAGCGGCATATGAGGTTGAATTTCTGAGGTTAAGTCGATATGCTCGAGGAGTAGTCGCGACTGAACATGAACGCTGTGTCCGTTTTGAGGACGGATTAAGGGATAACCTAAGGTTATTGATAGCTCCACATCGAGGCGGAGTTCTCCACGTTGGTTGAAAAGGCTAAGGTAGCTGAAGGAATCAAGGACTCGACTAGGCAGAACTCTGACAGGAATAGACCCAAGAGAGGTTATGGATCGTCGGGAAATGTGCAGAAAAGGCCCAGAACTGAGGGGTCGAAGGGTCAGCAAGTTGATACCAGAGGGCAGTATCGTCCTTGTGAGTATTGTGGAAAGAAGCACTCAGGTGAGTGTTGGAAAAAGATAGGAGCATGTCTTAAATGTGGGTCTAAGGACCATATGCTCAAGGACTGTCCAAAGATATCAGATGATGACATACCAAAGAACTCGTAATGTTAATCAGCCGGTAGGGAAGACAAAGACCTCAACGAGGTCGAGGTTCGAATAACAGAGGTAATAGTGCTGGCAGAGGACGTGGCAGAGGTGCCACCAATACTGAGGCAAGACAGTCGGGTTTGGTTTATGCGGTTCACCGTAGGGAGGATGAAGATGCACCGGACGTCATAACCGGTACGTTCCTCATTCATAGTAAACCCTATTATGCTTTAATTGATGTGGGCTCGACCCATTCTTATGTTGCCTATAGTGTAGTTGAGACACTAGGCCTAGACTCTGAACTTTCTGATAAGGAGATGACGGTGGTAAGCCCACTAGGCCAAACTATAGTAGTAAATAAGATCTTTCAAAATATACCCCTAGAAATCCAGGAGTGAACTTTCGGGCTGACCTAATGGAATTACCCTTCGGGGAATTTGACCTTATACTTGGTATGGATTGGTTAGTAGAACATTGAGCCATGTTGGATTGTGCGGCTAAACAAATGGAACTAAGGACCCCTGAGGATGAGGTGGTCATTATGATAGGAGAGAGAAGGAACTATTTGATTAATGTAGTTTCGGTGCTTAAGGCTGAAAGGATGGTACGTAAAGGGTACGAGGCATTCTTAGCCTTTATAAGTGCGTTAGATGGAAACAAGGAAGGTGTCGAAGGAGTCAGAATGGTAAGGGACTTCGAGGATGTGTTTCCAGAGGAATTACCAGGAATACCCCCAGATAGAGAAGTTGAATTTGGAATAGACCTACTACCAGGAACAGCGCTTGTGTCAATTGCTCCATACCAAATGGCGCCAAAGGAATTAGTGGAGCTTAAGGCTCAAATCCAGGAATTATTGATCGTATTTATTCGCCCAGTGTGTCTCCGTGGGGAGCACCGGTCCTGTTTGTGAAGAAGAAGGACAGAACTATGCGTATGTGCATAGACTATCGTCAATTGAATAAGCTGACCATCAAGAACAAGTATCCCTTGCCAAGGATCGATGACTTGTTCGATCAGCTGAAAGGAGCCGCAGTGTTTTTGAAGATTGATTTATGATCGGGATACCATCAGTTGAAGGTAAAGGAGGCTGATATCCATAAGACCGCTTTTAGGACAAGATATGGTCACTTTGAGTTTGTAGTAATGCCGTTTGGGTTGACGAATGCTCCAGCCACGTTCATGGATATGATGAATCGAGTGTTCCAATGTTACTTAGATAGGTTTGTTGTGGTATTCATCGATGATATCTTGGTATATTCTAAGTCTGAAGAGGAGCATGATGAACATCTCCAGATTGTGTTACAAGTATTAAGGGAGAAGAAGCTTTATGCCAAATTCAGCAAGTGTGAATTTTGGCTTAGAGAAGTTGCTTTCTTAGGACACGTGGTATCTGCCGAGGGAAGAAGGGTGGATCCCAAGAAAATTGAAGCAGTGTTGGATTGGAAACCACCTAAGTCAGTGGCAGAGATTCGTAGTTTCTTAGGGTTGGCAGGCTACTACCGAAGGTTCGTGGAAGGATTCTCGTCGATAGTCGCACCATTAACAAAATTGTTGAGGAAGGAAGTACCCTTTGTGTGGACAGATAAGCAACAGGAGAGTTTTGAAAAACTTAAAAGGTATTAACTAAGCTCGGTGTTGATTCAACCCGAGGCGTGAAAGGATTTTGTGGTATACCGTGACGCTTCACATACGGGTTAGGATGTGTTCTTATGCAAGATGGAAAGGTAGTCGCTATGCGTCCCGACGATTAAGGCCGCATGAGGTGAACTACCCAACCCATGACTTGGAATTGGCAAGAGTGGTTTTCGCTCTCAAGGTGTGGAGGCATTATCTCAGATGGAGAAAGGTCGGTGATCTACATGCACCACAAGAGTCTCAAGTACTGTTGACTCAAAAGGAGTTAAACATGAGGCAACGAAGGTGGGTGGAATTACTGAAAGACTATGACTGTTCGATAGAATATCATCCGGGCAAGGCAAATGTAGTAGCTAATGCTTTAAGTAGGAAGGTTGTGACGGACCTAAGAGCAATGTTCGCCCATTTAAGCTTATATGAGGATGGAAGTTTGTTGGCCGAGTTACAAGTCAAGCCAACATGGTTGAAGGAAGTAAAAGAGGGACAGTTGGTTGATGAAGATTTAAATGTTAAGCTACAAAAAGCACAGAACGGAGAGTTGGAGGACTATGAGATTAATGATGAAGGAGTATTGTGCTACAAAGGGAAAGTCTATATGCCAAAAGACAAGGAGTTAAGACAGAAGATCCTTCGAGAAGCGCATAGTAGCCCTTATGCTATGCATCCCGGAGGCATTGTCATGCATGAGATTTAAGAGAACAATTTTGGTGGCGGATCTTAAACGAGAAGTTACGAATTTGTGGGAAGATGTCGGACATGTCGCCAAGTTAAAGTTGAACACCAAGTTCCATCGGGATTGCCTCAGCCAATCCAGATTCCGCAGTGGAAGTGGGAAAGGATTACCATGGACTTCGTTAGTGGGCTTCCCTCACGCCTACTAAGAAGGACTCGGTATGGGTTATAGTAGACCATTTGACTAAGTCCGCACATTTCATCCCAGTAAGAATGGACTATCCCCTTCAAAAGCTAGCCAAGCTATATGTGGCAGAAATTGTGAGGCTACATAGAGTACCAATGTCGATCATCTCTGATAGAGACCCAAGGTTTACGCCTCGATTTTGAAAGGCACTTCATCAAGCTTTAGGCACCAAGTTGGATTTCACTACTACCTTTCATCCACAATCGAACGGGTAGTCCGAACGAGTAATACAAGTGTTGGAGGATATGTTGAGAGGATGTGTGATGGATTTTCAAGGAAGTTGGGAGGACTACTTACCTTTAGCGAGTTCGCCTACAACAACAGATTATCGAGCTAGCATTCAATGGCACCATATAAAGCATTGTACGGACGGAAGTGTCGTACTCTACTTGTTGGACCGAGTTAGGAGAACGTCGAGTTTTGGGACCGTAGATAGTGGCAGATGTAAGAGAAGGTTGAAATAATTCAACACGGTTAAAAGAAGCCTCAAATAGATGTAAGTCTTATGTTGACCTCAAGTGGAAGGAAATAGAGTTTGAAGTAGGAGACCAAGTGTTTCTAAAAGTCTCACCATGGAAGAAAGTGATGAGGTTTGGTCGAAAAGGGAAATTAAGCCCAAGATTTATCGGGCCCTATCGGGTACTAAAGCGAGTGGGACCAGTGGCATACCACTAGAGTTGCCACCGAGTTGCAAACAAATGCATGACGTGTTCCATGTGTCCATGCTACGTCGTTAACGATCGGATCCTCTCACATAGTACCAAGAGAAGAAGTGGAGCTAAGGCCGACTTAACCTACGAGGAAGAGCCGATTTGATTCGAACGTGACGTAAAAGTACTACTTGAGGAAGTCCGCCTCTAGTCAAAGTATTGTGGCACAATCATGGATCGGAGGAAGCTTCGTGGGAGCCGAAGAGGCAATGAGACAACAATACCCTCAATTGTTTAGTTAAAAATTTCGAGGACGAAATTATTTTAAGGGGTAGAACCAGAACATCCTAAAAGGGCCTATGCATTTTGGCCTAATTGTACAATAAGACATGTTTTATGTGTTTTGGAATAAATTTGGAATGATTTTGGAAACCTGAGGATGTATGGAAATGTTACGTCGAAAATAGGAAAGTAAACATTTTTTGGAAACCTAAGTAAATTAGGAAAGTGAACATTTTGGAAACCAAGCCAAAATAGGAAACTAAACATTTTGGTAACCAAACCAAAATAGGAAACTAAACATTTTGGAAACCAAACCAAAATAGGAAACTAAACATTTTGGTAACCAAACCAAAATAGGAAACTAAACATTTTGGAAACCAAGCCAAAATAGGAAACTAAACATTTTGGAAACTTGGAAAATACTGAGTCACATGAAAATTTTAGGAAACTTAAAATGACCCTTAATGTCGAATTTAAGAGCCCAAAGGGGAGCTTAGGGCCAAGTGACCCTAAAAATATAAAGTACATGAAATTTGACCCAATAACGGACTTGGAAATGTGGCTCAAGATGCCACCTAAGGCCTAGGAAATGGCCCAAATGCAAGAGGTTTTGGGCTCGAGTTTGAGTCATCTAGGAAGCAAATAAAAGAAGTTTTATTTTGCTTCCATGAGTGGGGAGTTGGACAGCACAAGGGAAGCTAAGAAGAGGAGTTTTTATTCAATAGAACTTTTGGCTAATTAGGAGATTTGATGGAATTTCATAGTTGATAAAATTAAAACTCATCACAAATGAAGAGTTGGAAGATTTAGGGACACTAAGGCTAATAGTTTTGGCCAAAGAGAGAAAAGTAAAGAGCCATTCTCTTCTCTCATCTTCTTGCCGAAATCTCCTAGTCAAAGTAACAACAATCTTTTCTCTTTTCTTTAGCCGAATCCTCCTTGTCAAAACTCTCTCCATCTCTTTTCCTTTCTTTTTCTTTTCTTTTACTATCCATCCACAAAAGCCAAAACTTCGAGATCCCAAATAGTGCCATAGCCGAATATTAAAAGAGATCATCCGGGATTCGAAAACGAGGTAAGTACATCAACATACATTCGACAAAAAGGTCCCTTCCATAGTTAAATATTAGTTCAAATCTAACAAATGATTTTGGCAGGAATTAAATCAACTTCGGGATTTGAGAACTTCAAGGTAAGTAAGTCTATACATTCGGCCAAGGCCAAATCTTAGTCAATTAGATCAAATTGATCAAAAACTAACCTATTCAGAGATCTAGGTGTTGGCCGATTACAAGGAAAAAGGGAAGGTGAAGTTTTCGGGATTTAAAAATCCATAAGGTAAGCATTTGAAAGTATTCGGCCAAGGTTGTGTGATTACATAGATAAGATCTATAATTATTAAAAAGCCGAAAACTAATTTATGTTGAGATTTAAGGTTGGTCGAATATCAAGTGAAGGAAAACAAAGTTTCCGGGATTTGAATAAACATCAAATCGGCATCAAAGGAACTAAGGATCTAGACATTAGATCTTGCTTTCGGAATCTCAAGGAATCGCTAAACAAATCAGGTGTGTACTCCACACTATTCTTAATAGATTTATGGTTTAAATATGTTATATATGTTGATGTGAAAGTGAAAGAAAGTGGCCAAAGTACCATATTGTGGTACAAAGTGCTAAGGTACGTTTTCCTACTCCTACTAGGATTTCGGAAAAAAAATGTTATACAAGTGGAAAGTGATGTAAAAGTGAAATAAAAATATGTTATGCATGATATTTATTATTTGGGGCATTCGGGTCAATTGAAGAAGGGGAAGTGAATGTGATGACTTCGGTCTCACTAAGTGAATGTGATGACTTCGGTCTCACTAAGTGAATGTGATGACTCTGGTCTCACTAAGTGATTGTGATGACTTCGGTCTCACTAAGTGAATTTGATGACTTCGGTCTCACTAAGTGGTAACTTCGGTTACATTACGATTGTGGCTATGCCACAATATTATCGATGGGCGATGAGCACGCCGACCGCAAATGACGCCTTCGATGGAGTGTAGCGGATGGAGGGTTGACTTAGTAGTCTCCACGGTGTACAAGTTGGTACGGGTAGAGTGTAGCGGATGGCATATAGGTTTGGGTTCGAGTTTGCATCATTACCTTGAAATTTTTATATGCATATGTTATGTATGGTGTGCCTATTTCTATTATGTTTAGTGTTGGTTACACACTGAGTCTATCGACTCACCCCGTTGTGGGAATATGTTTCAGGTGATGAGCAGTAATGGACCGGGACGGCAGAACTTGTGGTGGCCATGTTTGACTTGAAGTTCAATTTAATTTGAATATTTATTTTATTTTTTTTTAGTACTGTACAATTATTATTTTGGGTTTCGTTTTATGTAATAAGGCCACCGTGACAAACTTTTATTTCTGCTATAATTACTATGTTATGAATTTAGTGCTTTATAAAGAATAAGCCCACTTAATATGAAATAAGTTTAAATATTTTTTCACTTGAAACAAATGGGTTTTTGTTATAAAAATAAATTTGTTTTCAACTCAAGCCCAACCCACAACAAACTATCTTCCAAAACACATAGTTTTCAAAGTATTCGAATGAATTTGAACCGGGTTACTTCGAGGAACATACCTGATCCAGTCCATTCTCGTGGGCCGGGTTTGGGGTGTTTCAGGGTACATTCTTCATCTTTGGGTTTCCCTTTACTGCTTTAGTTAATATTGGATCGACTCACTCCTATGTTGCTAGTATGGTGTCTGGAACATTGAAGGTGAATCCTGAAATGACCTCTAGGAAGATGACAATACTTAGTCCTTTAGGGCAATCGGTAGTGGTAGATAAACTCTTTAGAGATGTGCCTCTAGAAGTCCAAGGGTCAATTTTCCCAGCTAACTTGATGGAGCTACCATTTGGAGAATTTGACTTGATCTTAGGCATGAACTGGTTGGTAAGGTATCGTGCGAATTTAGACTGTGCTGCTAAGCGCATGACGTTGAGGACTTTCAGGGACGATGAGGTTTTGGTGATAGGTGAGAGGAGAGACTACTTGTCAAATGTAGTGTCTGCTCTTAAGGCGGAGAGAATGGTGAATAAGGGGTGCATGGCTTTCTTAATGTTTGTTAGTGCCTTGGATGCAAAGGAAGTAGCTGTGGGGGAGGTTAGAATAGTAAAGGAATTTGTAGATGTTTTTTCGGAAGAACTTCCAAGATTGCCTCCGGATCGTGAGGTGGAGTTTGGGATCGAGCTTCTGCCAGGTATAGCATCGGTGTCCATCGCTCCTTATAGGATGGCACCGAAAGAGTTGGTTGAACTTAAAGCTCAAATCCAAGAGTTGTTAGATCGCAGTTTTATTCGACCCAGTGTGTCTTTATGGAGAGCACCGGTGTTGTTTGTAAACAAGAAGGATGGATCTATGCGTACGTGCATAGATTACCATCAGTTGAATAAGCTGATGATCAAGAACAAGTACCCGCTATCGAGGATAGATGACTTGTTTGATTAGCTCAAGTGGGCTTCGGTCTTTTGAAATATCGATTTGAGGCTCGGATATCATCAGCTTAAGGTAAAGGAAGTAGATATTCACAAGACGACTTTTTAGACTCGCTACGGGCATTATGAATTCTTGGTAATGCCGTTTGGGTTGACAAACGCACTAGCTACGTTCATGGATATGATGAACCGGGTTTTTTAACCCTATTTGGACCAGTTCGTCGTGGTGTTCATAGACGACATTCTAGTATATTCCAAGTTAGAGGATGAGCATGATGCGCATCTTCGAGTAGTGCTGCAGATTTTGAGGGAGAATAAATTGTATGCCAAATTTAGTAAGTGCGAGTTTTGGTTAAGAGAAGTTACTTTTTTGGGTCATATAGTATCTGCATAAGGGATAAGAGTAGATCCTCGAAAGATCAAGGCAGTACTAGATTGGAAACCACCTAAGTCGGTGAAAGAGATTCGTAGTTTCTTGGGGTTAGCAAGTTATTACAGAAGATTTGTCGAAGGTTTTTCCTCTATAGCAGCACCTTTAACTAAGTTGCTGAGAAAGGAGGTACCTTTTGTGTGGACAGACAAGCAGCAGGGGTGTTTTGAAAAGCTCAAAAGGGTTTTGACTGAGGCTCTGATTTTAATTCAGCCTGAAGTAGGGAAAGATTTTATGGTGTATTGTGATGCTTCTCACATGGGGTTAGGTTGTGTATTGATACAAGAAGGGAAGGTTGTAGCCTATGCATCTCGGCAGTTGAGAACACATGAAGTTAACTATCCCACTCATGACTTGGAGTTAGCTACAGTGGTTTTTGCTTTGAAGGTGTGGATGGATTATTTGTATGGGGAGAAGTCGGTGATCTACACTAACCACAAGAGCCTGAAGTATTTACTGACTCAGAATGAGCTGAACTTGAGACAGCGGAGATGGGTAGAGTTGCTGAAGGATTACGACTGCTCGATTGAATACCACCCGGGTAAGGCAAATGTGGTGGCAGACGCGCTAAGCTGAAAGGTAGTATCAGATTTGAGAGTGATGTTCGCTCATCTCAGTTTATATGACGACTGGAGCTAATTAACTAAGCTACAGGCGAAGTCGACATGGGTAAGTCAGGTTAAGAAGAAGTAGTTAGTGGATGATGTCCTGAGTGCTCGACTTCTGCAAGTTCGGGATGGTGGAATAGAGAATTACAGTTTAAACAGCGTCGGGATCTTATTTTTTGTGGGAAGATGTGCATGCCTAAGGATGGGGAGTTGAGACGGATGATTCTTCCAGAATCGCATAGTAGCCCTTATGCTATGCATCTAGGAGGAAGTAAAATGTACCGGGATCTGTGAGAATAGTTTTGGTGGCCTGGATTAAAGCGAGAAGTTACGAAATTTGTGAGGAAGTGTTTAACATGTCAACAGGTCAAAGCTGAACACCAAGTGCCTTCGGGGTTGCTACAACAGGTGAAGATTCCACAATGAAAGTGGGAGAGAATCACGATGGACTTTGTTAGCGAGCTTCCTCTTACGCCTACTAAGAAAGACTCGGTATGGGTGATCGTGGATTGTTTGACAAAATTCACTCATTTCATACCTGTTCAGATTGATTACTCTGTGCAGAAGTTGGCGAAGCTGTATGTTTCGAAAATTGTGAGACTCCATGGGGTACCAGTTTCAATCATTTTAGATAGGGACCCTAGATTCACGTCGCGATTTTAGAGGGCGTTGCATCAGGCTTTGGGTACTAGATTGGATTTTCTCACGGCATTCCATCCACGCATGATGGACACCGAAAGGTGTAATTCGTGTTCTAGAGGATATGTTGAGGGCTTGCATCATTGATTTCAGGGGTAGCTGGGAAGAATACTTACCTCTGGCAGAGTTTGTGTACAATAACAGTTATCAAGCAAGTATTCGGATGGCACCGTACGAAGCATTGTATGGACGGAAATGTCGCATTCCTATGTGTTGGACGAAATTGGGTGAACGCCATATCTTGGGTCTAGAAATGGTTGTGGAGACAGTGGAAAAGGTTAAGGTAATCCAAACTCGGTTGAAGGAGGCATCAGACAGACATAAATCGTATGCAGATCTTAAGCAGAAAGAGATAGAGTTTGCAGTAGGTGATTGGGTATTCTTGAAAGCTTCACCATGGAAGAAGGTGATGAGATTTAGACGTAAGGGTAAACTGCGCCCCAGATTTATAGGACCTTATCGGGTTTTGAATTGGGTGGTGCCGGTAGTGTACCAGTTGGAATTACCTTTGGAGTTGAAGCAGATGCACGATGTGTTTCACGTCTCGATGCTAAGGCGTTACCGTTCGGATCCATCGCACGTGGTGCCAATTGAGGAAGTTGAGTTGAGACCAAATTTATCTTATGAGGAGGAACCAATCCAGATTTTGGAGCGAGATGTAAAGGTATTACGGAGGAAATTAGTTCCTTTAGTCAAAGTATTATGGCGGAACCATGGTTGGGAAGAAGCGTCGTAGGAATCGGAAGAGACGATACAACGGCAATACCCTCACTTATTTTGACCAGGTAATTTTGAGGCCAAAATTTCTTTAAGGGGGTAGAACTGCAACATTTGAGATTTAGGGGTATCGCATTTTACTTCGTATCTATGTGCTAGTATGCTCTATATGCTTGTTTGAGTGTGTTTGGGGGATTCGGGGAACCTTGGGGTTAAGTCTTAGCTTTAGTGAAATTTCTGGTTTGAAGACTTTAAGGGAGAGCTAGTGGGGCTAGGCCTTAAGGGATTAAAGTGGTGATTAAGGACACAACAAGTGAAGTGGTGGAGTGGCAAGGAGACACCATCTGGTGTGCAGGGGAGTTGCGTCAAAGGGGAGTTCCTAAGGGGAGGAGGTTTGAGCAACATGGACAGCATTTTGGGAGTTATATTTTACGTCAAGGGGGGAGGTGTTGGACGGCAATCAAACTCTGGAAAGATGAGGGAAGACTTGATCTTGATATTCAAACAAGTGGTGGGGAGCTTTTGGGGGAGTTTGAATAAGTCAAACTAAATCGAATGGGTAGAGAAGAGTGATTGTAGGAGAAAATTTATGAGGAGGCATGTTGGGTGTTAGCCGAAATTTTGAGTGGTATAGGGGAGTGGGTATATTCGGTTTTGGGAGTGGCTTAGTGTGCCAAATTTTTGTGTAGCTTGCATTTTCTTTCTTCTCCCTTCTTGAACCGAAACTATCTTGTGTTCTCTTTTTCCTCATTTGCACATAAAGCCGAAATTGTTAGCCTACATTTTGGAGTTCCACATCCAACCAAAACCGAAACCTCTATTATGTTTCTTCTTTAATTTTCTTTTTTTTTCTTTTGAAGACGAATCATCTATTACTCATTCTATCTTTTTCGTACATCATATCTTTACTACTTGGTATTCATAGCCGAAAGTCACTTCTCATTTTCTCCTAGGAATAGTTTGCTCTTAAAGCACTAAAAGCCAAAGTTCATACCCCATTTCTTTTCTCTTGACCGAATCACTAATCTTAGACACACCTTCTCTTTGATTTCTTTTCTGTCGTCGAATTCTCTATACTCTCTTCTTTCAATTTTCACCTCTTTTCACCAAGACAGAGTTGACCTCCATTTTCATCCCTTAAGGTTCTCGATCGGTTTCTAGTAATAGTGATTTCGTGTCTACTGTTGTAGCCAGCGTGAGGGGCATTAGGGATCAGTAGGGTTTGACTATTCAAGGTAAGTTGGGGTACACTTTTGTTTGGCCGAAGGCCACTTTGTTTGGATTATAAGTGTAGGCTGAATCTAACATGGGATTTATGTAGGATCTTCGATGACTTCTAAACTTAAGTGAATAGCCTTCGAGATTCTGTCAACTTCAGTAAGGATGTTCTTTCAATCAAAGTACTCTTTTGGTTTGTTATATTATTATTCCACGTTTTAACCGGGTTTCTGACCAAGATCTTATTGGATGGAATCGAGTACCAGTCAATTGAAGGAAGGGGTTGGACTTGTAGTCCCTACCTCCAAGTTTATGAATGGTCAGTTTCAGCAGTTCGGGATAGGCCACCAGGCTGTGGACCAGCGTCTGAAAAGGATAAGCAGATCGCTGTAGTCTCTTCGAGTGAGGACGTTAGGGAGATCGATAGTCTAGTTCTACAGGTTTTCAGGTGTGTAATTATCACACTATTTTCTTTAGTTGTTTTAATTAAATATATGTACCTTGTGTGGTAGTCGAAATAGTGGCTATGGTGATGGTATTACCTATATAGGGTAATCGGGTAAACCAGGTTAGTATACTACCTACATCAAAATTGAGGATAACTGGTTGTAGATGCATGTACGCATGTTATATATTTCTGGATGTGTTTGTATTCTTTCATATTACCATTCACCATTTTATGCTGATGTGCATGGGGTTCGGGATATATTGATTAAAGAGGAAGTGTCTATTTATTTGTGGGTGACTCAGTCACGATTGATGATGACCTTGAGTTTCATCATGGATATTTGTGATTTAATCACGTGGATCAGTGGCTAGGCCACTAAGTGGACTTTGAGCAGTGTGTCCGTCTGCATAGACTGCCAAAGAGGTGTGTAGCGGATGGAGGGTCGATTGTAGAAATCATTAGGTGTGTATGAGGATGGATATGCGGGTGGTGTGTAGCGGATAGATACTAGGCTGGGTTGGGTTAACATATTGCATCATTATGCGTGGTATATTGCGTTGATGTGGATTTGGGGCTAAGCCCATTTGTGGAATCATGTGGATTAATTGCACACTGAGTCTGGTGACTCACCTTGTTTTTCAAACCAATGCAGGTAATTCATAACTCAATGGACCGGGCTGGAGGGGATTCGAGGTGGCCATGCAGAAGCTGTTTTCACTAAGTTTACATATGCTTTAAACTGTTGGATATTAATTGGGTTATTTTCTATGATGTAATAAGGCCATTTTAACTATTTTGAGATATCATGGATTTAAGTCAGATTTGTTAACGGACAGTTTATTAAAAAATGATTACAAAACATTTGCAACCTAAAAATCAAATTGGAGTTTTGAAAATTCGGATTACTTATAGATAACTTTTTTTCCCTAATTTCATTCTATTAACGATTTGAACTCTATACAACCCGGAAGTTTTTATTCCTCAGCAAACTACTACTTTTAGTCGACAAACCCCTTTTAGCGGAGTATTTATTTTTAGGGGAAGTAAGAGAATTATTATTATTTTCACCTTCTAAACAGAATCCTTTTCAACACATTTCCAGTAGCATTCCGGATTCGGCCGTGGTGTTTTGGGCCGGGTTTGGGGCATTACATGCCTCCCCTGTGGTCGATCGTGACATGCATCACATGGCCAATCACACGCCCGTGTGTCCAGCCGTGGTCAATCCTGACTTATTGTGAATTTCAATCACGAGGGACACGGTCGAGCCACACGCCCGTGTGCTCAATCATGTGGGCAATTGTAGGCCATTTTCAAGGCTAAATTGCCACCCACACAAGAGTCATTCCTACAATCTCAAACAAGCATTATTCCATACACAATTGGCAACCAAAACCATGTCAAATGAACAACATATCATATCATTCAATCCCATTTCTATTCATGCCAACCTGTATACCAATTTGCATAACCAGTTCACATGTATAACCATGCATGGTACATTCACATCTTACCAAACATATAATCATTTCATTGATCACACATATATGCTCATATAGCATTAATTTACTTACCACAATTTTTACCATATCATAGATAGATAATCATACCAAAGCCAACATCATATACCATATCACTCATGCATATTATCAACATTTATCTAGCCACATCGCATAGTTATTTACAATCCAAACATGTTCCAAAATGAATAGCCTATACATGCCATATTTAGCTATATACATTTCCAAAAGGTACCAAAATGAGTTTAGGTAGTGACAGTCCCCATGCCTCTTGTAGTTTTAATGATCTATAAAACAGAACAAACACACACAAAGTAAGCTTTCCAAAAGCTTAGTAAGCCATATACAAATAAACATAACATATAATAAATCATAAGCATAGCTATTTGAATTCATTAACATATCTTCATTTCATGCGTATGGATAATCTCTTTGGTTCACTTGGTTTGCCATTGCATACCAATTCATCACATGTCAAGTATCTCACTTGCTCATTTCTCAAACATACATATATCTCAAATGTTCCTTTGCATCAATAAACATACTTACTCACCTTTCATGCTTATACAAAGCATGCATATCAACGTATTTGAAACGGATGTACATTTCACATAGTCAATCATTTCTCAGACTTGCCCGTTGAAACATTCAAAATCTAATAGGATATTCAGAGTGCTCGAAATAGTCGTACAATGCCAACGTCCCAGATGTGGTCTTACATGTATCCAAATATCGATGCCACTATCCCATACATGGTCTTACATGAATCAATACGATGCCAATGTCCCAGACATGGTCTTACACATAAATCTCACATCGATTGCAACGTCCCAGACGTGGTCTTACATGAAATTTTGAGTTAATGCCAATGTCCCAGACCTGGTCTTACATGATATCACATAGCGGACACCTATGTCATGACATATACTATCCCATCTATCCCTAGGTTCAAACGGGACTTCTCGGACTTCAATAACTTGTTGACTTATTCGTAAAATTAAATTTCACATACATTCCATTTCAATGGATATTCATAGAAATTTACATTTCATATATGTATAAATAATTCAATTCAAATACATTTATTTGTATATCAACTTACCTCAGATTCGGTTTAATTGAAATGAACTCGGCTATTCAATCACTTTTGATTTCCCCCTATCTAAGTCTGTTTTCTTCAGTTCTTGATTTATACATATTCAGATTAAATCCACTTATTCACCAAAACATTCATTTCAATCCAAAAACACATATTTAGGGCAATTTACAAATTAGAAAATAGAAACAATTAAATGAAAAAATAGATTAAGTAAACTATATGCTTCAACCATTAAAGAAAATAAAAGTTTCCATCATGTAATCACAATCTTATTAGATTTAGCTCATGGTTTGGTAATTAAAATTCAAGTTCGAAATAACACCCAACATCATTTCGATCAATTCAATTCATAGGAGAACAAAATAAGAAAGAACAGAAGAACATAGGAAGATGGTCAAACTAGTCTGCAATCTAGTAAAATAGTGTTCTGTGGTGGCTGAGAGAGATTGCCTTCGGTTTCCTCTTTTCACCTCTACTGAAACACCCCTAACCCGCATCCATCGCTGAATTAGGGTTAAAGGCATTACCGGACAGATCAAAAACTTTTACAGGCATTTCTTAATACAAATCATCATTCGCATCAAAGTGTCCCTTCTATAGGTCAATGAGACCTTAATCATGCTTTAGAATAGGTTTGGGACTAAACGAGCACTTAGAAAACTTTCCAAAGTTTTCTAGTTTTTTTCAATACTGTAAAGGTCACACGCCCGTGCTATCAGGCCATGCACCTCACACGACCACTAGACACACCCATGTGTCCAGGCCGTGCCAAAATAGAGTATACCTACTGACTTGTCCACACGGCCTCCAGACATGCCCGTGTTCCATGGCCGTGTGAACTATGCTAGCTACTGACTTATTCACACAGCTACTAGGCATGCCCGTGTACCATAGCTGTGTAAACAAAATAGGCCATTTGCATGGCCATAATGCACCCACATTAGGGTCATGCCAACAAACAATATACCAATTCACTTTGTAACACCACTTACCTGTGTCCGACGATGGGACTGGATACGAGGCATTACCATGTTTAACTTTACTTGTACTTGTATTAACTGGCTATAGCATTTCGTTCAAATCTAGGTCTACGTGGCCCTAAACCTACCTCTGAGCGGTTTCAGATTTAACCGAGGACTTTTATGAACTTGGAAAACTTTTCATCAAAATAGGGGCCACACGCACGTGTTGAACTAGGGACACGCCCGTGTACCCCTAAAACATGCCCGTGTTTTCCACCCATGGTCGACACTCACTAATTTCACACGGCCTTGACATGCCCGTGGCCCTGGCCCGTGAGCCAAACCTTGTCATTCTGACTTATCCACACGGCCTATACACACGCCCGTGTGCTTCAGTCGTGTGGGGACTTAAATTTCAAATGCAAGGTGTAGACCTCACACGGCCTGGGCATACGTCCATGTGCTAGCATTGCCTCCCACACTGTCTAGACACACACCCGTATGTCTACCCATGTGGACAATAAGCAGGCTATCTACCATGCCATTTTGCCACCCTACATCGCACACACACGAAAACTCTATTTCAAATCATTTCATTTTTAAAAGATGATCAATTAATATCTCTAGAAATCTAAGAAATCGAGACATACACAAGAGCGTACACTTCATGAAATTTACCTTCATTGAGCAAAAGACTTGCCAAGTATTGGCCTAACTCAAGACCATTTACAAAATGACTTTAGTATCATACATAGCCAAGACTTTGACTAAAAATTACAACTTAACAAAATACTCGAGTCCTATACATGCCATACACAAAATAAGTCTAAATTGTTATACCAAACTGATGTCGATAGTGTGATTCCGAGCTCCACCATCCAATGATCCTCGAGCTAACTTGGCGAAACTACAAGGAAAAGGGAAGAGAGAGGGGTAAGCATATAGCTTAGTAAGTTTGCATGAAACTTTGGAATAACAATTTACTCAACTATAATCATTCATATCATGGAACAATTACGACATAGCACCAATGAATAAAAGTACTTGTACTTACTCACACTTATTCTTACTTACTCTTACCCATCTCATGTCAATATGATCTAGTAACTTTTCCTTACACAAGATACCTGTATCACTGATTCATGTAGTTCAGCACATTTTCTAACATAACCATAAACTCACATCTTTATCATTCATATCATGAACATCACTCAAGGCCATCCATAAATAAACTTGGGTCTAGGCCAACTAACATGCTTGACTCTTTTGCTTATGAATAAATTGAATCATCATGAATCATCCAAGCATAACATCGTAAGATTTGATGCCAACGCCATATCCCAGACATGGGATCATTCCCTAGCGTCGACGCCATATCCCAGATATGGTCTTATACAGGGTCTCATAAATCGATGTCGATGCCATGTCCCAGACATGGTCTTATACGATATCATACTTAGACGTCGATGCCATATCCCATACATGGTCTTACACGAGATCATTCTTTGGTGTCGAAGCCATATCCCTGATATGGTTTTATACGAGACCTTT
The DNA here is from genome assembly GCA_025506655.1 of Gossypium rotundifolium. Lineage (NCBI taxonomy): Eukaryota > Viridiplantae > Streptophyta > Magnoliopsida > Malvales > Malvaceae > Gossypium > Gossypium rotundifolium. Next base: position 59,460,349 of record CP106730.1, read on the forward strand.
CCTTTCTCATATGCATACTTAGATATTTTACTTATTCCGGAACTACAATTTGGCTTGTTCTCATCGTTTACTCATCGAAACTTTATAACTCGACTTCATTCAAAATAACATACATTAACATAATAATGAACGATTTCAAATATCGAACATTATGAAATACTAATTTCATACAAACTTACCTCGAATCTCAAAATGTGTCTCGATGCTCGATTTAGTCTTCAACTTTGTTCTTGCCTCGATTTTGATCCGGGCTTCGTGTTTCTTGATCTATAATAATAAATTTCTCTTGTTAAACACATGCATTGACTAAATCGACTCATAACTCTAATTTTGGAAAAATTACAATTTTGCCCTTAAACTTTCACATAATTACACTTTAGCCCCTAAGCTCGTAAAATAATTTTCATTCAACTTTCTTGCATTTCAAGCCTAGCCGAATCATTTTCTAAGCTATAGAAACATTAAATTCCCACTATTTCACTTATGTATGACCATTCCTATAACTTTACAAATTGGTCCTTTTCATGCATCTTTAATGAAAATCACTTAGAAAAAGATGTTTATCATACATCAAACTTTCATGTTCTTCAGTAAAACATCCAAATACATGCATGTCATACATGGGTAAATTTTGAACATAAACCTTAGCTCAACTTATGGCTAGAAATAGCTAAATCGAGCTATGAGGGTTTCAAAAATACGAAGAACATTAACAACGGGGTTTAAGATTGAAAATAAACAAAACCCTAGCTATGGAGTCCTTGTAAATTTTAGTACCATGTGGAAGAAGATGGACATGATTTTTGGCTTATTTTCCCTTTTTATTCTTTAATTAACCAAATAACCAAAATGCCTTTAATGACCCTTTCTTATGATTTTTCCTTCCCATGTATATTTTGTCCATCATCACATATAATGGTCTAATTGCTAAATAAGGACCTCTAGGATTTTTCATAATTCCATTTCATACTTAAACTTCTAGAATCTCACATTTTCTATTCTTTGCAGTTCTGCCCTATTGGAAAATTTATTCACTAATTAATAAAATTTCATTATGTAACTTTCACACAATCATGTAAATACCTCATAAACCTTGTAAAATCATTTAAACACATATTTTCTACTTCAGATTTGTGGTCTCGTACTACTATTCTAACTAAACCCTAAATTAGGCTGTTACAATTCTCCCCCTTAGGGATTTTTGTCCTTGAAATTCTTACCATTGAAGAGATTTGGATACTGGTTCCTCATAGCCTCCTCGGGCTCCCATGTAGCCTCTTCTACCCTGTGCCTCTGCCAGAACACTTTTACAAGGGCTATACTTTTATTTATTAACTGTTGAACTTCTCGGGCTAGAATCTTGACTGGTTCTTCACTATATGTCATGTTAGATTGAATCTCAACCTCAGTCGATGTAATCACATGCGAAAGGTCTGATCGGTAGCGTTGCAACATAGACACATGGAACACATCATGAATATTCTTTAACTCAGATGGCAAAGCAAATCGATAGGCTTCGCCCTATTCTGTTAGTGATCTCATATGGTCTGATAAAACTAGGTCACAATTTTCCTTTCCGGCCAAATCTCAGAACTTTCCTCCATAAAGAAACTTTTAAGAATACTCTATCACCGACTTGATATTCACTCTCTTTCCTTTTTAGATCCGAGTAAGATTTTTGTCTGTCAGAAGTAGCTTTTAAATAGTCTCGAATCACCTTTACTTTTTCTTCAGTTTCTCTAACCAAATTAACCACATAAATCTGGTTTTCTTTAAGCTCAGTCCAGTATAAAGGCGTTCGACATTTACGCCCATACAAAGCGTCATAAGGTGCCATTTTTTAAAATTCACTGAAAACTGTTATTGTAGGCAAATTCTACCAACGATAGATAATTTTCATAACTACCTTGAAACTCAAGAACACAGCACCAAAGCATATCCTCAAGCACGTGTATTAACCTCTCCGACTGTTTGTCGGTTTGGTGGTGAAAAGCTGTACTAAATTTCAACTTTGTGCCCAGGGCCTCTTGCAACTTTTTCCAAAATCTGAAAGTGAATTTCGGATCTCTATCTGATATAATCGATAAGGGCACTCCGTGTAGCCTCACAGTCTCAGAGATATACAAGTTTGCCAACTTGTTTTGTGAGTAATCGACATGCGCTAGTATGAAATGGGCTGACTTTGTAAGTCTACCAATTTCGACCCATACAATATCTTTCTTGCTCGGTGTCAATGGAAAACCAGTTACAAAATCCATAGTGACTTGATCCCATTTCCACTCGGGTACCATTATAGGTTGTAACAAACCCGATGGTACTTGATGTTCGGCTTTCACTTGCTGACAAATTAAACATCTTGAAACAAACTCAAAAATATCTTTCTTTATACTCGGCCACCAATACCGTTGCTTCAGGTCATTATACATCTTAGTGCTACCCAGATGCATAGATAAGCATCCATTATGTGCTTTATGTAAAGCTTTACGACTGATTTCATCATTTCTCGGTACACATACTCGGTCCCTAAACATCAAACATCCATCAGGATTGATCTAAAAATTAGACTCGACACTTGACTCACATTGACTCCTTCTGGTCTGTAAGTTGCTATCATCCTTTTTAGCCGTGTAGATCTCTTGGAGGAACATCGGTCTATCCCTCAGCTCAACTAGAATGGAACCATCCTCTAATACATTAATCTGGGTATTCATAGCCCTCAAGGCAAATAAAGATTTTCTATTTAAGCCATCGGCGACTACATTCGCCTTTCTTGGATGGTAATCAATGACTAACTCATAGTCTTTTATAAGCTCCAACCACCTTCGTTGCCTTAATTTCAGTTCATTCTGAGTCATCAAATACTTTAAAATCTTGTGATCTATGAATATCCAACATCTTTCACCATACAAATGGTGCCTCCAAATCTTCAATGCGAAAATAATGGCAGCCAACTCTAAATCATGCGTCGAATAGTTCTTCTCGTGTGGCTTCAGTTGTCTAGAAGCATATGCAATCACTTGCCTTCTTGCATTAGTACACAGCCCAATCCGTTTAAATATGCATCACTGTAAATTATGAATTCTTTTTCCGCTTCAGGTTGTACTAGAACTAGAGCCTCTATCAACATGGCTTTTAATCTCTTAAAACTCTGTTGGCACTTATTTGTCAACTCAAACTTTACACTTTTCTGTAATAATCTCGTCATCAATGTAGCTATCATGGAAAATCCTTTGACGAACCGTCGATGTAAATCACCATACCCGAGTTTGATGTTAATACTGGATACGAGACATTACCATGCTTGAACTCACTTAAAACATGTACTTACGGGCTATAAAATTTTGTTCCAAATTAAAAACTTCTCTTCCTTATTCTAATCATACATTTTATGGGCCTACGAGGCCTTAAACAAGTATCTAGAAAATTTCAGAACTAAAATGAAAACTTTTCCTTAAAACAGGGTTCACACACCCATGTGACTTGGGACATGCCCGTGTACCCCTAACACATGCCCTTGTCTTCCACTCGTGTTCGATACTAACTAATTACACACGGCCTTGACACGCTCGTGGATGTAAACCGTGTGCTATACCTTGATATACTGACTTACCCACACGGCCTAGGGCACACGCCCATGTTATGACCATGTATCACAGACGGCCTAAACAAACGACCATGGGATTTGCCCGTGGCCTATCCTGACTTTAAACACTAAGGTGTGCGAGTGCATGCAGCCTGCATGACACCGCCGGTGTGTCTAACTGCAGGGCACTTACAGGCTGTTTACCAAGCCAATTGCCACTCTGAAATTAAGACCAAACTCATGCTCAATTCAATACATTTTTCATAAACATTACTACATGCTTCATTGATCTCAATAAACATACATACTTAGTCAATTTTGGCCAATCACTTAGCCATATACAAATGAATACTAAACTTAATAGCCAGCACTTTGGCTCTTCTTAGAACATATTCTCAAAATGAAATGCTTCCTATACATGCCATACTTAGTAAATAACTTGGCTATACCAAAATATCGATTGATAGTGTGCTCCGAACTCTGATGACGATGATCCACGAGATTGGCTTGGCAGAACTACATAGAAAGAAAGAATAAAAGACATAAGCATTTAGCTTAGTAAGTTTGCATATAATGCACATAGCAACAGACTTGATTAATATAAGCTATTTGATATAAACAATGGTATCATAGATTTCAGCTATAAAGCTTACTTACTCATACTGATTCTTACATATCTCATGATACTTACTAGTCTCATCCCCATGGGATAAATAAGGTACCTTTATCACTTGATCACATTGATCAGTATACTTTAACATGATATTCATAATCTTTCTTTCATCATTCATAACATGAATAATACTTATTTCCAGCTTAATAATAGATTTGCTTACTTATCTTTCTTGTCATCTAATTTTAACTTTACTCATTTGCCCGATGAATTTCAATGAATAACCGAGGATACTAAATCTCTTCCAATGAACTTGATACCAAAGCCATACCCTAGATAGGTCTTGCATGGAATATCTCATCTTGGTTTTGAGGCCATGTCTTGACATGGACTTATAAAAGTCTTTCTCATGTGTTCCCTTGGGAACTTACCATTACCATGTCTCAACATGGTCTTAATTGGTATCTTTACTCGTGAACTGGTCAATGCCGAGCCTTGGCTTGGACTTACATAAAATCTTTCTTGTTCTCTCCAATGCCATGCCTTGGCTTGGACTTACATGGGATCTCTATCTGTTGATAGCTTTTCAATGACAAGACTTGCCTTGGACTTACATGATATCTGTTCAATCCCAAGCTTGCCTTGGACTTACATGATATTTGTGCAATGCCAAGCTTGCCTTGGTCTTACATGATATCTGTTCAATGCCAAGCTTGCCTTGGACTTACATGATATCTGTTCAATGCCAAACTTGCCTTGGTCCTACATGATATTTGTTCAATGCAAAGCTTGCCTTGGTCTTACATGATATCTGTGCTTGATTGCCGATGCCATGCCTTGGCTTGGTCTTATATAGACTTTCTTATCTCATATGGTAGATCAAGTACCCTAGGAAATTCATCTTCAATTGGGACTTGCTCATACTTAATCTCATTGATTTCCTTGTTTAACATAAAATTAAACATTCCATGAAAATCGTGTACATTATACTAAGCAATTCAATGATAAAAATCATAAAGCTTAGAAATCATACAAACTTACCTCAATATACAAAATGTATATAGATATGCAATTTAGTCCTCGACTTTAATCTTACCTCGATTTTGATCCGGGCTTCATTTTTCTTGATCTATAATAATAATTGAACTCATTTAATAATCACATTGACTAAATTGGCCCTTAACACATACTTTGGCAAAATTACTATTTTACCCCTAAACTTTCTCATATTTGCACTTTGCCCCAAGGCTCGTAAAATGATTCTCATTCAACTTTCATAAACGTCATGCTTAGGTGACTCATTATCTCAACTATAACAATAGCAAATTCTCACTATTTCTACCATGTATGACCAAATCTCATAAATTAACAAACTAGTCTCTACATGCATTTTTCATGAATTTCACATAGAACAAGATGTTTATCTAACATCAAACTCTCATAAACTTCCATAAAACATCATTTAACAAGCATGTCATTCATGGGTAGATTTTTGAACATGCATCTTAGCTCATTTTATGGCTTAAAATAGCTAATTCATAATACGAGAACTTCAAAAATACAAAAAATGTTAAAAACGTGGTTAAGATGAGCTTACTAGCAAGCTTGAAAAAGAATGAAGAACCCTAGCTATGGAGTCTCCAATTTTTCGGCAATGTGAGGAAGAAGATCAATAGGTTTTTATCAGGTTTTCCTATTTTAATCATTTATTAGACAAATGACTAAAATGCCCTTCTCTTTAAAAAATTCTGTTTTACTAACTCATGTCCAATTTTGTCCAAAAATTATAATTTGGGAAAATTGATACTTAAGGACTTCTAATTGGTATTCTAAAGCTTTTTGATACAAAAAGCTTCTAGAAACTCATATTTTGCAACTTTTATAATTTAGTCCTTTTAGACCATTCAACCTCAATTTAACAAAATTGCTTAATGAAACTTTCACACTAGTTTGCAAACATGGCATAAACCTTAAAAACTCATAAGTTCACATCGGATTCATGGCCTCGCACCACTATTCTGACTAGGCCCTAAATCTGGTTGTTGCACTTCTCCCCCTTAGGGATTTTTGTCCTCAAAAATCTTACCGGCAAATAAGTTCGGGTACTAGTTTCTCATGCACTTTTCTGGTTCCTATGTAGCTTCCTCTATCCCATGCCTTTGCCACAATATTTTCACTAGAGAAATACTTTTATTTCTTAGCTGCTTGACTTCCCAAGCTAAAATCTTGATTGGTTCTTCATCATAAGTCATGTCGAGATGAATCTCTATCTCTGACGGGGTAATTACAAGTGAAGGATCTGAGCAGTAGCGTCTCAACATTGACATGTGAAACACATTATGTATCTTTTCTAACCCTGATGGAAAAGCCAATCTGTAAGTTACCGGCCAAACTTTCTCGGTAATCTTAAACGGTCCAGTAAACGTAGACTTAACTTGCCTTTCAAGCCAAATCTAAGAACTTTTCTCCAAGGTGACACTTTCAAGAAAACTTTATCCCTGACTTGATATTCTATCTCTCTTCTCTTTAGGTCCGAATAAGATTTTTGTCTGTCTGATGCAGCTTTTAAACATCCTCGTGTCACTTTCACTTTCTCTTCAGCTTCTCTAACCAAGTCAACCTTGTGAATTTAGTTTTCTTTGAGTTAAGTCCAAAATAAAGGCATTCTGCACTTACGCCCATATAGAGCCTCATAAGGCGCCATCTTTAAGCTCGACTGAAAGGTATTATTGTAGGCAAATTTTACCAATGGGAGAAACCTTTCCCAACTGCTTTGGAATTCTAGAATACAATATCTTAGTATATCCTCGAGTACTTGAATTAATCTCTCCGACTGACCGTTAGTTTGAGGATGAAAAGTTATGCTAAAACTCAATTTTTTACCCAAGGCTTCTTGCAACTTCTTCCAAAATCTGGAAGTGAATCTCGAATCTCTATCCGATATGATTGACAAAGGAACTCCTTGAAGTCTTACTATTTCAAAAACATACAAGTTTGCCAACTAGTCAAGTGAATAGTCAACTAGTACAGGAAAGAAATGAGCTGACTTCATGAGTCTATCAACAACAACCCATAGAGCATCTTTCTTGCTCGGTGATAATGGTAATCCCGTTACAAAATCCATAGTAATACGGTCCCATTTCCACTCAGGTATCATAATTGGTTGAAGCAAACCTGAAGGTACTTGGTGTTCAGCCTTTACTTGCTGACAAATCAACATCTTGAAACGAACTCTGAAATATCTTTCTTCATTCTTGGCCACCAATACAATTGCTTTAAGTCATTATACATCTCGGTACTACCTGGATGTATAGATAGACATCCATTATGGGCCTCATACAAAATTCTCTAAATAAGCTCCTCTTTTCTCGATACACAAACACTATCTTTAAACATCAAGTATCCATCAGAATTAATCCAAAAATCAGATTCAACATTTGACTCGCACTGTGTTCTCTTGGCCTGTAACTCTTTGTCTTCTTTTTGAACTTCAGTGATCTCTTGAAGGAACATTGGTCTAGCTTTTAACTTAGCTAGAATAGAACCATCGTCAGATAAGGTTATCCGTGAATTCATTTCCCTTAATGCAAAAAGGGACTTCCTGCTCAACGCATCTGCGACCACATTTGCCTTTTTTGGATGGTAGTCAATGACCAATTCATAGTCCTTTATCAACTCTAACCATCTCCGTTGCCTTAAGTTCAACTCTTTCTACGTCATCAAGTACTTCAAAATTTTATGATCAGTAAAAATCTGACATCTTTCACCATATAAATGGTTTCTCCAAATCTTCAAAGCGAAGACTATGGTAGCCAACTCTAAATCATGCGTCGGATAATTCTTCTCATAAGGCTTCAACTATCTTGAGGCATAAGCAATCACCTTGCCTTCTTGCATGAGTACACAGCCTAATCCATTTATGGATGCCTCACTATAAATCACAAATTCTTTCCTGTCTTGGGTTGTACTAAAACTGGAGCGTCTGTCAACATTGCTTTCAATTTCTCGAAACTATGTTGGCATCTTTCTGTCTACTCAAACTTCACATTTTTCTGTAACAATTTAGTCGCGGGTTGCGATCATAGAAAACCCCTTGACAAATCGTCGGTACTAGCCGGCTAGGCCTAAAAAACTCCTAATCTTAGAGATATTACTCGATGGTTTCCAGTCCATTATAGCTGAAATCTTGCTTGGATCCACTCAGACTCCATCTCCCGAGACAATATGTCCCAGAAATCCTACTTTCTTGAGCCAAAATTCACTTTTACTAAACTTGGCATACAACTAATTTTCTCGTAGAATCTGTAAAACTGTCCATAGGTGCTCAACATGCTCATTCTCATCCCAGGAATAAATCAATATGTTGTCAATGAAAATGACTACAAACTTATCGAGGTAGGGTCTAAAGATAATGTTCATTAAGTCCATGAATATCGTAGGAGCATTGGTCAAACCAAAGGGCATGACTAAGAATTCATAATGCCCATATCTTGTTCGAAAAGCTGTCTTGGACACATCTGAATCCTTTACTCTTAACTGATAGTACCCTGATCTCAAGTCTATTTTGGAGAACACATTAGCTCCTTTCAATTGATCGAACAAATCATCGTTCCTAGGCAATGTGTACTTGTTCTTCACTGTCACTTTATTAAGTTGATGGTAATCTATGCACAATCTCATGGTACCATCTTTCTTTTTCACAAATAAAACAGGAGCACCCCAGAAAGAACAACTCGACCTAGCAAAGCCTTTATCTGTCAACTCTTGCAACTGTATCTTCAGCTCTTTCAAATCTGTTGAAGCCTTTCTATAAGGAGTAATAGATATCGGTACAGTACCAGGAGCTAGCTCAATATTGAACTTAACCTCCCTAACTGGTGGTAGTCCTGGTAATTGCTCGGGAAAAATATCCACGTACTCACATATTATCGTACTGACTCAATCTTTAGCTCTGTTTCTTTATCATTCATCACAAAGGCCTGATATGCTTCATACCCTTTTCTTAAGTATCTTTGTGCCATCATATGAGAAATCACTACTGGCGACTTACTCTGTTCATCAGATTCTATATAAAGAGTGTCTCCATTCTCATATCTCATTTTAATGTATTTCTTCTTACAATTAACTATTACATCATGGGCAGTCAACCAGACCATACTAAGAATGATGTCAAACTCATCAAATGGTAGCAACATAAGATTTGCTTTAAAATAATGACCTCTAATCATTAGTGGACAATCTTTACATACTTCATTAACTAACACTCTCTGGCCTAAAAGATTAGACACCTTAACCGTAAATTCTGTAGAATCTATAGGCATATTCATACTGGATACTAGTTTCATACAAATATAAGAGTGTGTGGATCCGGGATCTATTAAAGCAATAACTTTGATATCATAAAGAGAAAAGGTACCCGTGATAAGATTAGGAGAAGATGCCTCTTCGCGAGTGCGAATGGCATAAGTCCTCGCAGGTGCCCTACCCTCAAGTCTCACAGCCTGCTCTTTAGGGTTACCTCTCCCACTTGCCCTACTCCCGGGTTTTCTACGGTCTGCCTGACCATACCCCCAGATCTCAGGTTCTGAGATCTCTCTTCTTTTTTCATCTCAGAACAATCTTTTATAAAGTGATCATGGAAACCACATATGAAACAAACATTTTCATGCGCTCGACATTCACTGAGATGGCATCTGCCACACTGTGGGCATCCAGGTCTATCAGATCAATCGTTCCCCACACTAGCAACTGAAGTAGTCTGTTCTTTATTCCCCGAATTCTGCTTACTCTTGTCCTTCTTTGAAAACCTAGTGGAAGTAGTCGATCGATTAGGGAAATCTCTTGACTTCTTGGATGAAGATTGGAATGACTTAATCCATTGTCTCTTTCTATAGCCACGAGACTCCATTTCATACTTTCTCTTCTCTTTTACCAACTCTTCGGCCTTACAAGCCCTCTCCACTAACACCACAAATTCTTTTAATTCGAGGATAGCAACAAATAACTTGATATCATCATTTAGTACATCTTCAAATCTCTTACTCATGATGGATTTAGTGGACACGCATTCTCGAGAATATTTACTGAGTCGTACAAACTCTCGCTCATAATCAGTCACTAACATCTTGCCTTGTTTCAGTTCTAGGAATTTCTTCCTTTTTTGGTCCACGAATCTTTGACTGATATACTTTTTCTTGAACTATTTTTGGAAAAATTCCCATGTGACCTTTTTCGTCGGTACTACTGACACAAGGGTGTTCTACCATTGATAGGCAGCTTCTCTTAAAAGAGAAACTACTCACCTTATACATTCCTCAAGTGTGCATGACAACTCATTAAATACCATGATAGTATTTTCTATCTAGAACTCAGCCTTTTCCGGATCATCGTCTTTTCTAGCCCGGAATTCTTCTGCCCCATGTTTCCTGATCCTATCAATTGGAGGTTTGTCTCCTCTTACCACCTCTACTACTTGGGGGACTGCGGGGATAGGTTATGGAACAGGCGGGGTGAAGGGGGTTGTACATTCGGGTTCGTACGAATGAATTCTGTGTACCAACGTACTCATCATATGGAGAAAGGCTTCTCTAGCCTCTTCTCCTCCTTCTTGACTCACCATAGTGGATCTATTCTCATTCTCATTAGGCATCGTCCCTTCAGCAGGAGCTGGCGCGTTACTTTCTACATCATCCTCCTCAGCTATTTCGGGATCCATTTACTATATGTATAAACATAATTTAAGTCATCAGGAGTCATCACACTATCATTATAAAAACATTCTTACATATGGCATGTATAGCTAGACTCGTGCTCGTGCTACATTAGTCCTAGAACTGACTAAACCGTAGCTCTGATACCACTAAATATAACAACCATACCCGAGTCTGATGCTCAGACTAGATACGAGACATTACCATGCTTGAACTCACTTAAAACATGTACTTACGGGCTATAAAATTTTGTTCTGAATTAAAAACTTCTCTTTATTATTCTAATCATACATTTCATGGGCCTACGAGGCCTGAAACCTGTATCTAGAATCTTTCAAAACTCAAATGAAAACTTTTCCTTAAAACAGAGGTCATACGCCCATGTGACTTGGGACACGCCTGTGTACCCTTAACACATGCCCGTGTCTTCCACCCTGTTCGACACTGACTAATTACACACAGCCTTGACACGCTCGTGGATGTAAATTGTATGCTATACCTTGATATATTGACTTACACACACGATTTGAGGCACACGCCCATGTTCTGACTGTGTATCACTCACGGCCTAAACAAACGACCGTGGGATTTGCCCGAGGCCTATTCTGACTTTAAACACTAAGGTGCAGGGTATGCACGGCCCAGACACACGCTCGTGAATCTAACCGTGTGGGCACTTACAGGCTGTTTACCAAGCCAATTGCCACTCTGAAATCAAGACCAAACTCATGTTCAATTCAATACATTTTTCATAAACATTACTACATGTTTCATTGATCACAATAAAAATATTTTGGCCAATCACTTAGCCATATACAAAAGAATAATAAACTTAATAGCCAACACTTTGGCTCTTCTTAGAACATATTCTCAAAATGAAATGCTTCCTGTACATTCCATACTTAGTAAAATAACTTGGCTATACCAAAATATCGATTGATAGTGTGCTCCGAACTCCGATGACGATGATCCACGAGATTGGCTTGGCGGAACTACATAGAAATAAAGAATAAAAGACATAAACATTTAGCTTAGTAAGTTTGCATATAATGCACATAGTAACAGACTTGATTAATATAAGCCATTTGACATAAACAATGGTATCATAGATTTTAGCTATAAATCTTACTTACTCATACTGATTCTTACATATCTCATGATACTTACTAGTCTCATTCCCATGGGATAAATAAGGTACCTGTATCACTTGATCACATTGATCAGTATATTTTAACATGATATTCATAATCTTTCATTCATCATTCATAACATGAATAATACTCATTTCCAACTTAAGAATAGCTTTGCTTACTTATCTTTCTTGTCATCTAATTTTAAATTTACTCATTTGCCCAAAGAATTTCTACGAATAACTGAGGATACTAAATCTCTTCCCACGAACTTGATACCAAAGCCATACCCTAGATACGATCTTACATGGAATATCTCATCTTGGTTTCGAGCCAATATCTTGACATGGACTTATACGTAGTCTTCCTTATATGTTCCCTTGGGAACTTACCATTGCCATGTCTCAACATGGTCTTACTTGGTATCTTTACTCATGAACTGGTCAATGCCGAGCATTGGCTTGGACTTACATGAAATCTTCCTTGTTCTCACCAATGCCATGTATTGGCTTGGACTTACATGGGATCTCTATCTCTTGATAGCTTTTCAATGTCAAGACTTGTCTTGGACTTACATGATATCTGTTCAATGCCAAGCTTGCCTTGGACTTACATGATATCTGTTCAATGCCAAGCTTGCCTTGGTCTTACATGATATCTGTGCTTGATTGCCGATGCCTTGCCTTGGCTTGGTCTTATACGGACTTTTTTATCTCATGTGGTAGATCGAGTATCCTGGGAAATTCATCTTCAATCCGGACTTACTCATACTTAATCTCATTGATTTCTTTGTTTAACATGACATTAAATTATAATAAGAAATTCAATGGTAAAAATCATAAAGCTTAGAAATCATACAAACTTACCTCAATATACAAAATGTATGTAGATATGCAATTTAGTCTTCGACTTTGTTCTTGCCTCGGTTTCGATCCGGGCTTTATTTTTCGTGATCTATAATAATAATTGAACTCATTTAATAATCACATTGACTAAATTGGCCCTTAACCATACTTTTGCAAAATTGCTATTTTGCCCTAAACTTTCTCATATTTGCACTTTTTCCCCAAGGCTCGTAAAATGATTCTCATTCAACTTTCATAAACTTCATGCTTAGGTGACTCATTATCTAACTATAGCAATAGAAAATTCTCACTATTTGTACCATGTATGACCAAATCTCATAAATTAACAAACTAGTCCCTACATGCATTTTTCATGAATTTCACATAGAAAAAGATGTTTATCTAACATCAAACTCTCATAAACTTCCATAAAACATCATTTAACAAGCATGTCATTCATAGGTAGATTTTTGAACGCGCATCTTAGCTCATTTTATAGCTAAAGATAGCTAATTCATAATACGGGAACTTCAAAAATATGAAAAATACTAAAAACGGGGCTAAGATCAACTTACTAGCAAGCTTGAAAAAAATGAAGAACCCTAGCTATGGAGTCTCCAATTTTCGGCAAAGTGAGGAAGAAGATGAATAGATTTTTATCATATTTTTCCCATTTTAATCATTTATTAGACAAATGACTAAAATACCTTTCTCTTTAAAAAATTTCTATTTTACTAACTCATGTCCAATTTTGCCCAAAAGTTATAATTTGGGCAAATTGCTACTTAAGGACTTCTAATTAATATTCTAAAGCTATTTCATACAAAAATATTCTAGAAACTCATATTTTGCAACTTTTGCAATTTAGTCCTTTTGGACCATTCAACCTCAATTTGACAAAATTGCTTAATGAAACTTTCACACTAACATGCAAACATGGCATAAACCTTAAAAAAATCATAAATTCACCTCGGATTCGTGGCCTCACACCACTATTATTACTAGGCCCTGAATCGGGCTGTTACAGTCAATAATAGCAAGCTAGGCCCAGAAAACTTCTAACCTCAGACACATTTTTTGGCGGTTTCCAGTAAACAATAGTGAGATTTTGCCTGGGTCAACTCGAATCCCATCTCCGGAGACAATGTGCCCCAAAAATCCAACTTCCTTTTGCTAAAACTCACTTTTACTAAAATTGGCATACAACTAATTATCTCACAAAATCTGTAAAACTGTCCTTAAGTGTTCGGCATGCTCATGTTCATCTCGGGAGTATATCAGTATATCATCAATAAATACCACAACAAACTTGTCTAGTAATGGTCGAAAAATGCGGTTCATTAGATCCATGAACACCGCAGGGGCATTTGTCAAATCGAATGGCATGACTAGAAATTCATGATGCACATACCTCGTTTAAAAAGTAGTCTTAGGTACGTCTGAGTCCTTCACTCTCAACTGGTAATATCCCGATCTCAAGTCTATCTTGGAAAACACGGTGGCTCCCTTCAATTGATCGAACAAGTCATCGATCCTTGGCAAAGGGTACTTGTTCTTCATGGTTACATTATTAAGCTGACTATACTATATGCATAACTTCATGGAACCATCTTTTTTATTCAAAAATAGTATTGGAGCAACCCATGGAGAACTACTCAGTCTTGCAAAACTTTATCCGTCAACTCTTGCAACTGTGCCTTCAATTCTTTTAACTTAGTTGGAGCCATTCTATTAGGTGCAATTGATATGGGTGCAGTGCCGGGAGCTAATTATATACCAAATTCAACCTCTCTAATCGGAGGTAACCCTGGAAACTCATTTGGAAATACATCTGTGTACTCACATACTACCGAAACTGATTCAATCTTTAATCATGTTACTTTAGCATTCATCACAAAAGCTAGATAAGCCTCATACCCTTTTCTTACATACCTCTGGGCTGAAATGTGAGATATCACTACCAGCGACCTATCTTGATCATCTGACTCAACACGAAGAGTGTCCCCATTTTCACATCTAAATTCAATATATTTCTTTCCACAATTTACTGTCACATCATGAGTGGTTAATCAGTCCATACCAAGAATGATATCAAATTCATCAAATGGCAATATCATTAGATTTGCCTTAAAATAATTACCTCTAATCATTAATGGGCAATCTTTGCATACTTTATCAACTAACACACTTTTGCCTAAAGGATTAGACACCTTTATCACAAATTCTGTAGACTCTAGGGGCATACTCATTCTAGATACTAATTTCATGCATAAATATGAATAGGTAGATCCTAGATCTATTAAAGCAATAAATTTAGTATCATAGAGAGAAAAGGTACTCGTAATCACGTCAAGAGACGATGCTGCTTCGTGAGTGCCAATGGCATAAGTTCTCGCAGGTGCTCGGTCCTCAAGTTTTGCAACCTGCTCCTTGTGAGTAGTCTTACTACTTACCCCACTTCTCGGGTTTCTTTGTGATCTCCCTTTAGTAGTGCCTCCCGATCTTGCCACTTGAGGCTTCTCTTTCTCATCCACTTCTGGACAATCTTTAATGAAATGGTCTAAAGACCCATACCTGAAGCAGGCTTTTTCATTTGGTCGACATTCACCAGAGTGACGTCTGCCACACTGTGGGCACTCAGGTCTACTGGGTCAGGGGTTGCCAACACTAGCAACTGATGTAGTCTGGGCTTTAGACCCTGAGTACTATTTACTCTTACTCTTATTTGAAAACCCGAATGAAGTAGCTGATCGGGTTGAGAAGTCTCTTGACTTCTTAAATGATGATTGAAATGTTTTACTCATCTGTCTCTTTCTCGAGTCATGATACTCCATCTCAGCCTTTCTTTTCTCCTTAACTAGGTCGTTAGCCTTACAGGCTTTGTCTACTAACACAACAAATTCTTTCAATTCAAGGACACCAACGAGCAACTTTATATCTTCATTTAGCCCGTCCTCAAACCTCTTACACATAATGCCTTCCGAGGACACACACTCTCGAGCGTACTTACTGAGTCTCACAAACTCACGCTCGTATTTAGTTATTGTCATCTTTCCTTGTTTCAGTTCAAGGAATTCCTTTCTCTTCTGGTCAATAATCTTTGACTTATATATTTCGTTCGAAACTCTTGTTGAAAGAACTCTCATGTGATCCTTTCCCTTGGTACCACTGACACAAGGGTATTCCACCACTGGTAAGCGGAATCTCTCAAAAGGGAAACTACACACTTCATACACTTTTCAGGTGTGCACGATAACTCATCAAACACCGAATGGTGTTTTCGAGCTAGAAATCTACTCTTTCTGGATCATCGTCCTTACTAGCCCTGAATTCCTCGGCTCCTTGCTTCCGAATCCTATCAACCGGGGCCTTTTCTCTTCTTAGAACTTCTACTACTCTGGGAGCTACATGAGTAGGTTGAGGAATAGGCGGGGGCGGAGGAGGCGGAGCATTTGAATTTGCTCGAACGTACCCTGTGTACCAATTACTCATCATTCAGAGAAAGGCCTCTTGGGCCTCTTCCCCCTAACCCAAAGTCTCGGGTCTACTTTCAACTGGCGTAGTCCCTTACGCGGGAGCTGGCGCATTATTTGCAGCATTATCAGCTGCAGCTCGATCAGGATCAGGATCCATTAACTATATCAAATACAATTTAAAATGTTTGGAGTCGTCACACGATCATTACACAATCACCCTTACGTATGGCATGTACAGCTAGACTCATACTCACGCTACATTAGTCCAAACTGACTAAATCATAGCTCTGATACCACTAAATGTAACACCCCTTAACTGTGTCCGATGATGGGACTAGACACAAGGCATTACCATGTTTCACCTTGCTTGAACTTGTAGTAACTGGCTATAACATTTCGTTCAAAATCCATTTCTTGTTCATTCCGGTTTACGTGGCCCTAAACCTACCTCCGAGAGGTTTCGAATTTAACCGAGGACTTTTATTAAATTGGAAAACTTTTCATCAAAATAGGGGTCGCATGCCCGTGTACCCATAAAACATGCCTATATCTTCCACCGTGGTCAACACTGACTAATTTCACATGGCCTTGAAACACTCGTGGCCCTGGCCCGTGTGCCAAACCTTGCCATTCTGACTTATCCACACGACCTATACACACGCCTGTGTGCTTCAGTCATGTGGCAACTTAAATTTCAAATGCAAGGTGCAGACCTCACACGGCTTGGGCATACACCTATGTGCTAGCATTGCCTCCCACACGGTCTAGACACACGCCCGTGTGTCAACCCATGTGGACAATTAGTAGGCTATCTATCATGCCATTTTGCCACCCTACATTGCACACACATGAAAACTCCATTTCAAATCATTTCAATTTTAAAAGATGATCAATTAATATCTCTAGAAATCTAAGAAATCGAGACATACACAAGAGCGTGCACTTCATGAAATTTACCTTCATTGAGCAAAGGATTTACCCAGTATTGGCCTAACTCAAGACCATTTACAAAATGACTTTAGTATCATACATAGCCAAGACTTTGACTAAAAATTACAACTTAACAAAATACTCAAGTCCTATATATGCCATACACAAAATAAGTCTAAATTGTTATACCAAAGTGATGTCGATAGTGTGATTCTGAGCTCCGCCGTCCAATGATCCTCGAGCTAACTTGGCGAAACTACAAGGAAAAGGGAAGAGAGAGGGGTAAGCATATAGCTTAGTAAGTTTGCATGAAACATTGGAATAACAATTTACTCAACTATAATCATTCATATCATGAAACAATTACGACATAGCACCAATGAATAAAAGTACTTGTACTTATTCACACTTATTCTTACTTACTCTTACCCATCTCATGTCAATATGATCTGGTAACTTTTGCTTACTCAAGATACCTGTATCACTGATTCATATAGTTTAGCACATTTGCTAACATAACCATAAACTCACATCTTTATCATTCATATCATGAACATCACTTAAGGCCATCCATAAATAAACTTGGGTCTAGGCCAACTTACATACTTGACTCTTTTGCTTATG
This sequence comes from Gossypium rotundifolium, assembly GCA_025506655.1. NCBI lineage: Eukaryota > Viridiplantae > Streptophyta > Magnoliopsida > Malvales > Malvaceae > Gossypium > Gossypium rotundifolium. The sequence goes on from CP106730.1 coordinate 59,478,260, forward strand.
AAAAAATCGAATCATCATGAATCATCCAAGCATAACATACGTAAGATTTGATGCCAACGCAATATCCCATACATGGTCATACATGGGATCACTCCCTAACGCCGACGCCATATCCCAGATATGGTCTTATACGGGGTCTCATAACTCGATGTCGATGCCATGTCCCAGACATGGTCTTATACGAGATCGTACTTAGATGTCGATTCCATATCCCAGACATGGTCTTACACGAGATCATTATTTGGTGCCGAAGCCATATCCCTGATATGGTCTTATATGGGACCTTTCCTTTCTCATATGCATACTTAGATATTATACTTATTCCGGAACTATAACGAAACTATAATTTATCTTGTTATCATCGTTTACTCGTCAAAACTTTATAACTCTATTTCATTCACAATAACTTATAGTAACATAATAATGAACGATTTCAATTATTGAACATTATGAAATATTAATTTCATACAAACTTACCTCGAATCTCAAAATGTGTCTTGATGCTCGACTTAGTCTTCAACTTTGTTCTTACCTTGGTTTCGATCTGGGCTTAATAATAAATTTCTCTTGTTAAACACATGCATTGACTAAATCGACTTATAACTCATATTTTAGAAAAAATATGATTTTTCCCTTAAACTTTCACATAATTATACTTTCTCCTCAAAGCTCATAAAATGATTTTCATTCAACTTTCTTGCATTTCAAGCTCAGCCGAATCATTTTCTCAACTATAGCAACATTAAATTCCCACTATTTCACTTATGTATGACCATTCCTATAACTTTACAAATTGGTCCTTTTCATTCATCTTGCATGAAAATCACTTAGAAAAAGATGTTTATCATACATCAAACTTTCATATTATTCCATAAAACATCAAAATACATGCATGTCAGACCTGGCTAAATTTTTGAACATAAACCCTAGCTCAACATATGGCTAGAAATAGCTAAACTGAGCTACGATGGTTTCAAAAATATGAAGAACATTAAGAACGGGGCAAGGATGCACTTACTTTAAGCTTGAAAATGAACAAAACCCTAGCTATGGAGTCCTTGCAAATTTTGGCACCATGGGAAGAAAATGGAGATGATTTTTGGCTTATTTTCCATTTTTATTCTTTAATTAACCAAATGAACAAAATGCCCTTAATGACCCTTTCTTAAGATTTTTCCTTCCCATGTACATTTTTGTCCATCATCTCATATAATGGTCTAATTGCTAAATAAGAACCTCTAGTATTTTTCAAAATTCTATTTCATACTTGAACCTTCTGGAATCTAACATTTTCTATTCTTTGCAATTCGGGCCTAATGGGCAATTTATTCACTAATTAATAAAATTTCTTCATGTGACTTTCACACAATCATGTAAATACCTCATAAACCTTGTAAAATCATTTAAACACATATTTTCTACTTCGAATTTGTGGTCTCGTACCACTATTCCAACTAAGCTCTAAATCGGGCTGTCATACATCTCATGCACAATTGACAACCAAAGATATGTCAAATAATCAACAAACCTCCACATTCAAATTTCATTTCCAATCATGTCAATTTGCAAAGCTAAAACACATATATATTAAAGTATGAATCAACCACATTTACCTTCCATATAACCATTTCATTAATCAAACATACATACTCAAAATTTCATCCATGTGCTTGCCATAAACTTGTCCATTTCATGGTCACGAGATCATGCCAAAACCAACATCATATACCATATTCACAAATGCATAATACCAACACATAACTAACCACATCACATGGCTAAGTTCATATCTCAAATTATACCAAATAGCTAGCCTATACATGTCATATTTAGCTATATACAAATCTTCAAAGTACCAAAACAAGTTTGAGTAGTGTGATGATGATCCTCGATGGTCCCCGAGCTTTCAGTAGCTTTGACGATCTATAAAACAGAGCAAACACACACAGAGTAAGCTTTCAAAAGCTTAGTAAGCAATATACAAATAAACTTAGAATAAAATGCACTTAACCATATTGATACAACAACATTAATGGCTTTCAAAACAACTTCATCACATATATTCCTTGGCTCATTTTCTTAGCCATTTCTTACCACATTCTTCAACTCAAATAACACATATATATACATAGCTCATTCAAGCATATATTCATCTTAATAAGTTCATAGAGGCACTTACCTTTCATACACACTTAGTGTACATATCAAACATACCTGAAACTGATATACAAATCACATGGTCAATCGTAACTCGGATTTGCCCGTTGAACTATTTGGAATCTAATAGGATACTCAAAGTGCTCAGAATAGTCGTATAATACTATCGTCCCTGTAACACCCCTTACCTGTAATCTATACCGAAACCGGCCCGAGGCATTACCGGATTAAATCCATATGATCGCCACTTAGGCTCATTGATTACTCTCTTAAGTCATCTCTACAACCTCAATCTTGACTTACGAGGTTTCACTCATACACGTAATACTCTCAAGACCCTTTCAAAAACGTCTACGATTATAAAAATTTCTTCACCTAAACAGGGACTACACACCCATGTAAGGTGAGACACCATCGTGTGAGGTCACACATGAAAACCCAAGCATTTGCCAATGTCCCATGGCTAGGGCACACACCCGTGCTCACCACCGTGGTGAACACTGACATCACCACACGGCCTGAAGTCTAGACACACGCCCGTGGCCTATACTACTCAAATCTGTCAAAGAGACACGGCCAAGGCATACGCCCATAGGTCGGCCTGTGTGTCACACATGGCCTAGACACATGCCCGTGTGTCTAACCACATGGACAAGAACAAATCTAATTGCCAAGTTCTTTTCACTCCTCAAGTTCTTACAACATATACTCAAACAACACATCCATAATCAACTCAAATTCAAACACAATCTTACATGGATAACTACATTTTTTTTATTATAATAAAGTAGCCAACAACTAAGGCATTATACAAAATAGATTATCCATCTATAGGCTAACACATCTTAGCCATTTACAACAAAATTCACAAACTTGTCTAGCCCCTATACATGACATACACAAAACATTTAGTCTAATGTATCGGAGTGAGCTGATAGTGTGGGCGATCTTTTGATTAATCATAGTATCTCGATTCAACCCTCTTTCTCTATAAGACAGGGGAAAGAAAAGGAGTAAGCCTTGAGCTTACTAAGTTTACAAATAAACAATTTAAGCATTCTAGTATAAACTAAACAACAATTAGCATTATACTACCAAATAAATTCACATCCACAATTATGCTTACTCTTTCTATCCCTTACCCAATTTCCAAAACATTATAAGTCACATACTCATAATCATTAACATGCACCCCTACACTCAATACCACATCTACTCGAAAATAAGACACGTCATTTTATCATACTAATACATTCACACAGCTAAATTACTTGGTGGTTTCGCACTCAGCCCACCACAATCAGGTAATAAGGTAGTATCGCACATAGCCCACTAGATAATATACATAACTATGGTATCGCACACAACCCATAGTTGTTAAGAATTAAGGTGGTATTGCACGTAGCCCACCATCGATTATTATCACTACACATCCACATATCTACTTACTCATTCATTCATGATATCTACCACATTCATTCCATTTGAACCACATAGGTTCTCAATTGTTCTCATTCATTTTCATTCATGCTATACACTAGCTAGCATTAAGAATGTATAAGTAGAACGCATTGATTACGCATAAACTTACCTCGGTACTCAAAAAGCATAAAGATGTGCAGTTTAGTCCACCACCTTATTCTTGCCTCGATTTCGATTCGGGCTTCGTCTTTCTTGATCTATAATGATAAATCAACTCGTTCAATAGACACATTGACTAAATTGACCATTATCTCATACTTTAGTAAAATTACCATTTTACCCCTAAATTTTCTCATATTTACACTTTTGGCCCAAGGCTTGTAAAGTGATTTTCATTCAACTTTCTAGCCTTTCGAGCATAGTCGAACCATTTATTCAACTAAAGTAATCATCAATTCTCATTAAATTACACATGTATGGCTAAACTCAAAACTTTCACAAACAAGTCCCTACTTGTATTTTTCATGGAAATCACTTAGCAAAAGATGTTTTTACTACACCAAGCATTCATATTCTTCCATTAAACATCAAAATACATGCAAGTCATACATGGTTACATTTTTTAACATCCATCTTAGCTCAACATATAGCTAAAAATAGCTTACTCATGCTACTAGGACCTCAAAAATATGAAGAATATTAAAAACAGAGCTAGAATACACTTACTAGCTAGTTTGAAGAGCCCTAACAATTCCTTCTCTAAATTTTTGGCAGCCTTGGGGAAGAAGATGAATGAAAATTCTATCATCTTTTCCCATTTTAATCATTTAATTAACAAATGACCAAAATGCCCTTTTGTCCAACTTTCCAATTTTAACCCATTTATGCCCAATTTTGTCCAAAAATTAAAATTTGGGAAAATTAATATTTAAGGACCTCTAATTGGTAATCAAAAGCTATTTCACACAAATAGCTTCTAGAATATCACATTTTGCAACTTTTGCAATTTAGTCTTTTTGGAAAATTCAACCGCAATTTGACAAAATTGCTTCATGAAACTTTCACACTAACATGCAAACATGGCATAGACCTCAAAAAGTCCTACATATACCTCAAATTTCTGGTCTCGCACCACTATTCTAACTAGGCCCTAAATCAAGATGTTACAGTCCTAGATGTGGCCTTACATGTAATTAGATATCGATGCCACTATCCCAGACAAGGTCTTACACGTAAAACTCATATTGATGCCAATGTCCCAGACATGGTCTTACACGAAATCTCAAATCAATGCCAATGTCCCAGACGTGGTCTTACATGATACCACAAAATAGACACCTATGTCATAACATAGACTACCCTATCTATTCTTAGGTTCAAACGAGACTTCTCGGACATTGTCACTATGTCGATTCTATCTCGAAATTCATGTATACATCATCTCCTCTACATTCATCATTATCAATAGTCATAAGAGCATACATAATTCAATACAAATACATTTATTTGTATCTTGACTTACTTCGGATCCGGATATTCGATTGGATTCGATTATTCAACTACTTTCGCTTTCTCGTGATCTAAGTCTGTTTTCTTTGGTTCTTGATCTATACATATTCAAATTAACCTTGTTATTCACTAATTCATCCAATTCAATCCAAATACACACATTTAGGGTAATTTACAAATTAGCCCTCACATTTACACATTTGGACAATTTAGTCCCTAATTCACAAAATAAAAAATTACACTAAATCACTAAATACCCATGCTTAGCTAAATTCACACTAAGCTCATATTAATCCATACATTTCATTTACTTCACAATTTAGTCCCTCAAAATGCTATTTTCATAATTTAGCCCTAATTAGCTAAATTCATCAAAAATTCAAGAACAAAACATGTTTATTAAGCACATATCTTTCATTTAACACCAATACTCAACACAAAGCTCACCATTTCATCAATGGCACATCTCATAAACATCATCAATTCTCAAAATTAAGACTTTGGTTTTGAAGCATTCGAAGCAACGATTACGAAAATGTAGAAATTATCAAAAACCAATCGAAAACATACCTTGAATTTAAGCCCTCAAACAGCCGAACCCTAACTTGTATATTTTCTTCTTTTTCTTTGCCAGATTTCATCATTAAAAGATGATAACAATCATCTTTCATATGTTTGTTTTATTTAATATACGTATTAATGTTAATTTACAATGTTAACCTTTCAATTGATCATATAAAACATTTAAACTATGGACATGCTTGTCCATCCACCGTCCAGTATCCTTAAGAGTGGCCAAATTTCTATTTAAGGTCTCCAAATTATAAAGACATCTACCGTTTGATACTTTCACATTTTACCATCAAGTTTTAATTTTATGCGATTAACCCCTTTTTTTTTCAAATTAATCATACAAACGAAAAAAATAACTTATGGAACTTTAGCACATGCTTAATAACATATCATAGAAACAAAAAATAATATTAAAATATTATTCTAACTCAGATTTGTGGTCCTGAAACCACTGTTCCGACTAGGGTCTAAATCGGACTATTACATCTACTTAGCCGGTACCTTCTATTGTTGCCTCCAGATTTCTCTACCATTAGGGCTTCCTCATTTGGCTTTTTATATGCATTTCTTCCTAGGGTAACTCCAACAGCCCATGATATCTTCTCCTTTTCTTTAGGCAAATTTTTCTAGTACAAGTAAAGTAGGGTTGAAATTGGTATGCGTTGCGTGTTGACTGGGTCATCTTCCTAAAATTTCCACGGAATACAAGGTGGCAAACTAACCAATATTTTGCCCTGGGAAACCTTCACTCCATTACTTCCTTCTCCATATATTGCACCTGCCCAACCACAAAAACACAACCCTTCCATGCACAATTAAAAGAATCTAACATGTCAACACAGTCTAAGCTCTTAATGCAAATGATAAAAATACTAATAAAATGTCCTAAAATGACTCTAAATGTACCCAAGTACAAGCAATTAGCTAGGTCTAGAGGAGTGAAATTAACTCTTTTCAAGAGTTATCAACATGCCCGGTAGGGAAAAAAATTTTAAGAACTTTAGTACTTGAATAATAAAGAATTTATTTGAAGTTAAATTTGGAGACATATTGTAATCTAAGAAACTAAAATAAAGTTGTATGGTAAATATGGATTAAAATTTGGTATTGTTTAAGTTGTAAATAAATTAAGTTAGGAAGGTTGTTAAGTAATACGGTTTAATTATGACATTTGGTACCCAGACCTGATGATCGGGTGGATATAGGGTGTAACACGATATATCTATTTTCTTGGGTTGAATAGAGTTTCTACATTGAGTTGTGGTCGTGATGTTATCATGGATCTAGGAGAATTGCAACATGAGTTTGAGTTCTCTAAGACAATCCACTATTAATAGTCCGTAATAGGGAATATTCGCCAAGAAGGGTCTTATGTGAACATATATAGTCATTGGTGCAAGGCGTGGGGATTATTTCTGGATTATCTCTTACAGTTCACAAGTAAGATTTCATGAGGTTTTTCCTCTCAAGGTGATTGATGCATAAGGAGCCATCAAGACAACTAGTAATAATGGAATCAATGAGGGAAAATTGCCAATGATTAATCTAATGTGACAAAGAGGATGGCATGCTATCTTAATACGGGCAAGACAATCATGAAGTCCCAGCCACGAAATGCAATTGTATTAGCGTTGTGTTAGTAAGGTATGAAAACTCATTTAAGTTCTTTATAACTTACTTGTGTTGTTATGCATGGCAGGTAGATAGGAAACTATGGAAGTTTAAGAAGGGACCAGGCCAGAGATCATCATGCATCGACAAATTTTGCTTCTTAGTTGTAATATGAATATAATAGGGCAACCCATAGGGGGAGTCTCAGGGTGTTTGTTGTAAATGAAATTAAATGGTCAGAATACAAATTGTTTTAATACTATGTGATTAATTTAACATATAAAAGTTTACTTGATGAAATTGTTGTATATTAAATCAAAGTTTTATCATGAACATATATTTTTGTAAATTTGGAAATCTCTTAGTAGCAGTATTAGATATACTCGTTGTCTCCATTCTTTTATTAATTGCAGATAATAATGTCGAAAGTCGTATTTATTTTTTTAAAATTGAAGTGTAGCATCATATAATCTGGACCTAGCAATCGGGTTGGGTATGGGATGTTGCAGCAACTTCTATTGTAGTTCGGCTTAAACCATTACCTATCTTGTTTGGAGTTGGCAATCTTTTGAACCAAATCTATTTTGATCTTGAACTAATATTTTGTTGGAAGAATTCATTGCCCTTCTTTTAAGGTTTGATCTTATGGAGAAATTTATGATCAAAGTGAACCAGACAATACAAATAAGAGTTATTGTTTTATAGAGATTGGATTGTGTGTAATGAAGAATATCTTGAACATCTTATTATTTATCGTAGTCATTATTAGGATAATTGTAGTCCTACTTAGAAGGCTATTTTGGTGGGAAGTGGTATTATAATTAATTTGTACTTCAACAGGCCCAAAACTCTTATATATGATAGGGTTGATTTATATAGTTTGTACGAGAGAGTTAGAAACTTTATACTATTCTGTTAGGAATCATCTAATGAGTGCATTTTGTAAGTAAAATACATGTGAGTCACTTGTTTTTATAGTTGAATTTTTAACGGAAAAATTTAATGGAGACTGATTTAGATCTTGGTTGAGGTTGCTACATGGTGAGTGATAAAACTTAAATAATTACTTTTATGTGTTTGAACATAGTGGATTCACTCTCTATTAAATACATAGATGGAAACTAAATTATGTAACCAATATTTTGGTGATGTTGTTCTTCACTTGCAGGTTGCTTAAGTTATAGCTGCTCGTATAATGACTTTCTTATCAACTCGCAAAAATTAATTATTTCTTCAATAACTATTTTATTAGAAAATAAATAATGTTAGTTGTGCATCCATGAGTGAATAAAAATGAGATTTTAGATTTATATTATATTGATTTCTAAATTTTAATTACAATTTGTTTTGAAGCAATTTAAATTCTTAATTTCAAAACTTAGATTTCCTTTTTATTTTACTAAAGAAGTTTTTTTACCAATCCTTAAAAATACATAATATTTTTTTAAAAGTAAGACTATTTTTTTTTATTCGACGTTATACATTCCATGCCTGAATAATTTTTTCATATTTTAGTCTCAATTTTAGACCTTAACCCCGAATTGATTTTTCTAATTCAACCCAAGCCACCTGAAATTTTACTTCCATTCGACTCTAACTCGATCTAAAAAATGTAATGGAAAATTCGTCCTTTTTTTTAAAAAAAAAAAACTCCTATAAAATCAGGGAGTGCAGGAACCCGATGAGTTGAGGAGTTGTTGGGATTCCTACTGAGAAAACCAAATTAGAGGACCGAGGAGAAAAAAAAAGAAAGGATGGAAAAATAGAGGTTCATTACTATACAGTTAGGCAAGTAACATCTAACATGATGGTGGAGTTGTCACAAATCACAATGTGATGAACGCAGATAAAAGGGTGGGGGCAAATTTAGTTGGTCTCTCCAAAGAGCATACAGCAAACTAAAAAGATCAAAAAAAAAAAAAAAAATCAAATCCCATGATACTGATAGACCCAACAACGTGGGATCTATGCACAAAACTGTAGTTAAAAAGAGGTGTTGTTCACAACTAGGACAAACACAGTTCCATCCTCTTATAAAATTTTATCCACTAAGAGGATTGCTTGCTTTTTTTTTTTTTCGTTTTCCTCGCTTCAGTGGTGCAGATAGCATTATTTAGTTGGTGGGTCTGAAGGTGGAATTTTAAATCATGTTACAATTGGGGGGCAGATACAATCCGTATTGATTTTGGATTTTTAAAGAAAAAGATAGGGCTCGGTGGCAATGATTTCGACAGTGTCTCTTTCCCATCTAATAGTCTAGGTAATAGCCTTTCAACCCCAGTCCCAGTTAATTTCCACCTTTCATAATTTCTCCTTTCTAATAAGTTTAACACCCTTCTGCATTGACACAGTAATAAATTGTAAAATGTTGGATATATAATGACATTATTCAATTGTCATTTGTGGATTCAATTAATATTATGGAGGAAAAGTAAAAATATTTTCTAAAATTTGATAGAAATACACTTATTATATTTGAAAGTAATCACTTGCTTAATGAAAATACATGAACTTATTTAAAATATTACTATTACACAATTTGTTATTTTATTATCCTTATTCAAGACTTTTTAATTATAAAATAACGAAAATCAAATTAGTTATAAAATTATTTTATTTATTATTAAATTAATTTGTTCTTAAACTATATTCTAATATATGTTAAATATAATGTAAGTATCATGTAAGTTTATTTTTATAAATTGTCATGAATGATTAATAATTAAATTTTATCTGGGTCTTGAATTTTGTTTTAATGTTTTTTTTCTTTTAAATATTTTAAACTTAATTTAAATTCAATTATATAATTTTTGATAATATAATCGCAAAATAGACATTTATTGTTTCAGTGTTTGCTGTACCATTATCTCACTTGAGAAATATTTCTTTTTGACGTCAAAATTTGCATGGTGGTGCTCATGCTTGTCTTAGTTGTACCATAAGAGGTGGTCGGGACACTGCCATTGGATTGCTTTAAAGCCTGAATCATGGAAACCTCATCAGCGAAAATGGAAACTATGAACTCACCTTGACAAAGAGAAACCAGCTTCTGTCTTCTGCGCTTGTTATAGATACGCCATCACGTCATGTATTCAAAAAGGATGACCGTATTGAAGATCAAGATGGCCAAGGTGTTTTATCAGTTATCTTATCACCAACAAACAATATTGCAGACAACATGCAACTAGTGATTGAGTCCACGAGTGATGACCATTCGGCTCTTCTCAACACTTGTCCATTAATATTTGCAGGATGGTGTAATAAATGCAGACGCCAATGGATTTATACAAGAGCAGGGGCGAAGCCAGAAGAATTTTTTAAGGGGGCTGGATAAAATTTTAATTTTTTATAGTTTATATTTTTATAATTTGTAAAAGATTAAATCGAATTTTTATAATTTTAGGAGGGGCCAAAGTGTAATTTTATTTTTATTAATTTAAAATTTTTAAAAATTCTAAAGGCCAAAATTATAATTTTACATTTTAGTAAGGGTCGAGGCCCATGCCAGCCCCCTAGCTACGCCCCTGTACAAGAGGTCCGAGAGAATACAAAAGGAGCATTAAGATCATAAACCATAGTGTAAATTGTATACTAAAGGTTAGATTTCTAATAAAATGTCCATTTGAGTAGACATTAACATTAGCTAACATTTGGTACTTTTCTATTTTATGATTTCAATAGATTGTAATAAATTAAAATGGGATTGTTGATAATGTAATTAGCGAGAAAGTTATCGTATAATGTTTGGTAAAAATTAAAAGTTATTGATTAAAATTCTAAAAAGTTATATTTTTGCATTTGGTTCACTAAATACTTTTCTAGTAACACAATGATAATTTATGAATTTACATTAAATAAAAGATAATATTCATGTATTTAATTTTTATAATAAGCTTTATTATTAAAATATTTAGATTAAATATTTAATAATAAATTTTAATTGATATTTTCAAATTATTTTTAAATTTTAAAATTAATTTTAGTTGAAAGAAAAATTATTTCAAATTTGTCTAAAATATATTTTCTAAATATAATAATGCATATATAAAGTAATGGATATATAAAACTTGGTTTGGAAAATTTTTTAAAAAAACTGGAAATCATGTTTGTTTTAGCTCAAAGCTAACTCATAAGGATATAAAAAATAATTGATTCCATACATTGCTCTGAGTAAAATTACAAATAATTAAATCATTGGAATGTAAAATCATAAGCGGCCTACCATATTTTACAAAAATAATAAGTATTTCATACAAATTCAAGTTCTAAATCAAATTTGTAGCTAAGGAAAAAATAAAATCATGGAACAAAACAGTCCCTTGAAGTAGTAGAGCAAATCAAGTACTAGGTAGAAGCCAAACAATTTCTTTTTTTCTTTTACGTTTATTAATAGAAAGATACCTGAAATCAATATAAAATAGGGTTAATTTGTCTTAATAATTTCTTTCTAACTTCTCAATATACATGAGAAAGTAATTTACTCACCTTTTATCATGGGAATCACATTATCATATTTATGAGAAAATAATACCCAAGGGAAAATTAGATTCCAAGAAAAAGTAAATAAAACATGATACACCAAATGTTGAAATTTGATTCCAATTAATTAAACTTTCAGGAAAGTGATTATTTTCTATCATGTCAAACTTAATCTTAGAATTCTAAACTTACTAGATTCGAAGAATTCAATCCCGAAACTAAATTTTTTGATACTGACAAAAAATCAAGTTATTACATTTCTCCCCTCCTTTATAAAATTTCCACCTTAAATTTTTCCAGGAAATAGACAAGGTTTTTATAATATTCTTTGCATCCCCTTACTAATGGTATACACTTATTTCTGAACTATTGCGCTTCTTGAAATTATATCCCCGTCGTCTTTCGCTAAAAGAACAAGCTTAGCTATACTTTAACAGCTTTCCCCTCAGATAGCATAAAACTCATGTATATTTAATGTTACCTATTAATCAATTCAATTCATATCTTACAACTCAATACATAGATTTTCGACTCCTACTTCCTCATAGTATTTTACACGATGTTATATGTAAACTTATTTGACGTCTATTATTAGATATAAATTCTATCAGTAGTGCAAAGTTTCTCATCCGAATATTCCTATGATCTCACGTATTAATTTAATCTTCAATCTAAATTCTTCTTTTGGTTCAATGTATCCAATGCCATATATACTTTCAATCTTCATCGAGTCCCAAAATATACGTCGACACTTATTCCCGATTATATTCATTCTTTGAATTTTTTTTTTTTGTCACTTTCCATAAAATATTAAATCTCTTCTTCTCTTTTCGTAATTCAACTTGGTATGATCTGTTTTTTTCCCCACATTCATAACTTAGCTTCACTTCATTCAAGATTTACATGAGAATGTTATCTCACATCTCCATTCATCCTTTAAAAATGGCTACTATCACACATGCTAAGTGTTGGAAAACTTTTGGTTTGAAAACGGTTTTCTTGCACAGTAGAAAAATAAAATTTTGAAAACTGAGCCGATTTGTGATATTTATAACAATAAAACTTTTCTCGAAATAGTACCTGTATTTAGACGGACCCTAGATGCTCTCTTTTAACACCTGGTTATCTTTATTGACTTTAAATTTAAGGAAATATAAGATTAAATTGAAAGGATTAGCAAATTCTCGAACTCCACTGAGATATTTAGAAATTTTAGTGTTTGAATTTTGATTAGTTGGATTTCATTTATGTTTAGTTAGATTGGAACTGACTGGTTTAGTAGTGGGAGACAAAATGATTAAGGATGAATGGTTGTGATGGTCGATGAAGATCGGGCTAGAAGAGTATATATATAGGTGTGTGTGGAGACAAAATTTCTTCAATTCTGTTAACAATTTTCTCTCTCCATAGCATCACCTTCTTCAGTCGCTATGAAGAAGAAGAGGACGTAGCTAAAGGAAGCTCTACCTGTCGCAACACTAGTATGAATTGAAGACTGGTAGTAGAGAAATTGAGGAACTGGCGTGAATTGAAGAAAGAACTAGAGTAAAACCTCTTAAAAGCTTTAATATGATGATGGATTATGAGTTTTTAGGGTTAAACCCCTTTAGTTTAACCGGTAAATGGTTATCATGCTTAGTTTCTAGGACAAAGGAGGCTTTGACGTTCGGACAAGCTAAGCTGTCAAGGATAAGGAAGCGAGGTGAGTATATTTACCTTGCTTTTAGGTGATAAAATGTCGTTATGTTGTTGCATGAACAATGTTGAATATGTATTGAGATGACCTAAGTTCATGGTGTATGTGTACGGGATGAAAGAGTAGGTTGTGTATATACAACAACTGTATGATTGCTTTCTAGTTGTTGGTTGCCTGTTTATGGTTGTTCATGGATGATTAGTTAATCTGCGTAATGTATGTGAACTGATAAATTGCATGACTATGTCTGCGTGTTTATGAAATTTGAAGTATGGAGGGAGAAGTATTGATGAGTTAAATGAAGCTAGGATTGGGTGGATGGTTGGAAAAAGGGAGATTCCATTAGATTTTGCAAATTCAGTGTTGTTGGGTGCAAACCATGATGTACAAAACTCCGAGCCTTGCAGACGGGACACTGCGATGTTTGAGCATCAAGGTCTAAATGTCAAAATGAAGGTGTGGGTGGATGGATAGGGAAAATGGAACACCTGCTAGATTCTACAAACCGGTGTTGCTGAGTGCAAACCGTGATGTGCGAAGGGGACTCACAACGCGATTTATTTTTTCTTGTTGGTTTTATTAAGCATAAATGAGTTACTAGTGTAATGGTTAAGTGGTAGTGAAATTGTCCTTAAAACCCAAGTTCAAATCCCTTTGTTTGCATTTTTTTAGAAATTTGGCATTTCCCTTGTTTTTAACCCTATTGTTGCTCCTAGGGTTTAAAATGTAGCACTCGATGCCTGAACCATTCATCGAGTCCAGGTATCGAATGCCACAATAACTCGAATTACTTAATAAAAAAATATCTTTCTTGAATTAAATTACTTATTCAATTTATATTATCCAATGATAAAAACATTTAAGCTCCATTGTCATCAATAAATTACAAAAGTTTTGGGCTAAGACTTGAAAACATAAAATGGCAACTAAGACACTGAGGCGGAGCCTCTTTGGGTGCCCCTCTATACTTATGTAAGCATATTCATTTCACCTCACTCCCAGCGAAGTCTAGCTTGGTCCCTGGCGATGTATGAATCTTAACTATCTTGCATTTAAGTAGAAAACTTATAAGTTTGGGAGAACCTAGTGAGATCTATATACAAAATTTAAGGAAAATGCAAGCCATCCAACTCAAAATTTTACTCCATGTTATTCGCATTTAGTATCTCTGGCAGATGCAATTGGCGACTACCTAAGTGACTTTGAAGTTTGTGGACTTTCACTACCTATACACTATAAAGTACTAGGGCTCCCTAACATTACCGGAATTTCTTAACCGTATCGACCTATTTCTCATGGAGGCTTCTTAGTACATGTTGTTCCAACCTGTAAAAGCTCCACACAATCCTTGGGTTCCCGATGGCCATGTTTGACCTTCGTTTCCCACTATCCCTTGAAAAACTTTGTTGGCCGTTTGGCTTGGGATATAGGTTTCATTTTTCAAAGATTCCGATCAATTTATCAAATACCTTGATTAATCTTTTTATCGTCTTATAGATTACAACTTGCGTCCCACCATTGACCAATTAATGATCTTTCCTAATCACTTATCCCAAATCATTCCATCCGTATGTCCATTTAACCATACTACACCTAGAGGCTCAAACACCTAGTGTCACCTCTGCAAAGCTCGAAGCTTTACGCATTACGGGTGCATAGAACAACACCGTGTGATGGTATCTAACAGAACCATCCCTTTTTCCCACTCCTAACTTTGCCTAACCCATAGTTAGTATATCCCCTTTCATAATATGTATACATCAATCATACATAGCATGCAAAACATCAGTAATCAATGTACTACACTAGATAACAATTCATCAATCACCTAATATTACAATAAGCAAGAACATGGCAATTTGTCATAACTACATATAGCACTTGAGAACTTGTTTTCCTCATCCTTGGCAACTTAGCTCATCCAAAATGCCAGAGCCTTCTTTGTCATGGTGGCTACACATGAAAACCATATTGTGGTTAAACTAATGGTGGTAAATTCTTAGAAACCCAAAATCTTAAATTATATGAAAGCTTTGAAAGTTTGAGTGTACTTCTCTCCTTAGTTTCTAAATATAGAGGAAGATAAGGAAGCTTACCAGTTCCTCAATTTCACCATCACTAGGATTAGGTTCATGCTTTTAATACGACATGCAGATCTTCCTTCATCCACATTCCCTTCTTCTTCAGAATGACTGAAGAAGATGATGTTAGGGGGAGGTCAAGACTTAGAAACATAATTAAGAAAATTTTGTCTCCACTCTCACCCATATATATATACTCCTTGGTAATTTTCTAGTCTTCTCAATTTAATCCTAGCTTTTCCAAATTCCCAGCTCAATTAAGGTAACCAGCTGTGACAACTCCCCCACCCTTAAAGAGACTTTCGTCTTCAAAATTTCTATTCTTACTTAAGTTCTCCTCAGGTAATGCCCACTTTATTTTCTCTTGTCTTAGAAAATTCTCTTCGTAATTAATGATAGTCTCTGTTATCCCTTTTGGGGACATGTTACTACTTTATGGTCCTAAATTTCGTCTAGGTCTCACCCCGCTCATTGATGGCTCTACCCTAACTTTTTGGGAATTTTTATTTTTATTTTTTTACAGCATGATGACATTTTGTACCTATTCTAGCGGATCCTAGCTTACTCTGTCAGCCAACCATATCTCCGCACAACATTATTAGGTTCTTTTGAGGTTAATAGGGGTCATATGACATATACTTGTTAAACAATTGACTTTGGCAGACACTCTCGCTTTTTTGGTTATCAAGGGGGTTAAGAAAAAAACCTTTTTGATTCAACAAGTGTCATTTATGGATCTGAGGATTCAAATAGTTTATTTCAAAATGTTCCAAAACTTCCCTTAGACGCTTGGCAATTTAAATCAAGACATCAAGAAGGGAGGCCTTTCATCAGAAATTACTCTTCAATTCCTTATTGACTAAGTTTCTGTAACACCCCAACCCCTACTATCTGACTAAGGTGTTATACTGAAAGCAATCTTAAACTTGGTTTGTACTTTTACTGAGGTTTTGGCGTATACCCTCGAAACTGGAGCGTTAACCCAAAAATTTTAAATCATAAAACAATCAAATTAGGGATATGCCATATAATATAAAACATTATTGAAAATAAATTTTCAATGGAAGCCTTACAAAAGTCAACATGTTTATACAAAGTGCAAGGTGAGTTATTTTCTCACACAAAAGTTTCAAGTGCATCACTGGTAGTTAAACATTGTTTAAATCAGTTCGACATATACGATTAAAAGATGATATCATAAACCATAATTCAAAAAGGTTTAAGCTATACTTTGCAAGTACGTAAACATTCTCTTAAAATAGTGATTTGGCGAAAGATATAAATTATTACAAATATTGGTTACAAAATAGAGCTACACGACACTCGCCTAAAATAAAAGTATATGCATTTAAAAAATATTAGGCAAGGCTTACAAAAAAGGTCGCTTTATATGGCTGAGTCCTACTACAAGCTCTTTTACACCGAGCTACCACCTAGAAAAAGAGAAAGAAAGGGAGTAAGTTCGAAAGAACTTAGCAAGCTCTAGCAATAAAAATGCTTAACCCTTTCAAAAAAAAAAAAGTTCCATGAACAGGAAATGTTTGGGCACATATAAATACATATACAAATAAAATAAGTTACCAGACTTCCCGCAGAGACAATTGGGCTTCTACCCTATTACATATGACAATGGCGGATACCTATCCGTAGTAGACTCTATCATTTGTCGAATATAGTATGCAACCACTTTCTTAGAGAACAGTTACCATAACAATAACAGACCAAATACTTTCCTTAAAGAACACGAATTCTACCAATTCTTACCCTTATCATCTCAGACTTTTAGATCGACTAGTACTTACACGCCTACCGAATTCAATTTCACTAGGGCGGATAATACATGCCAAGCACAACAACTTAGCGGATATGTTATGTACTCAACTCAGTAATAGGATTAAGATTTACCACTTATCATGCAATATTATCATACACTACAATTACTTTATCAAACATTCCTACTAAACATCTAATTCCTCTCTTCAGATATGCATAACATCCATTACAAACAACAAATAAGAATTTACATTTTCTTAGTCTTTTTCTCGCTCTTCTTTGTGCTAACTTCAGATTCCATATTTACACATCAAAACAGATATCATAACACATATTATTTTGAATACATGTTTGTTCACGTAAGTTCAGGGCTTTTTTCCATGGTTAACAACTAACATGCCCTACCGATGACGGAACCTATAACGCCAGGTTGGTTAGCAACTAACATGCCACACTAGAGACCCAGCACTCACGCCAATCTGGTTAGCGACTAACATGCCCTACCACTGGCCCACCTTATTTGCCCATCTGGTTAGCAACTGACATGCCCTATAAGTGGCCCATCTTAACTGGATACTAAGTTTCTAGACCAAGGAAGTCATGTGTGTTTCCTGTCACTTACGTACACATGTAGATGATTACATGTAACAACTTACCATATTTCATGAGGATAGTTTCACTTGAATGCATAAACTTTAAATATGATGACTAGAACTTAATAGTTTACAATTACTAGGAAGAAAATCATAGACAACTAACACAAACTAGATATTCACAAAAGATTTCAAGGTAGTTGGCTACACCATAAGTCTTTTTCTACACTCCATAGCCTTTACTTGTTATTCGGACACTCGTTCGTTCTTCTTCGACGAGGTTATTCTCTCTTTTCTTGGGGTACATGAATAAACCAAGGTAAAAGAAAGAAAAGAAAAGAACCCCACCTACAACAGCCATATTGTTACTTATTGCCCACACAGTTCTCACAATAACCCTACACGTGGCCAACCATCAAATTTGACTCAACACCCTTTTTGTGGTCGACATAATAATTTCTAGACAAATCCTTTCTACCAAACACCACTGATTAGAGTTGTACACTTTGCTTTTACTAAAGCAACCAACTAAACTAGTCATTTAGTTATTTAAACACATTAACCGGTCATTTACAGTACTCTAGTTAATTTCCAACTAAATCTTAACAAGAAACCAACTAAAATTGAAAATCATACCCACATGCTCATAAAGAAAACTGTTCGGTCCATGACCTAACTATCTGCCACTAGCGGATACTAATAGAAGGGTCTGCCAACACAAGGCTCACCAAGGGAATCTGTTGATTAGTAGGTTATCCATATCGAACACGCCAAGACGTATAGATCAATAACCGACATTTCTCCAAAAGGGCTAACCTTCTACTACATCTTTACAGACATAGCAAGGTAGCCAAATAATGCACCAATCATAGGCTAACAATAAACACTAAATTAACTTGACGGAGGCATAAATCAACCTTTTATGGCTTATACTTAGCAAAAAATCCACCTACACAACCCACCAAGTAGGACAATGTAACACCTCAAACCCGGCCTAGATGTTATGGCTGAATCTTGGCGATGTCACATGGTAGTGTTTTGGAAATAAATGAGTTGTCGTAAAAATCGCTTTTTGAATTAGTCTCATTACAAAATCTTATGTTAATTCTAGGATGTGTCGTGCATTTTAAAAATGTAGTTCATTATCACAAAAGTATTCTCTTTGAAAACGATATTAATATTCAAAACGTCACTTATCGCAGAAGCTTTTTAAATTAGTTTGCGTATTTAAGTGTATTTTGTTAAAACATTTGATTCATTTTATAAACTTAATTAACCCTACACTAGCAGTTGTAAATCAAAATAATAGAAATTCTAAATTAACCATGAAAATTCAAAAAGGCCATTATTATAGTAAAATACCCCAAAATAAAATCAAAATTATAATTAAGTACAAAAATAGAACGAAATGGGCAATGTGGCCACAGCTAGTCCTCCACCGCACCGATCCGCTTATGATTGGGGATTACCTGTACAGTTAAAATAGAAGGGTGAGTTTACGAAAATCGAGTGTGTAGCCCCAGATAGCACAAAGAGACAGAAAGCAATCACAGTCTGGACCTAAGCACTATTCAGAATCAGTAACAGTATCAGTTTGGGCTTTAGCACATCTCAGTATAGAGGCAGTCATGCATTTGGGCTTAGCCCATTATAGTATCAGTAATCAATATAGTATCACAATATGCAGTATAGAAGTCCTACCCAGCTAGGCTCTACACTCCATCTCCGTCCAACCTTACACTCCATGTGGGGATATAATCAACCCACCCGTCCTTACACTCCAAGTAGTACCGGTTGCAGCACTAGACAGTAGTTTGCAGTTGAACTGCCAGTAAGTTAGGCTCGAAGCATTTCAGTACACTTCCTCCAATCCATATAAACCCATCCCCATGCAATGCATCATAAAATCATGTCATGCCAAATCATGGTATTATATATGTATTCAGTATAGTTTTAATAGCATGCTCACAATACAGTTGTACATGTATAAAGTATATAGATATAATAGTCATTCAGTCAATTAGGGATCTAGGTAATCTTACCGACCCTACAGTAGGTCCATAGTCGAATCAGGCGACCCTTGTAACCTTAGCAGTCAAAATAGTAAAAATAGGCCCACAAGCCCATGTAATTTCCCCATGTGGGCCCACACGCCCGTGTGGCCATATGGCCTAAAATGGCCTTAGTCGTGGATCTCACACGGCTTGGCCCAATAATCCCACACGTCCATATGGGGCCTACACGACCCAATTTAGCCAGCCCCATGCATCACACATGGCCTGCCTCATCGATCACACGCCTGTGTCTGATCACACGGTCAGCCACACGCCCGTGTGGTGTCAACAGTCTCACTTTTTGGCTTTTTGTCGATTTTCATTTGCAGAGTTGTGTTTACACACCTAGGTCATTCTCGATGCTTAAGCACTTCCTAACCTTCTGGAACCTACAAATAGCATACCCAATCTCGAATTTGACAACTAAAACACAATTTAATCAACACCAAAATGAGCCAAGTGCACTCATTGATCGCAATCACCCTCGACTACTCGCACTAATCAATTCGTTTGGGAAGAAAAACCCCTTCACGATTGTTCCCTATGCACAAACAACAGAATCAAAATCTTCTGAAACTAAAACTAAAAGAACACAACAACACTACTTACCGTTATCATACAGAAACAAAAGCCAAGATGCAAGATAGACCGAAAATGAAAGATAAGGGGATACACTTCAAATTTCGACAACAAAAAGAGAGAATTAGAGGGGGGAACGGAAGCAATGGGGGATTTCAGCTGAAATAAAAGAAAGAAAAAAGGTCGAGAGGGAAAAATTCAGTAGGTAGAGGGAAAGCACTTAAAATCTCGACAACAACACAGGGAGATTGAAGTCAAAAATGAAAAGCGGGTGGCAGAGAAAGGGACAGAATTTGGCTATGGAGGCAGAGAAAAAATAAAATAAAAATGAAAGATGTTAGAGGAGAATTTTACAGAGATTTTTGAAATCAAAGGGTAACTCCCCAAACTCCTTGATTTACTCCACTAAACCACATCCAATCCAACCACTCAGCATCCTAGTCCATCTCAAATGCATCCACTACTTAATTTTCTCCCCAAATCCCTTATTTCCCTCCCAAGCAGTCCAACACACTCCTACCACCCTCAAACTCTCAGAATTTTAGTCAAACTAGAACACACAAACGTCACAAGTAGCAAAATAAAACACTCCCTTGCACACACCAAGATTTGAACTCAAGACCACCAGTATATTAGCACTTCACTTAACCACCAGACCAGCAGGCCCATTCTATCATATTTTACCAACATTTAATTATAAGCCTACTGACCTGAGATAGAGGTTTATTCATTTAAAAACAAAAATTTGCCCAAGCTAATGCTTGAACTTGGGACCTCTCAGAAACTTCCTAGAACACTTAACCACTGAAGCAGGCATACAATTGTGTCACAACATACGAAAATAAATATTAAGGATTTTTTTAGGTGTTACAGAAAACTTCAGTCGGGCTGTTACAGTTTCCCTCCAAATCCCTAGTTAAAATGGTAAGTATGCATGGTTGATTGGCTTTTGCTACACGTTTCTCTTTTGCATATGTTGAATCTTATGCTGGATTTATTCAATAATTTGTTTGACATTGAGCCTCTAATCTAATTACTTAGTCAAATTGGATAGTTGGGTAATTTTTGAATTAAAGTGTTCAAATATCTAGATTAATCGACATGTGTGTTTTAAAGTTGATATATGCAATTAGATTTTTCATGAAAGATAATTGTTTGGAAAAATATTATATTTGCTCGTAAATAAATAAATAAAATAAAATGTAAATAAATAAATAAATAAAGGCTCAAGTTATAAGTGAAGATTTTGGGAAAGTGACTGAATTTAGTAACTGAGATGAGGTGCTTGGATTGTCAACTGATCTAGTGTAAAAAGGTTTGAGTGACGAACCGAAAACTATCAAACATTCGTCTAATTGAACCATTTGAACTATGTAACTGAGGTAGGGTGCTTGGGTTGTCATCCTAGTTCGTGTAAAAACGTTTGACTACGTCCAAAATAAAAAAAAAATTGTTAGTGCATGATTAATTGAGAATAATATCTTGCAAATTTTGGTTCAAACTCAATATGGGTGTCGAAACCACCAAATATAATTCCTACAATCAAATAACTCTAAATAGTGGTAAAGAGTAGTAGGGTCAAGTCCACAAGGATTAGATATTATGATCAACTTTTGTGTTTAGAATTTTAGTCAAGCTGATAATCGTGGTAATAGTCATGCCCACGACTCCAAACGGACCTGTTGAAAAATAAATTAAATAAATTAGCGGAGTTGGCAATGAGTAGAAATTAAATAATTAAGATAGTAGAGATAAACAATTAAAGAGATCGAAAGTAAAATTAAATTAGAAAATCAATTTGGATTTTTGCAAACAGAATTAGAAAGCATTAGCCCTTAACTCGGTGAATTTCGATTTTTGAATTGATCCTCAAAAAATAGTTTTCTCCTCCAAATAATAAGCTGGTTATAATGGTTAAGAATGTCTTAACCACCAATTCTTCCTTTCGTAGATGACCCTGTATGCCTTGTAAACTAACCCTTGTCGATTGTCTAATCGCGATACAGGCAATCGCAATTCAAGATCTCGGCAGCCTTTGTTTTCTGAAGAACCCACATCAGATTAACGACCTTAACTATGCGATACATTTAAATTTGATCAAAATCTCCGTAACTTGTTCGTAAAAATCCAAATATAGCACGGCCGACCCGTCTTCCCAATTGTACGTTAAAACCACTCCAACCCAACGTGCACTCTTTGATTTGAATTCAAGATAACTTTAAAGGATGAATTTGTCAATCCTGATATTTCAGAGAGATGGTGAATATTGATTTGAAGGATTCTTTAGTGCAAATACATTTCTCATGATTCCTGACCGTAAATAACACCAGCCTAAAGCTTAGTTAGAATTTTTAGTGAACATGAAATTAATCATGCTTTTATTGGCTCAGGGCAAAAGATTAAATTGTAGTTGAGATAGATGGAAAATAGAGGGGACTTGGAAAATAATTAAGCCAATAAAGAAATTAAAAGCTATTGAAACGAAAATTGGCAGAATGAAAAAGAATAAGCTATAGGTGTTTTGAACAGAAGGAAGAAAATGGATAATTGCATTAAATCCAATCAATTTCAAATGTATTCAAGGTATGTTTTCAAGTACACCACCTCACCTATTTATACAAAATCCACATACTAATTTTAGGCTTTTTTCACCTACCACTAACTACATAAAATAATTTTAGATTTAATTTACTAAGTTTGGCTTTTACAAAGTCAAAATCTGACTAGCCCTTCAAATGTCTCAAATTTACAATTTGGTCCCTCTTCTCTTTCTCATGCTTTAATTTAATCCCTTCTTTGCTAGTCTCTGATTTAAAGTGCCTGAATTTCATTCCTGTCTATATTTAAACACAAAATGTATCAATTAACAAGGATTAATTTGAGAATAAGATAAGTTGAACACGTAAATTGTGCAAAATGAACAAGTTATCACATCCCTCCTATTTAGCTCATGTTTGCTCTCAAACATATTGTACTTTCATACATTAGAAACTATTCAATAACTTCGTAGAAATCAAGCCTCTTTTCTACAGCCATGATCAATGCAAACAATATAGACAAAATTGAAACATGTAAATTAAATCATTTTACTAAATTGAGTTTGAACCAAAATTTTCCCAATGTATTATTCTCAATTAATCATGCAGTAAATTTTTTTTTTATTTTGAACGTAGTCAAACCTTTTATGTGAACTAGGATGACAACCAAAGCATCCTACCCGGTTACTCAATTGAAATGATTTTTTTAATAGCTCAGTTAGAGGAATGTTTGCAAGTTTTCAGTTTGTCACTTGATCCTTTTTATGTGACATGAGATGACAACACAAACACCTCATCCCGGTTATTAAATTTGGACACGTTCTGAAAATATCCACTCATAAATTAAGCCTTTATTTATTTGTTTATTTATATTTTATTTTATTTATCTATTTACAAGCAAATATAAATTTTTTTCCAAGCAATCAGCGTTCATGAAAAATCTAATTACATATATCAACTTTAAAACACAGATGTCGATTAATCTAGATATTTAAATACTTTAATTCAAAAATGACCCTATTGTCCAATTTGACTAAGGAATGAGATTAGAGGCACAATGTCAAACAAATTATTGAATAAATCTGACATAAGATTGAACATATGCAAAAGAGAAACATGCAGCAAAAGACAATCAACCATGCATACCTACCATTTCAATCCCCCACTTAGTCTATACTTGTCCTCAAGCATGTTTAATGTGCAATAAAGAATGGTAACTCAAACAAGAAAAGACAAAGGTTAAGAATACTCCCCATGTGTTTCTTACGATGTTGTCGGTGTTGGGAAAAATGACTTTACAAGATGTCGAGGATTGTGGAGATTTGGGTCACTATTTCAAGGCGAGCTTTGATCCGGGTTAAAAGTGCCTTTGCAGATAGAGGAGGCTACTCCTCTTGCTCTCTAGTTGTGAAATTTGGATGTTAGCAAAAGACCTAATTACCACAAACAATAAATGTACCTAGAGGAACAAAATAATACGTAATAGCGGTGCCAGCAAGAAAACCCATAGAATCCAAACTATATTCATTAGGCTATCCATAGTATATGCACATGTTAAGGACAAGAAATTGACTTCAAAGAGAAAAAGTTGAGAGGTTCAGTTTATAATATAAGGGACAAGTATTAGTGGTTGATTAGAGCACAAAACAGATAGTTCTATATAAACCAATATCCTAAATTAACTTTAAATCCAGAATGCATACACCACAAAAAAAAAAAGTTCTAGTTAAAACAGATGGCAAGTCATTTCGACCTGAAAAACTAAAGGCTAAAAATCGATGAATATATCTCAAAGCGAGTTCATGCACCAACAAGTCCTTAGAGGCCTTTGGATTATAAATTTGATTTTCTAGAATGAGTTAAAATACAATAAACATCTTGAGAAAGTTACTTGGAATATCTAACAAAGTAGTATGGTAGGAATCGATTTGTATGTTGTCAAGGTCAACAAAACTCATGGCAGTGTTAAAATCAGAAATTGAAATCCTAAAGTCTTTACCAAGTAACCAAAAACAGACAACATCTTGCATTTTAACAGTTTGTAACAAATTAATATTGAAGCTAAATGTTGTGTACAATTCATAAATTAATTCATAATATGCACTACACAAGATATTTGCAAATGAAGTCCAACCAATAGCATCAAAATAGCTCATCACAATATCATGAATATTTAACATATCAAGGGTGTAAAGATCAATTTTCTTACAGACAGGGAGTGGGCATTGTCGAATGTTGTCATATCTTACGTGATGTTTCGGAGTCAAAAAGTTTAGAGACCCTCGTAATCGTCCTTTGGTGGGAACAATGTAGGCACGACCTTACCTATTATGTTTACCATCTCGTGATGGTTGAACATTTTTGTTGGGTGTGTCAAGTGGTGGACTAGAATTTCTAGTAGCGCCAATACTTCGTGTGGAGGCATCACTGGCTCATGTATCAATGGTCGATGGGCTCAAGTGGTGGATGACCATGTTTGACATTAAGAAACAGACTTATTTCTTGTCGAAGGACCTTCGTCATGGTCATTAGAAGTCTCAACCTCGTCTGAGTAACATGCATAATATGTTAGTAAAGGTAAAATAGGTTGTATGTTAGGAATTGACCTTTTGAAAGTAGCGAGGTCGCTGTTCGATTGTTCTATTTTGATCAGAGTTAGGCTTTGTCGACAATGAGTTCTTATTGGCGTGGCCATTTATCTTGTAGGGGGTGGTGTAACATCCTAGATTAGTTTGTGCATAATTCATGAGTAGTAGGTTTTGGCTGTGTTTGGAAGTCAATTAAGGGTTTTTAAAATCCTAGGATGGAAGAGAAAGCTTTGGACAATTATTGGTTTTTAAGTCAAAAATAAGAAGTGATGTGGAAAAGTGGCAAGGGACGCCACCTAAGGTACAAGGGTTATGGCATCAAGTGAAGTACTTTGAGGGAAGAGGTTCGAATCCGATTGTGTGCATTTTTGCTTAATTTTATGAAATAGCATGTTTACTAATATATGGATGTGTGGTGTGCATTTTTAGAACCTTGGAAAAGCTTTAGAAAATATTAAGTCTTAAGAGGAAGTATAAAGAAATGTAAGGAAATGAAAGGAAATGAAAGGAAATGTAAGGAAATGTAAGGAAATGTAAGGAAATATAAGGAAATGTAAGGAAATGAAAGGAAATGAAAGGAAATGAAAGGAAATGAAAGGAAATGTAAGGAAATGTAAGGAAATGTAAGGAAATGTAAGGAAATGTAAGGAAACTTGGAAATGATTTAGAAATGTTAAGTTTCAAAAGGAGGAAAGTAAACATTTTGGAAACCTAAGCTAAAAGAGGAAAGTAAACATTTTGGAAACTTAAGTTAAAAGAGGAAAGTGAACATTTTGGAAACCTAGGAAATGTCAAGCTTAAAGAGCGAAATGAAAATTTTTGGAAACTTAGAAATGACCTAGAAATGTCGAGTTTTAAAGTTTAAAAGAGGAAATTAAGGCAAGGTGGCCTTAAGAGAAAAAGTATGTGAAAATTGACACACAAACAGGCTTGGAAAAGTGGCCTGAAGATGCCACTTAGGGCCTCTGAAAATGGCGCCACATGCAAGTGTATTTGGGCCAGGGATCGAGTCACTTAGGAAGCAAATAAAAGAAGTTTTATTTTGCTACAAAGAATAGAGAGGTGGACGGCATGTGGGCTCTTAAAAGAGGAGTTTTATTTCCTTTAGAATTTCGGCTAATTAGGAGATAATTGTTGGATTAATTCTTTTGATAAAGTGATAATTATCATATAGGAAGAGTGGTGGCCAAGTAGGGGACTCTAGCCTAGTAATTTCGGCTATAAAAGGAAAAGAAGGCCATTCATTCATTCATTCACTCTTCATTTGCCGAGTTTCTTAAGCAGATTCTCCTCTCTCTGCCAAAATTCCTACAGTTTTATTCTTCCTTTTCTTTTCTTTCTAATCCCTCCAAAAGCCGAAAGTTGTGAGAGCATCATTTAGCCATAGCTGAATCTCTAAAGGTTGAAGTGAAGGTGCAATCGATTCCTTCAAATAAGGGTAAGATCCAAGTTTAGTTTCCATTCTTTATATTTTAGACTTATCGAAATTTAGGGACTAATTTCGATTATAAATCTTGGCCGAATCATGGAAGGAGAAGTTCTTTTCCCGAAGGTACACCATAGGCCGCGTGCTCCCTAGTTATTCGGTGAATTTTAGGATTTAAGATCCTTAAGGTAAGTGACTATGAATATTCGGCCAAAACCATATTTTAGTAGTAGATCTATTATTATGTGTTTTAAACTGAAAAACTAACCAATTCAAGGAATCTAGTGATTAGCCGATTTCAAAGGAGTAGAATACAAGTTTTCAGGATTTGATTAATCATCTAAAGGGCAACAAGGTAAGTTTTAAGAAGACAAATCCTACTAGGATTTGGTTTTATAGCCGAATAGGCTTTATGCTAATATATTAAGGTTGGCTGAATGTAGGAATTGAGATCTAAGGCATTAGATCAAGCTTTTCGGGATTTAAGTGAACCACTAAGCAAATCAGGTGTGTACCCTACTCTAAGTTTTAATATGTTCATGGCTACGTTTTAAATTAAATGTGTTAATATGAAAGTGTAAGTATACGGCTAAGGTATGGTGTGTACCCCACACTAATCTTAATAGATTTATGGCTTAAACTTGATATATGTCTTAATATGAAAGTGTAAAAATGTGGCTAAAGTACCATGTTATGGTACAAAGTACTCAGGTACGTTTTCCTACTCCTACTAGGATTACGAAATATGTTATACTTAACATGTGAAAAGTGACATGAATATGAATTTAAGTATGATATGCATGATATGAATAATATGGGGCATTCGGGTTATTTGAGAAAGGGAAGTGAATGTGATGACTTGGTCTCACTATCTCGAATGTGGTGACTTGGTCACATTATTCGAATGTGGTGACTTGGTCACATTATCTCAATTTGGTAACTTCGGTTACATTATCTCGAATGCGTGTCTCATGACACAATTATCTCGAGTGGCTATGCCACGAATTTTATATGGGCAATGAGCACGCCGGTACCGCAAAGAATCGCCTTCGATGGTGTGTAGCGGATGGAGGGTTGACTTAGTAGTCCCCACGGTGTACAGGTTGGTACGGGGATGTATAGCGGATGGCATCTAGGTTTGGGTTTGGGTTGCATCATTATCTTGAATCATTGAATGTAAAATTATGATACGTATGAATATGATTTGTTATGCCTAAATTTGTTAAGACTTAGTGTTTGTGTACATATTGAGTCTGTTTGACTCACCCCGTTGGGGAACTTTTTCTTCCAGGTGACGATCAGTGATGGACCGGGCCGGCAGAAGCTTAGGGATGGCCATGCTTAGCAAGAAATTTACGACTTGGACTTTTTTTTATTTTAAGTAATTTAAAGTTTATTTTGGTTTTAATTTTGGGAATTATTTGATGTAATAAGGCCTTAGTAGAATTATTTTATTCTGCTTTTATTTATTAAGCTTACAAACTTTTATTTATTAAAAGATTAAATAAATTTATTTTTAAACAAAGCCTAAGCGTTTTGTCACCTAAAGTAAAGTATTTTTAACAATGAATTAAACTTGTTTTCAACTCAAGCCCAACCCAAAACGATCTTTCTTCCAAATCAAACAAGTTTTTCCTAAGTAACAAAAGAATTTGAAACGGTTTACATCGGGGAACATACAAGATCCGGTCAAGGCTCATGGGCCGGGTTTGGGGTGTTTTAATTTGGTATCAGAGCCTAGTTTTAAACTCTCGGCCTGTGGGCTAAGGCCCAAACGTTTTCAAATTGAGCCCAAATAAGTTTTATAAAGTATTTCTGAAAATAGGCAGGTTTGATGGCATGGCACCTAAGTCTCCGACCCGCAGTCCACCAGGTAAGTACTTCTGACTTCTGAAGTGATTTAATATGTGAAATGTATGGGCTTTTATGGAAACGTAGATTAGTGAACTAGGATCTGTTGAACCCTAGGACTAGTCTACTCAAAAACACAAGTACATAAGACTTAAGGACCATTAGACAAACATGTGATTAAGTCGCCGAGCTAGGGTGTGGCAACCATGGTGCGCATGTCTAGGATTGGTTTCGGTGGAAGCTTGGTATTTAAGCAGTCCGCATGACTCACCTCCTCTCCACTCGAATCTTACCTGGTGCGTAGCCTCGATTCACCTTAACCAAGAGGACTTACACACGGGTTAAACCCCTAACTAAAACCCAAAAGGAACTAGCCATGTTTATACATATATATATATATATATATATATATATAAGAACCCTAATTTTAAAACTCTTGAAATCATTTTTTTAATTTGTGAAAACTATTTTTTCCCACACAAATTTTCAAAAAATTTCTGATTTATAAAAATACAAAAAATACCCCTAGTGGTAAAATTACAAAAATGCCCTTGGTTTATAAATACCCGCAGTTCTTATCAAAATTTCATTACTTAATAAAATGTTCAAAAACCCTAATTTGCAAAATATCAAAATACCTTGATTTTGGAAAATTACAAAATTACCCCTAACCTATAAATTACCAAAATACCCCCGAGTTACAAAATTACCAGAATGACCCCTCGATCTTCAAAAATTTCTGCAACAACACTGATTTTGAAAATAAATTCTTAGAAACAACCTTCAAGTTTTGTAAATTCCAAAATATCCTTGATTTATTAAGATTTAAAAATTTACCTGGTTTATTACTAAAATACCCCTGTAATTTCAAAATTTTCGAAATACCCCCGGGATTTCAAAAATTACCAAAATACCCTTATTGACAAAATCACTAAGGAACCTTATTTTGACAAATTACAAAAATACCCCTATAGGGCAAATTACGAAAATACCCCTGGGTAGTGGAAAAACAACAACAATGAAAACTACAACATTTCTCTGAATGAACGAAAGTTCATAATTGATTGATGGATGTATGAATGTAAAGACTGTGTGCATGTATGAATATGAAAGAACCACTTCTAAAAAAAATTCTTTCCATAAAACTTCTTCGCGGTTAATCAGTGAAACAAAATTTTTTAATACATAAAACTTCTTAATCAGATTAAATCGCGGCGTTAGAAATGAGTTCTAAGGGACGTGAACTTAGAGATTGTGCCTGGAAAGTATGATGGTTCTATTAAGATCAGAGTGCACAGCGTAAACATAAGTGCGGTGAGAAGGATTGTACGACTATTAGTAAGAAATTTCGAGGACGAAATTATTTTTAAGGAGGGTAGAACTGTAACATCCTAGATTAGGGGTTACGCATTTGTGCATAATTCATGAGTAGTAGGTTTTGGCAGTGTTTGGAAGTGAATTAAGGGTTTTTAAAATCCTAGGATGGAAGAGAAAGCTTTGGACAATTATTGGTTTTTGAGTTAAAAACAAGAAGTGATGTGGAAAAGTGGCAAGGGACGCCACCTAAGGTGCAAGGGTTATGGCATCAAGTGAAGTACTTTGAGGGAAGAGGTTCGAATCCCATTGTGTGCATTTTTCTTAATTTTATGAAATAGCATGTTTACTATGATATGGATGTGTGGTATGCATTTTTAGAACCTTGGAAATGCTTTAGAAAATATTAAGTCTTAAGAGGAAATATAAAGAAATGTAAAGAAATGAAAGGAAATGAAAGGAAATGTAAGGAAATGTAAGGAAATATAAGGAAATGTAAGGAAATGAAAGGAAATGAAAGGAAATGTAAGGAAATGAAAGGAAATGTAAGGACATGTAAGGAAATGTAAGGAAATTTAAGGAAACTTGGAAATGATTTAGAAATGTTAAGTTTCAAAAGGAGGAAAGTAAACATTTTGGAAACCTAAGCTAAAAGAGGAAAGTAAACATTTTGGAAACTTAAGTTAAAAGAGGAAATGAACATTTTGGAAACCTAGGAAATGTCAAGCTTAAAGAGCCAAACGAAAATTTTTGGAAACTTAGAAATGACCTAGGAATGTCGAGTTTTAAAGTTTAAAAGAGGAAATTAAGGCAAGGTGGCCTTAAGAGAAAAAGTATGTGAAAATTGACACACAAACAGGCTTGGAAAAGTGGCCTGAAGATGCCACTTAGGGCCTCTGGAAATGGCGCCACAAGTGTATTTGGGCCAGGGCTCGAGTCACTTAGGAAGCAAATAAAAGAAGTTTTATTTTGCTACAAAGAGCAGAGAGGTGGATGGCATGTGGGCTCTTAAAAGAGGAGTTTTATTTCCTTTAGAATTTCGACTAATTAGGAGATAATTGTTGGATTAATTATTTTGATAAAGTGGTAATTATCACATAGGAAGAGTGGTGGCCAAGTAGGGGACACTAACCTAGTAATTTTGGCTATAAAAGGAAAAGAAGGCCATTCATTCATCCATTCACTCTTCCTTTCCCGAATTTCTTAAGCAGATTCTCCTCTCTCTGTCGAAATTCCTACAGTTTTATTTTTTCTTCTCTTTTCTTTCTAATCCCTCCAAAAGCTGAAAGTTGTGAGAGCATCATTTAGCCATAGTCGAATCTCTAAAGGTTGAAGTGAAGGTGCAATCGATTCCTTTAAATAAGGGTAAGATCCAAGTTTAGTTTCCATTCTTTTATATTTTAGACTTATCAAAATTTAGGGACTAATTTCGATTATTAATCTTGGTCGAATCATGGAAGGAGAAGTTCTTTTCCCGAAGGTACACCATAGGTCGCGTGTTCCCTAGTTATTCGGTGAATTTCGGGATTTAAGATCCTTAAGGTAAGTGACTATGAATATTTGGCCAAGACCCTATTTTAGTAGTAGATCTATTATTATGTGTTTTAAGCTGAAAAACTAACCGATTCAAGGAATCTAGTGATTAGCCGATTTCAAAGGAATAGAATACAAGTTTCTGGGATTTGATTAATCATCTAAAGGGGAACAAGGTAAGTTTTAAGAAGACAAATCCTACTAGGATTTGGTTTTATAGCCGAATAGGCTTTATGCTAATATATTAAGGTTGGCCGAATGTAGGAATTGAGATCTAAGGCATTAGATCATGCTTTTCGGATTTAAGTGAACCGCTAACAAATCGGTGTGTACCCTACTCTAAGTTTTAATATGTTCATGGCTATGTTTTAAATTAAATGTGTTAATATGAAAGTGTAAGAATATGGATAAGGTACGTGTGTGTACCCACACTAATCTTAATAGATTTATGGCTTAAACTTGATATATGTGTTAATATGAAAGTGTAAGAATGTGGCTAAAGTACCATGTTATGGTACAAAGTACTGTGCACGCGTTTTCCTATTCCTACTAGGATTACGAAATATGTTATACTTAACATGTGAAAAGTGACATGAATGTGAATTTAAGTATGATATGCATGATATGAATAATATGGGGCATTCGGGTTATTTAAGAAAGGGGAAGTGAATGTGATGACTTCAGTCGCACTATCTGAATGTGGTGACTTCGGTCACATTATCTGATTGTGGTGACTTCGGTCGCATTATCTGAATGCGGTGTCTCATGACACAATTATCTGGTGGCTATGCCACAAATTTTATATGGGCGATGAGCACATCGACTGCAGCGACTGCCTTCAATGGTGTGTAGCGGATGGAGGGTTGACTTAGTAGTCCCCACGGTGTGCAGGTTGGTACGGGGATGTGTAGCGGATGGCATCTAGGTTTGGGTTTGGGTTGCATCATTATCTTGAATCATTAAATGTGAAATTATGATACGTATGAATATGATTTATTATGCCTGAATTTGTTAAGACTTAGTGTTCGTGTACACATTGAGTCTGTTTGACTCACGCCGTTGGGGAACTTTTTCTTTCAGGTGACGATCAGTGATGGACCAGGCCGGCAGAAGCTTAGGGATGGCCATGCTCAGCAAGAAATTTACGACTTGGACTTTTATTTTATTTTAAGTAATTTAAAGTTTATTTTGGTTTTAATTTTGGGAATTATTTGATGTAATAAGGCCTTAGTAAAATTATTTTCTTATGTTTTTATTTATTAAGCTTACAAACTTTTATTTATTAAAAGATTAAGTAAATTTATTTTTAAACAAAGCCTAAGCGTTTTGTCGCCTAAAGTAAAGGATTTTTAACAATGAATTAAACTTGTTTTCAACTCAAGCCCAACCCAAAACGATCTTTCTTCCAAATCACACAAGTTTTTCCTAAGTAACAAAGGAATTTGAAACGGTTTACACCGAGGAACATACCAGATTCGGTCAAGGCTCGTGGGCCAAGTTTGGGGTGTTTCAGGTGGAAACGATTTGTCATTGTCTAAATCGACAACAGGAGGTGCTAAAATCCAGTTTCATCTACAATTGAGCGAAGTCAGAATATTTGTAACACCCCAAACCTGGCCCAGAAGTTAAGCCCGAATCTGGCTTGTCACATTAAAGTATTTTTTGAAAACCATGTTTTCGTTGAAAACCCTCCTTAATATTAAAAAAACTAAAGTCTCAGTTTGTGTTCGTTCAATTTCAAAACGTGGTTCATTGAAAAGTTAATGACTTTTAAAAACGTTATTAGCTTTGTTAAAAATGTCTTTTAATTGCGAAAGCTAATTTAAGGTAAAGAAGTTTAAAATGTAAGCTTTTAAAAACTGTAATTGGGTTGAAAACTCGTCTACGTCTAATAGATATAAAATGTAACAAAATCCCAAATTCAGAATTAAATCCAAAGAGGCCTTATTACAGAGATTAAAACCCAATAAAGAATTTAAAGCATATATAAAGCCCAAAGCATAACAGCCGCAGTCATATGGTCACCTCCGAGTCCCTCGCAGAACCGATCCTCCTAACACTAGGGATTACTTGCACAGTTAAAAACGGGGTGAGTTTACGAAAACTTAGTGTGTAATCCCCTTACTAGGGTAACAGTCAGTATATAGAAATAGAAACCGAAACAGTCTGGGCCAAAGCCCTTTAATAGTAGCAGTACCGTCCAGTTCAGAGCATATGTGGGCCAAAACCCACTACAATATTGTTTGGGTCACAGCCCATAACAGAATCAATTGGGCCTAGCCCAAACCAATACAGAACAAGTGGCCTTAAGCCTAGTACAATGACAAATCTCATAAATAGATATGCAACAGTATGAGGATGCATCCCACCCCGATCCAGCCAACACACCACCTGTACCAACCCTACACACCATGTGGGGACTAAGTCAACCCACCTAGCCAACACATCAAGCTTAGCACTGGTTGAGGCACTAATCAACAGAAAGGCTTGGCACCGTAGACATAACAGCTAAAAGCCATAAATATCACAACAATGCTACCAGTTAACAGAACAACTAAAAGTAATAAACAAAGTGGTTATAAACCATAATCAGGATGGCACAGAGCCAAAATAAGGATGGCACAAAGCTATCGGTAACTGTAATAAGTTTGGCACAAAGCCATGAGCGACAGTAATATGATCGGCACACAGCCATGGGTAATTATGATCGACACAGAGTCATCAGTATATATGTTAGGCACATAGCCACTGGTAAATACAATTGGCACAAAGCCATAATCAAGATGGCACAGAGCCATAGTTAGGTTGGCACAAAGCCAAAATCAAATTACGTGGCTTTAAGCCGTCCGTCGGTCCACAGTCATCTCATGCGACCCTGTGACCTTAACATATCAATACTGGATCCACAGTCGTCTCATGTGACTCGTGCGACCCTATCAGAACTTCCTCCGTATCAATGTCCCAACCCCATGCAATATGTCGTGTATGTCATGCTCAATCATTACATGTGTATGCAAAATGGCCATGCTCAGTAATAGTCATTTAGACATATGTTAAAAGCATATCAGTCACACGACCAGAGTCAAGTCATTTAAAACACAGCCATACGATCACAGTCAAATCAGTAATTTACCCACAAGCGCAAAATGACCATTTTACCCTATAAGGGTATTTCGGTAATCCTACTATTTATGGGTATTTTGGTAATTCTACCCTACAGGGGTAGTTTGATAATTTTGTAAATTGAGGGTATTTTAGTAATTTTAAAAATTGGGGGTATTTCGATAATTTTATAAATTGAGGGTAATTTGGTAATTTTACAAATTGAGGGTATTTTGGTAGTTTTACAAACTGAGAGTATTTCGATAATTTTGCAAATCGGGGGCATTTTGATAATTTTACAAATCGGGGGTCCCAGTGACCCAACAGAAGGCCCACCGTCACCTCGAGCGACTTAAATAGCCTAAATAGTCACAACGATGTAAATGTGCCTAAGGCCCATTACTCGGACCAAGTGGGCCTACATGCTCGTGTGGCCCAATCAGCCCAAAAATAGCCTCGACTATACGAACAACGTAGTTCAAACTAATAGAAACCATAAAACATGCATTTTATCCGTGTAGGATCAACCAACCCAGTGGGCCCACACGACCCATTGCCCAAAAATGACCCTAGCCATGTGGACAACACGACTCGATTTAACATTTACCACAATATGCACATTTATTTTGTGTGGGGCCCACACAACCCATTTTGGCCCCAACTCGGCCTAAAACGACCTAAGCCAATGAGAACGCTCATGGTGGCCTCAACCATCTTACGCCCATATTCGTGGGCTCAGTCCACCACACGTGCGATCGCACGCTCGTGTGGCATCATTTGTCGGTGCTTCAGCTTTTTGGCATTTTGATGATCTACGATCAAAAGGAGTGTAGTTACACACACTCTATCAGCTTTCTCACCGACTATCGAATACAGGGTACTGTTACACACCTGCATGTGAAATGAACCGCGCCCCAAATATCCTCGCACCTAAATTAAAACATCATAACAATTATTTATCCAAAACAAAACAAAAAGAAACCAACAGAAAACTAAATCAACTACTGTGACCTTACCAACAATAAAACACCTATTTCCCCAACTTTCAAATAATTGTCAGACTCCCCTTGTCCACAATCAACCTGCAAAATCGGTTCCAAACTAAAGGAGTAATGCACAAGTGTTGGGTAATACGTTGAGTTAGATGGAAACGATTAGAGAAGAGTATTCGGTTTAACAAAATGTGAGTGTATCAAAAGAAAATAGAAAAGGAATGGGCAACGAGATGGTGAGGGGGTTCGGCTAGGAAAGAGACCAAAAGAAACTCCATAAAGAATCGGTCAAGACAGGATCAGAGTACAAGAGAGAGGTTAAATTTGGCTAACAATGGGAAGGTTATTAAGGGTAGAAGAAAAGTAGTTGAAGAGGGAGAGAAGGGCTAATGTAGTCAAATATGGTTGTGAGAGACAAAGAACATAGGCTTGACCAAATACCACAAGAGTAATATTGAAAACAAGAAGAGAAGAGAAAGGCACTCGAAAGAAACTGAGAAGTAAAAAGACTGCCCAAATAGTCACACTCAAAATCGACTATGCTTGCAAAAAGAAAGAGAAGAACAAAAATACCAATTCGGCACCACTTGCTCTAAGCCAAAGCTACACTAAGAAAGGAACTCCCTCACTCTTAAAATGATAAAACACACTCTCCCAAAAGCATAAGAGAAAATTCGGCACCTATTCAAAAGCCAAATGCCGAAAATGCACATCCTCAAACCCCTTAGCCAAATTTTGCACCAACCAGCTCCCCAATTCGACTACAATTTCCCCCAATCTCAAACTCCTTAAAAATCTCCATAATCTCCTCCCCTTATCCCTCCATGATATCCTCCACAACCAACTTACAAGGCCAATTCAAACTCTCAAACAAATTCATTCAAGACCAAGTCAACAACCACCTCAAGAGAGTTTTAATCCAACTCTACCTCTCTCACCTCATGGAAATAAAATAAAATCCCCTTGCATCCCATGCAATTCGAACTCAAGATCCCTTGCCACACCATGACGCCTCAACCACTAGACCACATGCTTCCTTGTGTCACATTTCCACCCCAACTATTCTTAAAGCCTACTAACAAGTACCAAGGGTTAATTCACATTTACCACAAATTTTGCTAGAGTCCAAGTTTGAACCTAGGGATTCTCCAATACCTCTTCGGACCCTTAACACCAAAGCAAACATTTTTGTGCTATTGCGCACCTAAATTCCAATTCCTCTAGCACGCGAATCCCATTTTTTATAGGCCCAAAATTTGAGGCTTTACAATATTGGTGGTCGTTTGGTTCCTAGTTCAAACCATGGTTTGCGTATGGGCTTGAGGAACAAATGGATTTGTTTACTGTTGCTTACAGTGGTGGTTGAAGGTGACAAATGATGACGGTGGACGGTGGCAGTACTGTCAGTGATACTAAGGTTGTAGCAGAAGTTTTAACCAGTGGTTTCGTGGTGGTTTAACGTTTGGCGGGTCGATGGTTGTGGTGCTGTGAGAGAAGGGCTGTTGATCGAACAATGTTGCGATGGAAGCGGTGACAACAATGATGTACA
This sequence comes from Gossypium rotundifolium, assembly GCA_025506655.1. NCBI lineage: Eukaryota > Viridiplantae > Streptophyta > Magnoliopsida > Malvales > Malvaceae > Gossypium > Gossypium rotundifolium. The sequence goes on from CP106730.1 coordinate 59,515,679, forward strand.
ATGATGGTGGCAGTGTAATGATGTTGAAGGGGTTAGGATTTTTTATTTAGAAGAGAGGAAGAAAGGTGAAGCAGAATAAGGGTGGGTGTTTTGGGTTTGGGTGTTTTTTCCTTATTTTTCTTTTTGGTCAGTTGAGAATTCTTTCCCCATTTGTTCCTTCTTTTTCTCTTTGGGCCAATGTTGGTCATAGGGCCTAATCTTCTTTCTTTTCTTTACTCCTATTGAACTTGTTTGGGTGTTGGGGAATTGGGCTTATTTTGGGTTTATTGTGGTTTTTTTTCATTTGGGTTGATATTTGGGTATGGGGTAGGTAAGTTAAGTGGATTTGGGTTTTGGGTTAAGGGTGTTGGGTTTTGTTTGTAGGTAAGTAATTGTCAACATTTAGAATGATATGCCTATGCCACCATTAGTATCCAATTTTCAGAAAATTAGCAACCTCCATTACGTTCCTAAAAATATTACATTAACTAGATTAAATAAAGTTTATTTTATTTTTAACCTAAATTTTTTTAAAACTCAAAATTAAATAAATTAAAATAAATTTGGGTTGCGTCCCAAAAAATGCTTTTGTTTAATGTCGCTAGCTCAACGACTTGGAAATTTATTCAGCTGGTTCTTCGAGGATTAATTCCTCAACCATGTGGACTTAAAAATTTTTGTATCGTTGTCCATTTTATCTGTAAGCAAATTTTGAACAACGTTAGTGAACTTATTGATTTTATCTTCTAGAGATAGAGAACATAACCTATGAACCCATCTCATGGGTTCTATAGCCAGTTGGAATTGTTGAAAGTTAGTAGCCATTTCAAAATCAACTCTGGTGCTCTCTGAGGAGTCATATTAACAAGTGCCCTTCCACTTGCAGCATCTATTATTTTAATTTCCTTCGGGATCGACCCCTCATAGAAATATTGCAAAAGTGATTGTTCAGTCAATCCATGTTGTGGACAACTTGCACACAACTTTTTGTACAGTAATCGTAGAGCAATTCAGTGTCCTTTTGACGGATTCCTACAATGTCTCTCCTTAGTTCGGCTACTGGAAAGAACCTATTAAGAAATAAACGAGACATGTTAGACCATGTATTGATAGATCTTGGAGGTAAATAGAATAGCCATTCTCTAGCAGAATCGACTAATAAGAAAGGAAAGGCACGAAGTTTAATTTGGTCTTCAGTTACTCCCTGAGGCTTCATTCTTGTGCACACTATATGGAATTCTTTGAGATGGGTGTGCAAATTTTCGTTCTGTAATCCACGGAAGGTGGGTAGTAAATGAATAAAACTTGACTGCAACTCAAACGGCGTTCCCCACGTAGGATAAGTTATACATAGGGTTTTTGTTCATCCAGTTATGCTATGAGTTGGCGTATAGTTTGCTTGGCCATCTCGTCGGGTTCGTCGAACGAGAAAATATCCTTGGTGTAAGATATGGTTTCAAATTCGTGATTTTTTTGTTTACCACGTCGAATGGCTTCTCTTTTTAGTTTTCAAGCCAACTTCTCTATTTCTGGTTCAAACTCAAGGGACCCCGATTCTGATCTAATCATAAGGTCACCAAGAAAATTAGAAAATTTTCTCCAATACTCAGCAACGGCGCAAAAATTTGATGGGCGTCAAAACCACCAAAAATAATTCTTAAAATAAAATAACTCTAAACAATAGTAAAGAGTAGTAGAGTCAAGTCCACAGGGATTGGATATTATGATCAACTTTTGTAACAGCCCGTTTTTCATTAAATCAAAATAGTGGTTTCAGAACCACAAATCTAAGATTGAAAAAAATTATTTTAATATTATTTTATGTGTTTAGAGCATGAAAGTATGAATGTGTTAAATTTCCGTGAACTAATTTGATTGTTTGAATGCTTAATTTGATAAAAAGGACTAAATCGCATAAGATGTAAAAGTAATGTTCTCATTGATTAAAGTGCATAATGGCTATGAAATAGAAATGTGGAAGCCCTTAAGTGGCAATTATACCATTATTAGCATGAGAGGACATTAATGGACGTGCATTATGAATTATTATGTTTATTCATTAAGGGTAAGTAAGTAATTATGTAATTAAGTTAAAAAAATATAAAAAACATGATTTTTGTTCATCCTTTTGCCATTGCTGAAATTCCAAGGTGAAAAACACCATTTTTCAGCATATTAGGGTTCGACATCTTCAAAGCTTAATTGGTAAGTGCTCTGAGCTCAATTTTTGATGATTTCTATGTTTTTATAATCGTTGCAGCTCAATCTAGCTAGCCCGTACCTTTAATTTTGAAACTATTAAAGATTTTGAGAGTTTCCATTGTTGAATATATGTGTTCTTTTATGTTTAATGTTGAAATATGAAAGCTTGATGATAATTTTACATGTTTTGTTAAGTGATTTTTGTTGAAAATGCATAATAAGGATTAAATTATGTAATGTGCAAATTACGAGGTTGAAATATTAAATAAATGAAAGTTTTGGACTGCTGGGGACCTGTATATAATTTGGCCAAGCATAGGTTTTGTTGAATTGTGTGAATTTTGTGTATTTGTGAAACAGGGACTAAATTGATTAAATACGAAAGTTTAGGGGCTAATGTGTAAAAAATGCCCAAATGTGTATTTTTGGATTAATTGAATGAGTAGATGAATAAATAAGTTATTTTGAATTCATATAGATCAATAAAGAAAGAATTCAAATTTAGATCGGGAAAAGCAAGGTTATCGAGTAGTCGACCCGATCCATCAATCTTGAATACAAGGTAAGTTCGTATGTGATGATTACATTATAAATGTATGTTAAAATACTTTACTTGTATAAATTGTTAAAACGATATTCTGGATAATGTATAAATTGCAAAAATGACTTTACGGATGCATTCGATGATAGAAACGAAAAGTGTGAAAGCCCGGTTGAACCTTAAGAATAGTTTTGGATAATATTGACATGTTAGTAAGTGATACGTTGAGTTGGCTTTGGGCCATGATATTAGCACTTCGGGTGCGAGTTATACAGATTTGGCTTCTGGCCATGCATATCGGATGATTTGGCTTCGGCCATATAATAGTTCTTCGGATAAGTTACCTCGATTTGGCTGCGGGCCATGGTATTAGTACTTATCGTACGAGACTCTTGAGTATCCGATTTCTATTCTGAATGGTTCAATAGGTAAAAGAATAATGTGGTTGAAAAAGAGGTTAGTATGAGGCGATACAGGTATGTACAGGACCTATTAGAGTTTTAAATAGTGAAAGTTCAATGATTTTGTATGTGATAATGTTTTGAGATATGATAAAGGTTTGTAGTTAATGTGGATATGGTTTTATCATATGTAATTGGTTGATTTGTATTTATTTGATGAAATAAGTTGTTCACATACGAGTTTACTAAGCTATGAAGCTTACTTCGTGTTATTTTTCTATGTTTTGTAGTGAACCAAGGCTAGCTCGAATCCAGGAGTCGTCGGGAACATCATCACACTATCAAACATCTAAGTTGGTACTTTTGAATTATACATTTATGTTATATGCCATGTATAGCTTAGATGTGGTATTTTAGTTGTGATTATAGCCATGAGATATTGCTTGTAAATGTATATGTTTTGGTTTGTATATATAGCCATGAGTGATGGCTTATTTTGGTATGTTTGGTATGAATGTGGTTATGGTTTTATAGTTGCTTAAATGGTTAATTGATTTGTGGAGTATAAATGCTTGAAAAATGCCTTGATTAGGTATGATTTTAGATGTTGTGTTGGTTATGTATAGGGTAAGTTATGCATGTGTGAATTATGGTAAATGAACCATATTGTTTGATATTGTTTTGGCATGTATTTGGCTAAGTAAATGTTAGTGATTTGAGAATTGGAATAGATGAAATTATAATGGTATGAATTGTGCATTTGATTGATGATTTTGGCTACCTAATTGTATGATGAAATGGTACCATTTTTCCTTGTGTAGGTACATTGAAGTTGGGGTGGAAAGTTGGCCTTGCAAATGGCCTATTTTTGTCCACACCGGCAGAGACAAGGGCGTGTGTGTCAACTGTGTGTGACACACGATCATGTTACACGGCCGTGTGTCCCCTAGTGTTGAAATTGAATTGAAGTCAGTATGCTCCACACGGTCTCACACACGAGCGTGTAATTGGCCATGTGGTACAAGTCAGTATACCCCCTAATTGGCACACGACCTAGCATACAGGTGTGTGACTTGGCCGTGATGTATCTCTAACTAACTACGATCATAATAAAGGCAAGTGCACCTGTCGTTCAATAGTATAGTTATGGTAAGACCAGTAATATCGTATCCACAAGGACCAAGAATACTAATAATTACTATCTTTTTATTATCTAGCCTGAGAATTGGAGTGATTTCTTTTTAAACTAAAACGTAATTAAAACACGACAATGAAAGAATTAGGAAAATACTTTTAGACAACTTATATGAGATAGGCAATACCTAAGGAAGAATCCACCTAGACTTCACTTATTACTTTTGATTCATATGATTTACTCACTTGACTTAATCCTTAGAAATCCCTGATTTATGTTAATATCTCTTTCAAGACTAAAAACAACTGACTCTAGGTTGATTAATTGAAATATCTTTCTAATTAAAACCCCTATTGTCGCATTAACTCGATCTGTGGATTCCCCTATTAGATTTAACTCTAATCTGGCATATTTTCGTCGCCCTATTTCTAGGGTTGCAATCAACTCCGCTTAATTGTGTTGATCTACTCTTAAACAGGGACTTTTGGTCCTCTAAATAAGTACATTCGACTTGAATTAATAACTTGAATTATCAAAACAAGAAAAAGAACTCACAATTAAGAGTAAGAACAAGTATTTATCTTATAAACCAAATAATAATAAGATCTATCTTAGGTTTCATCCCCTCAGGTATTTGATGGATTAGTTCATACTGATAGAGGAAAACATCTTAAAATAGGGAAAACTAGAAAACATAAGAGAACCCAAAAACTTCAAGAGAAATTGATAGGAGATCCTCAGTCTTGATGGAGATCCCTCTTCCAAGCTGCTCTCGATGGCTATCTTCGAGTATTTTCTGCCTTCTACTCGGCGTCCCCCTTTAGGTTGCCCCTAGGGTGTTTATATAGGCTTTGGAACACCTCTCTTGGCCCACAAGTGGTCTATTTCGAATAGAATTAAACTTTAATATGGCAGGGACACGCCCGTGTAACACGGCTGTGTTTGATTCCTTAGATCGTGCTCGCTTATGCTCGCTACACATGGTCGTGTGGTCTACCTGTGTAGTTGATCCATGCCGTGTTTGATCCTGCTCGTAACACATGACCGTGTTCGATGGTACAGGCCCTGTTAATTTCCTAGGTAGGCCTATTTTGTCCCATTTTGGCCCGTTTCTCATTCTTTTCGACTCCCTAAGTTTGACTGAGTATAAAACATGAAATTAAAGGATTAGAAGCATCGAAATCATCAAATCTAATGAAAATTATCCAAAAAGAAAAAACCCAGGCATGGGGTTAAAATATGTGTAGATTATTGTTTATGAAACATCCCCACACTTAAGCATTTGCTTGTCATCAAGAAAAATCCTCAACTCACAATTAGAATTAACTTCATCAAATCATAATTCTCATCAATAATGTCTTATCATAATTCATAAATAATTAATACATGGATAATTTAACTTAAAGAGTCCCAAAATTCAAACAATATAAGTGACAAATTTTTGTAGCATGAAAACATATGTGTTCCCGCTTATCTAAATAATTACCTCTGATCCAAAATTGACAAGAATTGACATCCTCAAAAAAGATTCACTCAAATCACTCAAAGTGTTTAAGGTTCAATATAAAACACTCAAAAGTCAAACATGAAAAGTTATTACCATAGGCTTACGTGAAAATCAAATCTCCACCACTATAAAATAAGATGATACACAAATCAAAAGGTCTTTTAAAAGGGCTGTAATGGGGCTTGGGTTAAAGGTGTGGATAAAGGCTGAATTAGAGGGGTAGAATCAAGATTGAATTGACAATGTACCTAACTAGAAAAATAAGCTAATACTGAATAATTACATCAATTGAAAACTTATCATAATAATACGAGCTTCTTCTAAATATATGAATTTAATCATTTTAAGCTCAAGTAACATAGGACTAATAATGAACGAATTTCAATTTTTTTAATAATAATAAATAATAAGAAAGAACTTAACAACTAAAATAGAGAACATAGTTAGGCAACTGTTCAAATCAAATCTCGACAATAAGGGGTTAATTCAAATTGGGAAATTTCTTACTGAATCAAAAAGAGTGAGTTTTAGGTTAATATTAAGGGTAAATTAAAAACGGTTTATTAGGATTCAAAGGGGTTCACTGGGGGTTAATTATGAAGGTAGTAGTTTTTTTTTTTGTGGAGTGAGTAGGTTAAATCCTAGGTGCCTTTATCATCTCAGTATATCAAATCAAAAGGTGTGGTCTTCACATGCATAATTAAAGCAAGTTCTAGAATAACAATTCAATGTTGACACACTCATAATCAATAAAGTGACCAATAAAAGTATATGCTCTAAAGGCTCAAAATCTCACAAAAATTATAATTTTTGATGTCAACCTTGCAAATTTCAAACTTCAAATTAATATTTAAATTTAGGGAAACAACCTAACCAAATTTTTAATTCTGAAAAATAGACTTATCATGCTTGGTTCTCTAATATCTTAAAGTTTAAACCATCAATGCACAATTATCTATGACTTACTCCAAAACATATCAACAAAAATCATAAATCAATAGAAGTTTCATTCTAATAGTAATATGAGAAAGTTACTTAAGAAAAGGCATAATTCAGTATTGTTGACACCTCCCCACACTTCAGATGTACATTGTCCTTAATATACAAAGAAAGATAATGACAATATAATAAGAAACTCATAAGATAGGGAAAGAAGTGAAACTTCCTGAATTTTGAATGGAGTCAAAGAAAAGAAACGGTGTAAAGTTGGGCAGGGGTGGTGGATACTCCAGTGATGGTGTGGTCATTCCTTAACAGCCCCTTGAACCTAAATTAAAGAAATCAAAAATACTAATATAAATTAAGGATAGGAAAGATAAAGGAAAAGAATTTAAAAATGAATATAAAAGAAAAAGAAAAAATAAATAGACTCAAAGGTACTTGTCTTGTTGAGGGAATGAATCGGCCGACATAAACTTATGAAGAGTGGTCGCGTACTGGGAAACCATGCTAGGATCCTTTCACTTTTACGACATGGGGATAGTGGTCTTGGTCTTGCCTCTTGCATTATTCATTGTGTACGGTGGTAAGGATGGTGGTTGGTGTGGTGGTGGTGTAAAGAAAGAATGAGAGAGAGGAGGAAAGAAAAATGAAGGCAGAAAGATAATGGAAAAAAAAAAGAAAAGGGTGTGTTAGGTATGGTTTGGTAGAAGAAGATTTAGGGAACAAGGGGAGAAGAAGAGGGTTTAAATAGAAATCAGGGCATTTGATTGCTGCCCACACGTGTACCCTAGGCGTGTTAGGTTACACGGTCGTATCGTACGGCCGTGTAGTGCCTCGTTCATTTCTCCCACACCTGTGTAGAGGTTTCCACGCCCGTATTGCATAATGAGTGACGGCCACGGCTTAAAATCACGAATGTGTCTCACTCATATGTTATTTTCTCAGTGTCGACCACGGCCGTATCACACAGCCGTGGCTTTTTTTTCACAGCCCGTGTATTAGGGGAAATTTTTTTTCCTTGGTTCGCATGGTCTTTGCCATGCCAATGTGCCTATTTGTGGTGTCCACACGGCCACGCCCGTGTGGAAGGTCGTGTGGTAGGGAAACCTTCATTTTATTAATTTGGTTACTTTTTAGTTAGGTTTTAATAATTGAAAATATGAAAATTAATAGGGTTAGTGCTCGGGTTGCCTCTTGAGAAGCGCTCGTTTAATGTCTTAAGCTAGACTTACCTTTCAGTCGCATAATCATGCTGGTTTAAGGAGTTGAAACTCCTCATTTTTGCTATCAATTGTATTAGAATAAGGTTTTAGATGAGTACGATTTACCTTGAAGGTGCCAAATTGAGAATGAGTTACCTCGAGTGTATCGTATGGAAAAGTATTAAGTACCGTGAAAGGAGTTATTCCTTTAGGTTCAGAAGTGGCAACAGGAGGATCTGTATTATCCATTAGAACTCGGTATCCAACCTTGAAGTAGTCTGCATCATCTTTAAGTTCGTTATGGAGTTGCTTCGATTTTGCTTCATATGTTCTTGGTTTCTCCTTAACATGTTTTATCCATTCGTCCAGTTCATCAATCTAAAGCCTTTGCTCCTCATGAGTTATTTCTTTGTTGGCACGAGGTCTAGGATGTGGTTCAGTTGTGTAATTTCGTGGTGCTTCCTGAAAAGAAGGTTGAATCAAATGGTCATTAATAGAATTTATGTTCTCACCTTTATTACTCGACGTCCTAGCCGAGTCTCGAGCCTGAAGAGTGATCGTTTTGTCACCTACACGAAGTGTGAGTTCACCTGTACCAACATCAATTCTAGTTTTAGCAGTTGGTAAAAAGGGTCTTCTTAAAATTAAAGGAACATTATTGTCCTCATCCATGTCTAAAACAACAAAGTCTACTAGGGATATGAATTTATCAATTTTCACTAGTACATCCTCAATTATACCCTGAGGAACTCTAATAGTTTTATCAGCCAATTGAAAGCTCATCCTAGTTTCTTTGGGTTTCCCGAGACCTAGCTGTTTAAACATTTTATAAGCCATAACATTGATGCTTGCCCTAAATCTGCTAAAGCATTATTAACAGATAAACTACCAACTAAGCAAGGAATCGTAAAACACCCTGGATCTTTTAACTTTTACGGTAGTCTATTTTGTAAGATTGCTGATCATAGTGTATTTAACTCTACATGCAATGCCTCGTCTAACTTTCATTTGTTTGTCAAAAGCTCTTTTAATTTTTTTGAATTGGGCATCTGCGAAAGAGCTTCAATAAACGGTAAGTTAATATGTAATTTTTTTAAGAGTTTAAGAAATTTACTGAATTGTTCATCTATGCGGTCTTTCTTTGTTGCATTGGGTTATGGAACACGAGGTTGGTATTCTACACTTTCCAATTTTGGTTTATCATGGCTTATCACAACCTTACCTTCCTCTACCACATTCTCTTGCCTCAATTTTGGTTCATCTAACCTTTTCACTATTGTGAGCAGTAATGGCATAAAGTAGCTCCTTTGGGTTAGTTTAAGTGTTGCTTGGAAAGCTACTTTGTGGTCGTTCAGATATGAGCTTAGCAAGTTGTCCTAATTGGTTCTCAAGCCCTTGAATTGATGCTTGCTAATTTTTGAGTGCTGTTTTGGTGTTTTGGAAATGGGTTTCTAACACCGCGATAAATCTTGTTAGCATCTCCTCAAGGTTTGGCTTTTTCTCTTGTGGGTAGGGTTGCTGTTGAAAGCCTGAAGGGGGTTGTTGTCTCTGATTTCCTTGGCCACCTCATGATAAGTTTTGGTGGTTCTTCTAACCTTGATTGTAAGTGTTACTATAAGGGTTATTTTGAGGTCTAGAATTGTTACCCATATAGTTCATCTGTTCATTTTCTATGCCATAGTTGTAGGGTGGGTATTTTGTATTGTTCGTCCTATTCCATTTGCATCGCATTGTATCACTGGATGTACCTGCGAAGAGCTACACAAACCATCAATATTTTTACTTAAAAGTTCTACCTAGTTTGATAGCATGGTTACTGCGTCGAGGTTGAAAGCACTGGTGGCTTTTGTTGGCTTTGTCCTCATAACTTGCCATGGATAGTTATTCAGTGCCATCTCCTCTATAAACTCATAAGCCACTTCAAGGGTTTTGTTATTTAGGATTCCACCAATAGCTGAATCAATCAATTGCCTAGATGAGGGGTTCACACCATTGTAAAAGGTTTGAACCTGTAGCCACAAAGGTAACCCATGGTGAGGGCATCTTCTCAGTAGATCCTTGTATCTCTCCTGTGCATCATAAAATGTTTCTAAATCCATCTGCATAAAAGAAAAGATATAATTCCTCAACTTAGCCGTTTTAGCTGGTGGATAGTATTTAAGTAAAAAAAGTTTTGATTATTTGTTCGATGTAGTGATTGATCCTCGTGGTAACAAGTTCAACAACTGTTTGGCTTTATTCCTCAACGAGAAGGGAAACAACAGAAGGCGAATGACATCGTTAGAAAGGCCATTTATTTTGAAAGTGTCGCTGAATTCTATAAAATTTGCCAAGTGATTGTTTGGATCCTCATCTTGCAAACCATCGAACTGAACAAATTGCTGAATCATATGAATAGTGTTAGGTTTCAGTTCAAAATTATTTGCAACAACATCAGGTCTAACAATACTTGATTCAATTCCTGTTAATTTAGGTTTAGCATAATGATACATAGTACAACGAGTAGGATTTTGCGTCACAGGATTTGCGGCAACCTTAGGGGGTAGCAGATTATTATCAGCCATCTCTTCGGTATTATTGGTTTCATCTTCTTGTTCTTCTTCTATGTATTGTAAGCTTCACCTTATTTCTCTTCAGTTTCTGTGAGAGGTACCTTCTATATCACTATTGTAAGTAATGGTCCTAACGAGTTTCTTCTAGTCATAAACTAAAGTTACTTGCCAGAAGCAAATAAAAAGGAAAAATTAGTAAAGAAAATGATAATAAAAATTAAATAAATTGTAAATAATGTAAAAATGGCTAAAATAATAAAAATTTAGTGTTCCTAATATCTTAGTCCCCGGCAACGGCGCCAAAAACTTTGTGTGTCTCTAACTAACTACGATCACAATAAAGGCAAGCGCACCTATTGTTCAATAGTATAGTTATGGCAAGACCGATTATATCGTATCCACAAGGACCAAGAGTACTAGTAATTACTATCTTTTTATTATCTAGCATAAGAATTGGAGTGATTTCTTTTAAACGAAAACTTAATTAAAACACGACAATGAAAGAATTAGGAAAATACTTTTAGACAACTTATATGAGATAGGCAATAACTAAGGAAGAATCCACCTAGACTTCACTTATTACTTTTGATTTATATGATTTATTCACTTGACTTAATCCGTAGAAATCTCTGATTTATGTTAATATCTCTTTCAAGACTAAAAACAATTGACTCTAGGTTGATTAATTGAAATCTCTTTCTAATTAAAACCCTTATTGTCGCATTAACTCGATCCATGGATTCCCCTATTAAATTTGACTCTAATCTGGCAGATTTTCATCGCCCTATTTCTAGGGTTGCAATCAACTCCGCTTAATTGTGTTGATCTACTCTTAAACAGGGACTTTTTCTCCTCTAAATAAGTATATTCGACTTGAATTATCAAAACAAGAATAAGGACTCACAATTAAGAATAAGAATAAGTATTTATCTTATAAATCAAATAATAATAAGATCTGTCTTAGGTTTCATCCCCTCAGGTATTTGATGGATTAGTTCATACTGATAGAGGAAAACATCTTAAAATAGGGAAAACTACAAAGCATAAGAGAACCTAAAAAATTCAAAAGAAATTGATAGGAGATCCTCAGTCTTGATGGAAATCCCTCTTCCAAGCTGCTCCCGACGATTGTCTTCGAGTATTTTCTACCTTCTACTCGGCGTCCCCCTTTAGGCTGCCCCCTAGGGTGTTTATATAGGCTTTGGAGCACCTATCTTGGCCTACAAATAGTCTATCCTGAATAAAATTAAACTTTAAAACGGTAGGGACACTCTCGTGTGACACATCCGTGTTCAATTCCTTAGACCGTGCTCGCTTCTGCTCGCCACACACGGCCGTGTGGTCTGCCCGTGTACGTTGATCCAGGCCGTGTTTGATCTTGCTCGTAACACACGGCCGTGTTCGATTGTCCAAGTCGTGTTGATTTCCTAGGTAGGCCTATTTTGTCCCATTTTGGCCCGTTTCTCATTCTTGTCGACTCACTAAGTTTGTCTTAGTATAAAAGATGAAATTAAAGGATTAGGAGCATCAAATTCATCAAATCTAATGAAAATTCATCCAAAAATAAGCCAGGCATGGGGTTAAAATATGTATAAATTATGGTTTATCAGGCCATGTTTCATAAGTCAGTATACCCTACAGGTTTGGCACAGTTTAGCACAAGGCCTGGCACAAGGACGCGTGTGGCCACTTCGAAGGGAACACAGGCTAGACACACGGGCATGTGGTTGGCCGTGTAAGGCACACGGTCTATTCACACGGGCGTGTGACCCCTGTATGGTTGAAATGTTTTTAAAGTTTCCAAAATTTTCATATGTTATCGGTTTAGTCTTGAACCACTTCTAAAGCATGTTTAAGGACTCATAGGCCATTATAAGGGACAATGTGTTTGTGATTAAATGGTATTTGAGTATGAATGCATAAATGTATGAGTTGTGTATGTTAAATGATATGTATTGATCGATAATACCATATAACCCTACTTCAACGACGGATATGGGTTAGGGGCATTATACTTTATTGGTACTATAGCTACAGTTTAGTCGATTCTAGGACTAGCGTAGTGTAACGCCCTGAATTTGGGTCCTAGTAGATTTTAACGTCCTAAAATCCTAAAATCCTAATTTTTGTGCACTAAAGTTGGTTTGTATGAGTAGCACTTAGGGTAATAACTTTAAGGTATTATCGAGATTATTTAAAGTCTTGGAGATAGGGAAGACCATATGGAAAATTTTATTTTTCTTGATTTAATGGACCCTAGTCTCACGCATTAGGCCTCTTAAGCAGATTAAGGGGAAAATAGGACACAAATGGGCTTGTGGTCTAGTGGCAAGGTGGCATCACTTGGGGAGCTACAAGGTGGCGTGAAGAGGTCTAAGGTTCGAGTAGTGGTAAGGTGTTTTTGGAGTGGTTATTTTGCATAGTGGACGGCCAGAGTTGTGTGGAATTTGGACTCTTTTGTTGAAGTCTTTGAATTGGTCTTGTGAGTTGATAAGGAGGGAATTTCAAATGAGATAAGGGAGATATCATGTAGAAAAATTAGGAGATGAGAGGTGGGAAGAGTTGGTGCCGAATTGGACTGTGGAGGAAGGTAGGATTTGGCTATGGGCTATAAAAGGAGGTGCCGAATTCCTTTGAGAGGTTCTTTGGGTTCCATTACATTTTTTTCTCCCCCTAAGCCGAATTCTTCCATTTGCCGAAAAAAACCCAACATTCCTTTGCCAAAATTTTGGTTTTCTCTCTAGCTGAATTCCCTATACCTTCTCTTCTTAAATTTCTTCTCTTGTTCACCTTTAGTTCTAGCCGATCACTTCTCTATTTCTTTTCCCTATTGGTGCTGAATTGTCTTTATCACCATACTAATCTCAAAAGTTAAATTTAGGCCGCAAGATCGAAAGTGGATTTGGTAAGTATTCAGTTAACATCTCTTGTATGTTTTGCTAAAAGCCGAAAGGCTATCTAACTAACTTGTTGTTAACTCTGTGATAACGAGAATAAGGTTCAAAGATCGCAAGCGTGGTAGGTAAGGATCATTAGCAAAGTGGTAAGTGTTCTCGACTCAGTTATGGTTTAGTGGATGGCCAAATGTAAGTATGACCTATATGGGTGACTTATGTGGAATATGAGTCACTTATTTTAACGATATACATTTAAGTGCAGATCTAGGGGATATTCATGAATAGTAGCTAAGGAAGGGCTACTAGAACGTGCGGCACGCGGTAAGGTTATGGTAAGGCTTTGACTTTTGGTAAATGTGTTGATTTAGTGATTGGTTGGTTGGTTGTAGGTTTAAGACCAAGGATAGAATAGCATGTCGCAGAACCACGTGTGTACAAACACTACACACGCAATATCGAGAACATCGAAAAGCTAAAAAGCTGAAAGTGGCTAAATGGGCCTGCGAACTTGTGGGCCCAAAACGAAAATGGTTGATATACGAGCATGAATAATGAATTGGCATGAACGGTTGTATGATTGGATCGTAATTGAGCCTAATGTGCTATATGAGCATGAAATTGGCTTGTTGGGCTATATGAGCATGAAATTGGCTTGACGGGCTATATGAGCATGAATTTGGCTTAATGGGTTATATGACATGAAATGGGCTTAATGGGCCTTATGAGATTCTAGAAATATATGTTAGGGTTTAATGGACTCTAGGCCTAGTTTGACAAACTCTTGAATAACAAAAAACTCTTGTAATAATCAAACATCTCTTTAGACAAGTCGATAGATTAAGGTGTGGCAATGGACGTATGCATGTCTAGGATTGGATCTAGGGAAAGCTTGGTACTTAAGCGGTCCTAGTGGCCCACCTCCTCTTCTCTAGAATCCTATCTGGTGCATAGTATTTGTTCATTTTAACTGCGAGGACTTATTGATGGGCCAAAGTTTATAACTAAAACCCAAGATAAAAGGAATTACAATAATACCCTTGTAGGGTAGAATTACGATAATACCCCTATAGGGTAGAATTACGATAATACCCCTATAGGGTAGAATTATGATAATACCCCTGTAGGGTAAAATTATGAAAATACCCTTAATTGTGAAATGACTAAAATACCCCTACGTGATGAGTATAAGTTTTATGGATGTTACCTATGTGTTTGCTGCATTCATATGATATTCTGTTTAAAATGCATATGGGTGGAAATTATGGTATGGAGGAAGAATTCGAGGATCGCATAACTGCTTGACGACCGTGGATCCATCGGTGGCTTTAAGCCAATTATATGATTAGTGGCTTTGCTGCAATGTTGAGTAAAGCCACTGTGAGTACTACCATTGGAGTGTAGCGGATGGGTTGGTCGAGCTAGAATTCCCCACAGGTGTAAAAGGTTGGAAGGGAAATGGTGTGTATAGTGGATGGATTACTGGGGAGGGTTTTGCATTACCTTGTTTTGCATAATCTTGTTTCAATGTGAGGCCATTGTGGGCTATGGCCTAAGACCACTGATTTTTATAGGGCTTAGACCCAGTGTGATAATTATATATTGAATTGAATGCCAAGGGTCGTATACACTGAGTTTCGAAACTCACACCCTTTTATTAAATGTTTCAGGTGACGCTCAGTAGATGGCTTGACGTGGAAGGGGACTCGGAGATGGCCACCTTGCAGGTTAATTAGAAGTTTTGTTTATTTTTTCGTATGACTTTAGTTTAAATACTTTATTTTCATTGATTGTAATAAAGCCTTGTATCTCCAATTTGACATTAAATATGGGTTATTATTATTTTCGCTGCTTAATTTTTATTTTAACTTAAATAAATTTCTAAAGTTTAGCAAGGTTTTCAAAATAACCATAACCTATGGGCTTTTATTTAAAACATGGGTTTTCTTCATAACTTAACAAGTTACTTAGATTTTGAGCTTCTAAACCTTAAACTTAAGTTTTTCGCTAAACAAAGTCGTTTTGAAATTTTCCTTGAATGTGACATCGCCAGATTCGGCCATAACACCCAGACCGAGTTTAGGGGTGTTACATTTAATGGTATCAGAGCCCCGTTGCAAAGATTGGCCTGTGAAATGGGCCTTATATTTTGGGTCTTTTTAAAATAAGTAGATTAAAAACTTTTGCAAGATCTTGTAATGTGGTTCACCGAGCCCTTGATGTCGAGCCAAGTAAGTTTCTGTATTATTTTACTTGTTTGAATTATTGAGCTATATTTAGATATTAGGCTACTTTAAACAATAGGTTTTTAGTGACTAAAGCCCGTAGTAAACTTAAGCCTGTAGTGTATTTACGACTACGAAACAACTTTTAAATTGTTACTTGCATAAGACATGTGATTTAAACCGTGGAACTATGAACTAAATACATAAAAATTTTAATTTAGATAATACAAGAATCAACGATGAGCGCTAGAAGAAGTACAAGGGGACGCGGCAGAATCCGTAGAAGTGTTAGGGCTGATGTGCTAACTCAGCTAGTTAGGGAGGTACTGGAGGAGGTTAAAGAAATTGGTGAAACACTTCGGGTTAGGTGCGTGGACTGTAAGAAAAAAAGAGATTGCAGTTCTCTAGGACTATAGTCTCTTTCTGTGAAGCATGTTAAGGTACGTCTAAACTTTTCGACTTGCGAATATTGTAGAAGGTGTCATCCGGGTGAATGCTGGAGGAAGTCAGAAGCGTGTTTCAGATGCGAGTTTGAGGAGTATCAAGCTCGAGATTGTTCAATCACAATTAAGTCAGGTATGTTTTGTATGGATACGGTATTTTAGGTATAGAAATTGTATGCGTGCAATGGTTATCTGCTCCAGTAGGTAGGTTTTTTTTTTTGGTAAGTGTAAAGGGTTCAATTAGACTTAAACTGTGTTAGTGTTATTAAAATCAGAGTGCGGAGTGAAAGCATATTGGTGTGACTTGAGCGGTACGATTAATAGTTAGTTAGAAATTTCGAGGACAAAATTTCTTTAAGGGGGTAGAATTGTCACGCCCCGAATTTGGGCCTAGAAGATTTCGGCCTATTGGGTTGTTATGCCCCAAAATCCTGACATGTAACACCCCAAACCTGGCCTAAACGTCACGACCGGATTCAATATATTACAGGGTAAGGTAAAAACGAGATTTGTTGAATTTAGGAAATCCGTAGATTTGAAAACTTTTCGATTAATATGAAGTCTTGAAAATAACAATATGTAGATTAAGAAAGTTCCCAAGTTATGATAATCGAATATTCATTATATTTGTTGATACTTTAAAGAAAAATGATTATTTTATGTTGCTCGTATGTTTTTGAAAAAAACTCCATTTCCACTTTAATGTTTAAATTACCATATTGTCGAAATTGAAATAAACAGTAACTAATAAAACCCAAAGTTTAACTTAGAAAGGACTTATTACATAACAAAAGTCCCAAATTAAAATAAATTTATAGCAAGAAACGAGTTTACAAAAAGAAAAGATATTATGGCCTCCAAGAGTCTGCCTCGGCTCCCGTATCCACGATCTACTGATTACCTGAAAGATTAAACAAGGGGTGAATCACCGAGACTCAGTGTGTAAATCCCCTATATCACATAAACGGCTTGTGGCCCACAATCGCATATTGGCCTTAGCCCACTTTAGATGACATAAAAATAAATGAATGCATTATGTCCCAGCCCAGCCTAGTTTTTCCATCCTCTACACGCCACTCTGTAATAGTCCATCACACCGTGGGGATTTCTACAATTAGCCATCCATCCGCTACACGCCATTTTGATAGTCTTGCTGTCAATCACACTACTCAAAGTCAATATAACGTGGCCTAGCCACCGATCAGCATGTGACCAAATATAACATGGCCTAGCCACCGATCACCATGTGACCAAATATAACGTGGCCTAGCCACTGATCACTATGTCACCAAATATAACGTGGCCTAACCACCAATCACTATGTGACCAAATCACCGATATGATAATGTGGCATCAGGCCATCATTTAGTGTGACATTGTCACCGATATATGTGGCAAAGCCACCGAAAGAATATAATCGGCACACAGCCTTGGATAAATACGATTGGCACAAAGACATAATCAAGATGGCACAGAGCCATATTTAGGTTGTCATATATCCATTATACAGAATATGGCAGAGCCCCCGATATACACTTCCCCGATCATCAATAACCTAACCCCATGCAATATATCGTGTATGTCATGCTCAATCATTGCACGTGTATGCAGAATGGCCATGCTCAATAACAATCATTTAAACATGTAATAAAAGCATATCAATCATACAACCATAGCCAAACCGATCATATCATAGAACAAGCCAATCACTTACCTACAATGGCAAATCAGTCATTTTACCTTGTTTGGGTGTTTCAGCAATCCTACCCTTCAGGGGTAGTTCGGTAATTCTACTCATAACTAATTCCTGTATGCATTGTATTCTCAAACATCAATCAACAATTAACACATAAAACACTAGTACTACCATGAGGGTACAACAATGATTTTGTCATTTAAGGGTAAAACAGTAATTTTGTAATTCGAGGGTGTTTTGGTAATTTTACAAACTAGGGTTATTTTGGTAATTTTGCAAACCAATGGTATTTCGGTAATTTTTCAAACCAGGTGTATTTCGATAATTTTACAAACTAGGGGTATTTTGGTAATTTTACAGACCAGGGGTATTTCGGTAATTTTGTAGACCAAGGGTATTTCGATAATTTCGCAAACTAAAGGTATTTCGGTAATTTTGCAGACCAGGGGTATTTCAGTAATTTTGCAAATCAAGGGTATTTCGATAATTTTGCAAACTAGGGGTATTTCGATAATTTTGCAAACCAGGGGTATTTCGATAATTTTGCAAACCAGGGGTATTTCAGTAATTTCGCAGACCAGGGGTATTTCGGTAATTTCGCAAACTAAGGGTATTTCGGTAATTTTACAAACCAGTGGTATTTTGGTAATTTTACAAACTAGGGTATTAACAACCCAATAGATGGTCCACCGTCGCCTCGCACGACTCAAGTATTCTAAACAAAGATAATTATGCGAATGGGCTTAAGGCCCATTCTCGGCCCAAGTGGGGCACACACTCGTGTGGCCCATTCAGCCCAAACCTAGCCACATATATGAGATTCACATAGTTTAGTTCACTATCTACTACTCAATCATCCAATTTACTCATATCGGCCCCCCGGGCCCATTGAGCCCACTTGGCTCTTTACCGGCCATCGTGGCCCAATAGCCCACACCCACAAGAACACTATTGATGGCCTCAACTATCGCGTTGAAGCCCCACACGTGTGCTCGCACGCTCGTGAGGTTACCATCGTCGTGTGACCGGCATTTCGGCATTTGCCGCTCTACAACTATAGTAGAGAGAGTACACACACCTGATAGGAATCTGAAGTTCCTAAACCGCGCTCCGAGCACTCCTACGTCCAACGCCAACTAGGTATGCTTATTCTTCTCCTAGATAGCTCTATATATAGCTAGCTTTTCACATCCTTCTTTTTTGGCGTCACCCCCTTGCCTCTTTTGTGGCATCACTTTGCCACTACACCACACATTCCACTTGTGTCATTTTCTCCACATTTTATTCTTAAAGCCTACCTACTAACTCCTAGGGTTTTTTTCACCTAAAACCAAAATTTCCCTAAAGCCAAAGTTTGAACCTGGGACTTGATAGAAGCCCTTTAACCTTCCAAAATCACTCACCTACTAGATCCAACTTACATTAAAGCCATTCTCTTATTCTCCAAAATTTTAAACACTACTACGCCTAAGGCCCAATGGGCCCAATCCTACTAGGCCCAACTTTGGGATGTTACAAATCTACCCTCCTTAAAGAAATTTCTCCTCGAAATTTCTAGCTATAGAAACAGTCGCACATACTAACCTTCAACACTACACTCACGGTGCAAACTCTGATTCTAAAATAGTAATACACTTTCTAACTTAAGCTTGGAACCTCTTCACACAACCAAATATCTAATACAGAAGCAAACAAATATTTAACACTCATACATAAAAATTTTACATTCAAACATCACATCCAAAACATACACAGAATAAATACAGTCATTATAGCATATAATAATAAGGGGACTTATGGATTTGGTGCCGGAGACTCGGGTGCGATAGTTCCAAGAAAGATACTTTTTTTTAAACCAAATTTCAAATAACTTTGAAAAAAATTTTTAGAACCCATTCCACAGCCAAGTTTTGCAACCTAGGCTCTGATATCAAACTTGTAACACCCCAAACCTGGCTTAAACATCACGACTAGATCCGGTATGTTAAAGGGTGAGGTAAAAACAAGATTTGTTGAATTTAGGAAAAGTGTAGATTTAAAAACTTTTTGATTAAGGCAAAGTCTTGAAAATAACAATATGTAGATTAAGAAATTTTTGAAGTTATGATAATCGAACATTCATTATATTTGTTGATACTTTAAAAAAATGATTATTTTATGTTTCCCATATGTTTTTGAAAAAAAAACTCCATTTCAACTTTAATGTTTAAATTACCATAGTGCCGAATTTGAAATAAAGAGTAACTAATAAAAACCAAAGTTTAAATTAAAAAGGCCTTATTACATAACAAAAGTCCCAAATTAAAATAAATTTATAGCAAGAAACGAGTTTATGAAAAGAAAAGATATTATGGCCACCACGAGTCTGCCTCGGCTCCCGTATCCACGATCTACTGATTACCTGGAAGATTAAACAAGGGGTGAGTCACTGAGACTCAATGTGTAAATCCCTTATATCATATAAATGGCTTGTGGCCCACAATCGTATATTGGCCTTAGCCCACTCAAGATGACATAAAAATAAATTAATGCATTATGTCCCAGCCCAGCCTAATTTTTCCATCCTCTACACGCCATTCCGTAACAGTCCATCACACCGTGGGGATTTTTACAATCAACCCTCCATCCGCTATACGCCATTTTGACAGTCTTGCTGTTAGTCAGCTGCTCAAAGTCAATATAACGTGGCCTAGCCACCGATCAGCATGTGACCAAATATAACGTGGCCTAGCCACCGATCACTATGTGACCAAATATAACGTGACCTAGCCATCGATCACTATGTGACCAAATCACCGATATGATAATGTGGCACCAAGCCATCATTTGTGTGACATTGTCACCGATATATGTGGCAAAGCCACATAAATAATATAATCGGCACACAACCTTGGGTAAATATGATTGGCACAAAGCCATAATCAAGATGGCACGGAGCCATATTTAGGTTGGTATATAGCCATTATATAGAATGTGGTAGAGCCTCCGATATACACTTCCCTGATCATCAATAACCCAACCCCATGCAATATGTCGTGTATGCCATGCTCAATCATTACACATGTATGCGGAATGGCCATGCTCAATAACAATCTTTTAAACATGTAATAAAAGCATATCAATCATACAACAATATCCAAATCGGTCATATCATAGCAAAAGCCAATCACGCACCTACAAGGGCAAATCGATCATTTTACAATATATGGGTATTCCAGTAATCCTACCCGTCAGGGGTAGTTCGGTAATTCTACTCATAACTAATTCATGTATGCAGTGTATTCTCAAACATAATCAATCATACAATTAACACATAAAATGCTAGTACTACCACGAGGGTACAATAGTCATTTTGTCGTTTAGGGGTAAAACAGTAATTTCACAATTCGAGGGTATTTCGGTAATTTTGCAAACCAAGGGTATTTTGATAATTTTGCAGACCAGGGATATTTTTGTAATTTTACAAACCAGGGGTATTTCGATAATTTCACAAACCAGGGGTATTTCGATAATTTCACAGACTAGGGGTTTTCGATAATTTTACAAACCAGGGGTATTTTGGTAATTTTGCAAACTAAAGGTATTTCGATAATTTTGCAAACCAGGGGTATTTTGGTAATTTTACAAACCAGGGGTATTTCAATAATTTTACAAACTAGGGTATTAACGACCCAACAAAAGGTCCACTGTCGCCTCGCACGACTCAAGTATTCTAAACAGAGATAATGATGCGAATGGGCCTACGACCCATTCTCAGCCCAAGTGAGCCCAAGCACTCGTGTGGCCCATTCAGCCCAAACCTAGCTAGATATATGAGATTCACATAGTCTAGTTCTCTATCTACTACTCAATCATCCAATTTACTCATATGGGCCCTCGAGCCCATTGGGCCCAATTGGCCCCTTTCGGGCCATCGTGGCCCAACAGCCCACACCCACAAGAACACTACTGATGGCCTCAACTTTCGCGTTGAAGCCCCACACGTGTGCTCGCACGCTCGTGTGGCTACCATCACCGTGTGACTGGCATTTTGACATTTGCCGCTCTACAACTATAGTAGAGAGAGTACACACCTGATAGGAATCTAAAGCTACTAAACTGCGCTCCGAGCACTCCTACGTCCAATGCCAACCAGGTATGCTTATTCTCCTCCTAGACAGCTCTATATATAGCTAGCTTCTCACCTTCCTTCTTTTTTGGTGTCACCCCCTTGCCTCTTATGTGGCATCACTTTGCCACTACACCACACACTCCATTTGTGTCATTTTCTCCACATTTTATTCTTAAAGCCTACCTACTAACTCCCAAGGTTTTTTTCTCCTAAAACCAAAATTTCCCTAAAGCCAAAGTTTGAACCCGGGACTTCATAGAAGCCATCTAACCTTCCAAAATCACTCACCTACTAGATCCAACTTGCATTAAAGCCGTTCTCTTATCCTTAAAAAATTTAAACACTACTACGCCTAAGGCCCAATGGGCCCAATCCTACTAGGCCCAACTTTGGGATGTTACATGAAACCCTAATTTCTGTGCACTAAAGTTAGTTTTTATGAGTAGCACTTAGGGTAATAATTTTAAGGTATTATCGGGATTATTTGAAGTCTTAAAGATTGGGAAGACCACAGGGAAAAATTTATTTTTCTTGCTTTAGTGGACCCTAGTCTCAGGAATTAGGCCTCTTAAGTAGATTAAAGGGAAAATAGGACACAAATGGGCTTGTGGTCCAGTGGCAAGGTGGCATCACTTGGGGAGCTACAATGTGGAGTGAAGAGGTCCAAGGTTCGAGTAGTGGTAAGGTGTTTTTGGAGTGTTTATTTTGCATAGTGGACGGCTAGAGTTGTGTGGAATTTGGACTATTTTGTTGAAGTGTTTGAATTAGTCTTGTGAGCTGATAAGGAGGGAATTTCGAATGAGATAAAGGAGATATCATCCAAAAAAATTAGGAGATCAGAGGTGGGAAGAGTTGGTGCCAAATAGGACTGTGGGGAAGGTAGGATTGGGCTATTGGCTATAAAAGGAGGTGTCAAATTCCTTTGAGAGGTTTCTTGGGTTCCATTTCATTTCTTCTTCTCCCCCTTCGCCGAATTCTTTCATTTGTCGAAAAGAAAAACCCAACATTCCTTTGTCAAAAATTTGGTTTTCTCTCTAGCTAAATTCCCCATACCTTCTCTTCTTAAATTCCTACTCTTGTTCACCTTCAGTTTTAGCCGATCACTTCTCCTCTTCTTCTCCCTATTGGTGCCGAATTGTCTCTGTCACCATACTAACCTCAAAAGCAGAATTTAGGCCGCAGGATCAAAAGTGGATTTGGTAAGTATTCAGTTAACCTCTCTTGTATGTTTTGCTAAAATTTGAAAGGCTATCTAACTGTCTTGTTGTTAACCCTGTGATAACAAGAATAAGGTTCAAAGACCGCAAGCGTGGTAGGTAAGGATCGTTAGCAAACTGCTAAGTGTTCTCGACTCAGTTATGGTTTAGTGGATGGTTGAATGTAAGTATGACCTATAGGGGTGACTTATGTGGAATATGAGTCACTTGTTTTGACGATATATGTTTGAGTGTAGATCTAGGGGATATTCACGAGTAGTAGCTAAGGAAGGGCTACTAGAACCTGTGGCATGCGGTAAGGTTACGGTAAGGCTTCAACTTTTGGTAGATGTGTTGATTTAATGATTGATTGAAGGTTGGTTGGTTGTCGGTTTAAGACCAAGGGTAGAATAGCACGTCACAGTAACCAGGTGTGTACAAACACTACACACACACAATATCAGCAATACCAAAAAGCTGAAAAGCTGAAAGTGGCTAAATGGGCCTGCCGAACTTGTGGGCCAAAAACTGCAATGGCTGATATGTGAGCATGAATAATGAATTGGCATGAACAGTTGTATGATTGGATCATAATTGAGCCTAATGGGCTATATGAGCATGAAATTAGCTTGATGGGCTATATGAGCATGAAATTGGCTTGATGGGTTGTATGAGCATGAAATTGGCTTAATGGACTATATGGCATGAAATGGGCTCAATGGGCCTTATGAGAGTCTAGAAATATATGTTAGGGTTTAATGGACTCTAGGCCTAGTTTGACAAACTCTTGAATAACATAAAACTCTTGTAATAATCAAACATGTCTGTAGACAAGTCAATAGATTGAGGTGTGGCAATGGACGTATACATGTCTAGGATTGGATCTAAGGAGAGCTTGGTACTTAAGCGGTCCTAGTGGCCCACCTCCTCCTCTCTAGAATCCTACCTGGTGCATAGTGTTTGTTCACTTTAACCGCGAGGACTCATTGATGGGTCAAAGTTCATAACTAAAACCCGAGTTAAAAGGAATTACGATAATACTCCTGTAAGGTAGAATTACGATAATACCCCTATAGAGTAGAATTACAATAATACCCCTGTAGGGTACAATTATGAAAATACCCTTGATTGTGAAATAACTAAAATACCCCTATGTGATAAGTATAAGTTTTATGGATGTTACTTATGTGTTTACTGCATTCATATGATATTTTGTTTAGGATGCATATGGGTGGGAATTATGGTACGGAGGAAGAATTTGAGGATCGCATAGTTGCTTGACAACTGTGGATCCACTGGTGGCTTTAAGCCCATTATATGATTAGTAGCTTTGCTACAACGTTGAGTAGTGCCACTGTGAGTACTACCATTGGAGTGTATCGGAGGGGTGGGTCGAGCTAGAATTCCCCACAAGTGTATAAGGCTGGAAGGGAAATGGTATGTGTAGCGGATGGATTTTGGGAAGGGTTTTGTATTACATTGTTTTGCATAATCTTGTGTCCATGTGATATGATATGATATGAGGTCATTGTGGGCTAAGGCCCAAGACCACTGATTTTTATAGGGCTTAGACCCAGTGTTATAATTGTATATTGAATTGAACGCCAAAGGTCTTACATATTGAGTTTCAAAACTTACACACTTTTTATTAAATGTTTTAGGTGAAGCTCAGTAGATGGCTAGACGTGGAAGGGGACTCGGAGATGGCCACTTTACAAGTTAATTAGAAGTTTTGTTTATTTGTTTCGTATGACTTTAGTTTAAATACTTTATTTTCATTTGTTGTAATAAGGCCTTGTATCTACAATTTGACGTTACTTATGGGTTTTATTATTATTTTTGCTGCTTAATTTTTTATTTTAACTTAAATAAATTTCTAAAGTTTAGCAAGGTTTTCAAAATAACCATAACCTATGGGCTTTTAATTAAAACATGGGCTTTCTTCATAACTTAACAAGTTACTTAGATTTTGAGCTTCTAAACCTTAAACTTATGTTTTCCGCTAAACAAAGTCGTTTTGAAATTTTCCTTCAATGTGACATTGCCAGATTCGACCATAACATCTGGGCCGGGTTTGGGGGTGTTACACGTAGCGTGTGTGTGAGTCTAGCTATACATGCCATATATATACTCTATGATTGTGTGATGATTTCTGACAGCTTAAATTGTGTTTTCGTATAGTAATGGATCCTGAACAAGCTGTAGCTGATGATATTGAGAGTAATGCACCTATTCCCCCTCAAGGGGCAGCGCCATCTGATTCTAGGCCTGTAACGAGTAACCACGAGGGATAGGCTAACAAGCCTTTTTCCAAATGATGAACGAGTGGTTCATAGAGTTCGTTTGAATGAATCCAGCTACTCAACAACCTCCACCTCCACCTATTCCTCAACAAATCCCTGTTGTTTCTCAAGTCATAGATTTGATACGATTGAACAAGCCGCCAATAGATAAGATTCGTAAATATGGGGCTGAAGAGTTCCGGGCTACTGCTAATGATGATGCTGAGAGAGCTGAGTTTTGGTATGAAAATACGATTTAAGTATTCGATGAATTGTCTTGTACTCTTGATGAATGTATTAAATGTTTTGTATCTTTGCTGAGAGACATCGCATATCAATTGTGGAACACATTGATATCTGTGGTTCCGAAAGAACGAATTACCTAGGAGTTCTTTCTATCCGAATTCTAAAAGAAATACATCAGTCAAATATTTCTCGATCAAAAGCACAAAGAATTTTAGAATTAAAACAAGGCCGAATGACTGTAACCGAGTATGAAAGAGAATTCATACGGTTGAGTAAGTATGCCAGGGAGTATGTTTCTATCGAAGAGATTATGTGTAAGTGGTTCATTCACAGGTTGAACGAAGATACAAAACTACTAGTCAGAATTCTAGAGTAGAAAAAATTTTTCACTCTGGTTGAAAGGGCTTGTAAAGCCGAGGATATTAGCAAAGAAAAGAGAAAAGCAGATTCAGAAGTTAGTGACTCAAGAAAAAGATCGATGAGTAAGCCGTATCATTATTCACTAAAGAAATCAAGATATTCGTACGCTGGCCCAAATGCTTCAAACGAATATTCGAACAAAGATCATAGGAAGCAATACTCAAGTTCTAAAGCTCAAGCTACATCAGTATCGAGTGTTGGCAGTGTGAGAGACAACAAACCTGAATGTCAACAGTGTGGGAGACAACATTTTGGAGAATGCTGGAATAAAAGTAATAAAGCTTGTTATAAATGTAGTTCTTTAGATCACTTCATCCAAGATTGCCCTGAGCTGGATGAGAAAGATAAAGTTCAGAATGTGAAACCAAGTAACACGTCGAATAGAAGTAGACCACCTAGAATTGCTAAAAATGTAAGCGGTAGTACAAGGGAGAAAAAGGATTCAGCTGTGAGATTCGAGGCAGAGCACCTGCTAGAGCCTATGCTATTCGTACTAGCAGAGAAGTGTCATCTTCAGATGTTATCACTGGTACTTTCACTCTCTCTATGACACTAATGTGATTGCATTGATAGATCCAGGACCATCTCATTCTTATATATGTATGAATTTAGTATCTAGTAAAAATTTGATTGTAGAGTCTACTGAAATTGGGATTAGAGTATCGAGCCCCTTAGGCAAATGTGTTTTGGTTGACAAAGTCTACAAGAATTGTCCGTTAATGAGTCAGGATTTCTATTTTTCGGCTAATCTGATGTTGTTGCCATTCGATAAATTTGATGTGATTTTGGATATGGATTGGCTAACGATGCATGATGCTATAGTGAATTGTAGATGAAAGGCAATTGAACTGAAATGTCAGAATAATATGACTATGTTAGCTCAAAAATTTGTGATCTCGTCTATGTTAGCTCAAAGATTTGTGAGAAAGGTGTGTGAAGCCTATCTTGCTTATGTACTTGATATAAAAGTTACAGAAATAAGGATGGAATTAGTACCAATTGTGTGTGAGTATCCAGATGTATTTCCCAAAGAGTTACCGGGTTTACCACTTATCAAAAAGATTCAGTTTGGTATTGAATTAGTATCAGGAACAATGCTGATATCAATAGCTCTGTACAGAATGGCTTTGACAGAGTTAAAAGAATTGAAAGCTCAGTTGCAAGAGTTAACAAATAGAGGTTTTGCTAGACCGAGTTTATCTCCCTGCGGCGCACCAGTGATATTTGTGAAAAAGAAAGATGGCACGATGAGAATGTGTATAGACTATCGCAGTTTAACAAAGTGACGATCAAGAATAAATACCCTTTGTCACAAATAAATGATTTGTTTGATCAGTTAAATGTGGCAACAGTGTTTTCAAAAATTGATTTGAGATCGAGTTATTACCAGTTGTGAGTTAAAGACTAAGATGTGCCAAAGACTACATGTAAAACAAGGTAGAGACACTATGAATTTCTTGTTATGCCTTTCGGACTAACAAATGCACTTAATATTTTTATGGACTTGATGAATAGGATTTTTAGCCATACTTAGACCGATTTGTAGTTGTATTTATTGATGACATTTTGATTTACTCTCATGATGAATCTGAGCATGCTAAGCATTTGAGAATCGTGTTACAAACTTTGAGAGATAAACAGTTGTTTGCAAAGTTCAGCAAATGTGAGTTTTGGCTATGAGAGGTTGGTTTTCTGGGACATATAGTTTCAGTCGCGGGTATCTGAGTTGACCAGGGCAAAATTTCTGCCATTATAGATTGGAAGCATCCGAGAAATGTATCCGGAGTCCGTAGTTTTCTGGGACTAGCTGGCTATTATAGACGATTTGTGAAAGGCTTCTCGATGATTGCAACTCTGATGACAGAATTACTTCAAAAAGATGTTAAATTTGAGTGGTCAGAAAAGTGTCAGCAGAGCTTCGAGCAGTTGAAAGCATTATTGACAGGGACACCAATGTTAGTTCAGCCTAAGTCGGGTCAATAATTCAAAGTTTTCAGTGATACATCATTAAATTTTAACACCCCTTACCCGTATTCAACACCAAAACAAGGTACGAGGCAATACCAGACATAAACACAAGCAAACATACATTTTTGAGTCATAAATTTCTATTCAAATTAAAACTTTTCATACACGTTCATATCATCCCTAAAACAAGCCTACGAGGCCGAAAACATGTATCGAAAGTTGTTTAGGACTAAACCGAGAACTTTAGAAGATTTTACAAAACATAGAAAACTTTTACATGTTACAGGGTTCACACGCCCGTGTGGTTCAAGGGACACGCCCGTGTGACCCTTAGACACGCCCATGCTACAGGCCTTGTTCGAATTAGGGGTGCTCTCTGACTTTTGCCACACGGCCGTGCCACACGCCTGTGTGCTAGGCCGTGTAGCACACATGACTGAGGCACATGCCCATGTCTATGCCCGTGTGCTCAATTCTCGACATTTTTTTTTACAATAGCTAACATGCAAGGGACACACGGTTGAATCATGTGCCCGTGGGGCAGACCATTTGTCACACATGACCTAGACATACACCCGTGTGTCTACCCTTGTGGACAAAAACAAGGCTATTTACCAAGCCATTTTTTCCACCTTTACTTGCATACATCTACACAACATCACTTGACACAATTTTTGGCATATAAATGCAACCAAACAACCACAAACAAAACAATAACATGTGTCTTTCTTATACCATCATTTATCATGCTTATAACACCGCACTTAGCCCGTTTAAAACATACTAATTTCACATTCACAAGAGGGCATTAACATATGAATAAACTTATGATCAACATAAGGCATCATTCATGGCTACATATATAAGATGAAACATTAGCAATTACAAGCTAACGCATATGGCCAATTTAATAATGACACACATAACAAATTGACATAGTCCCTATACATGCCATAGATTTAAACTACATGAATTCATTTATGCCCAAAATGATAACTTGATAGTGTGATAGTATCTCCGGCGAACTCCAACCCGAGCTCGCTTAATAACCCTAAAAGACATAGGAAAGGAAGGGGGTAAGCTATATAACTTAGTAAGTTCATATGCAAATAATACAAAACATTATTCATACACTTGACATACAAATAACTTAACAACTATTAACATAAATGTCATTAAAAATTCACAAACACAACATACTCAATCCCAACCTTACCAATAGCCCACCATATGAATTACACAACATATTTCCACATGAATGTCATTAAACTTCATGAGTATAATTTACTAAATCACGTTCTTGCCTATAGCTCATCATATGAATAACATAACATATATCAATATAAATGTCATTAAACTTTATAAATGTAATATGAACATAAATGTCATTTGATATCAACATAACACATATCAACATAATTGTCATATACCAATAGCTCATCATATGAATTACATATCACGTATCAATATAAATGTCATTTAAGCTTCATACACACAACTTATTCAATCATAGTCTTACCAATTGTTCATCATATACTGAGCTCATTAAGCATGAGTCTCATGTATATACCTGTACCATCACATAACATATTCACATGCTTTCTCATCTTTTACATTCTCGTTGAATTTCCCATTGAACCATTTGGAATACTAAAGGATACACGGGAACCTAGTACACATAATACCATACCAATGCCAAGCCAAGATATGGTCTTACATGTAATCTAATATCAATGCCAATAGCCCAGATATGGTCTTACATTAAGTCTCACATCGATTCCATATCCCAGATATTGTCTTCCACGAAGTCTCGCGTTGATGCCATATCCCAGATATGGTTTTACACGTAATCACATGGGCCCTAATGTCATGACATTTGTATCCTATCTATTCTTAAGGTTCAACTGGGATTTCTCTCTTGTCGAAACTTTGACGAATACTTCCATAGAGCTAATCACAATTCATACAAATTTAAAGCATTTAAAACATAAATATAACAACGCATTATTTACATACGAACTTACCTCGACATAAAAATGGCAAAAAGGACTAAACCATCAAATACTCATTTTTCCCCCATTCTAGGTCCAAACCTCATTTTTCTTGATCTATAATATCACATTTAACTCATTTATTATTCATTTTATTAAATTTAGTCCAAAAATCACAATATGGAAAAATTACCTTTTTGCCCCTAAACTTTAACATATTTATATTTTTGCCCATAGGCTCAAAAAATGAAATCTATTCAATTCTTCCATTCCCAAGCATAGCCGATCCTCTTTTATACTTACAATAGCCCAAATTTTCATTTAACCACACTTTTACTGCTCATTTTATAACTTTTACAAATTAGTCATTTTAGGCTTTATCACCGAAATTCACTTAGCAAAAGTCATTAAACAAATCATAAACATGTATTTTCTACCATCAAACATCAAAATACACAAATATTCATCATTGGTAAAATTTTAGAATTTGATTATATCTTAAATTAGTGGTAGAAATAGATAGAT
Organism: Gossypium rotundifolium; assembly: GCA_025506655.1. NCBI lineage: Eukaryota > Viridiplantae > Streptophyta > Magnoliopsida > Malvales > Malvaceae > Gossypium > Gossypium rotundifolium. The sequence goes on from CP106730.1 coordinate 59,546,137, forward strand.
CATGTTATAAGGATTTAAAAAATGTACAAATTATTAAAAATGGGGCTAGAACGGACTTACAATCGAGCTTGGAAGCTTGAAAAACCCTAGCCATGGTTTCTCCATGTATGTTTGGCCATGGGTTAGAAGATGAACAAATTTTGGCTTGATTTTTGCTTTTTAATTCATTTTAATTACCAAATTACCAAAATGCCCTCAATGAAAAACTTTGAAAACATATCAAACCATGTCCATTTTTGTCCACCAACTTAACCAATGGTCTAATTACTATTTAAATACCTCTAATTTAAAATCTCATAGCAATTGGACACCTCTAACATATAGAATTCAACTTTTAACTTTTTACAATTTAGTCCTTTTAACTAAATTGGGTGCCCAAACGTCAAAATTTTCAAACGAAATTTTTGTAAAATCGTTCCATAAAAATTTAGACCTTAAAAATATAAACATAAATAAAATTTTTCTTCGTCAAATTTGTGGTTTCGAAACCAGTATTCTGACTAGACCCAAAATTGAGCTGTTACACAAATGGCCTGGGTTGTGTTTTGATGCAGGAATGCAAAGTTGTAGCTTATTCCTCAAGATAGTTGAAGCTGCACGAAAAGAATTATTCAATGCACGATCTAGAGTTAGCCGTGATAGTGTTCGCAATGAAAATTTGGCGTTATTACTTGTTTGGTGAGAAATGCCATATTTATACTGCCACAAAAGTTTGAAATATTTGATGACTTAGAAAGATTTGAATTTGTGACAGGGGAGATGGTTAGAATTGCTAAAAAACTATGAATTATTAATTGACTATCATCCAGGGAAAGCGAACGTAGTTGTTGATGCTTTGAGCCAAAAATCCTTATTTGCTTTACATGCTTTGAACATTCAATTAGCTTTGTCTGACGATGGTTCAATAGTAGCCAAGTTGAAAGCGAGTCATTATTTCTACAGCAGATCTGTGAGGCTAAAAAATTTGATAATGAATTACAAGCAAAACGAGCTCTATGTGAGTCGACTTGTGATTCAGAGTTTCAAATAGGGCCTGTTGACTATTTGATGTTTCGTGATAGAATATGTGTACCAAGAAATTCTGAGCTCATTTAGAAGATTCTAAATGAAGCACACAGTAGTTGTTTGTCAGTATATCTAGGAAGCATGAAAATATATAACGATTTGAAACAGCTTTATTGGTGGCACGGAATGAAACGAGATATCTCAAAATTTGTTCCGAAATATTTGATTTGTCAGCAAGTCAAAGCTGAATATCAAGTGCCATCAAGTTTATTACAGCCTATTATGATTCCTGAATGGAAGTGGGATAGAGTAACAATGGATTTCGTATCGGGTTTGCCTTTATCTCCAACAAAGAAAGATACGATCTAGGTTGTTGTTGACAGATTGACAAAATCAGCTCATTTCAGTCTGGTACGTACATATTTCTCGCTTGATATATTAGCTGAGTTGTATATTTGTGAAATTGTGAGATTACATGGAGTTCCCCTATCTATTGTTTTGGATAGATATCTAAGATTTACTTTGCGATTTTGGAAGGAATTGCAAGAAGTTTTTGGTTCAAAGCTGTATTTTAGCATTGCATTTCCCCCACAAACGATGGTCAATCCAAACGAGTTATTCAGATACTTGAAGATATGTTGCGTTGTTGCATTCTTGAGTTTGAAGGTAGCTGGGAGAAATATCTACTGCTGATTGAATTTTCTTACAATAATAGCTTCCAATCGAGTATAAAGATGGAACCGTATGAAGCTCTATACAGTCGTAAATGTAGAACATCATTGTACTGAACTGAGCTTAGCAAAAATAAGATTCACGAGGTTGATTTGATCAGAGAGATTGAAGAAAAAGCGAAAGTAATTCTTAAAAGTTTGAAAGTAGCTTCGAATCAATAGAAATCATATGTAGACTTGAAATGGAAAGATATTATTTGAAGATTAGAGATAAAGTCTTTTTGAAAGTGTCGCCGTGGAAAAAGATATTGCAGTTTGGCTAGAAAGGGAAATTGAGTCCATGATTTATCAGACCGTATGAGATTACTGAGCGAGTTGGGCCAATGGCATATCGTCTATCTTTACCGTCTGAATTAGAGATAATACATAATGTGTTTCATGTGTTGATGCCTTAATGATACTGATCTGACCCTTCACATGTCATTTCCCCGATCGAGGTTGAAATTCCTTCTAATATGTCACATGCTGAAGAACTGATTCAAATTTTAGCTCGTGAGATCAAACAACTGAGAAATAAGAGAATCACATTAGTGAAAAAATTATGGCGTCGACATGGGGTTGAAGAAGTTGCATGGGAACCCGAGGATGCAATGAGAAAACAATACCCAAACTTGTTCACTTGTAAGATTTTCGGGGACGAAAATCCCTAAAGGAGGGAGATTGTAACAACCTATTTTTCGTTAAATCAGAACAATGGTTTTGGAACCAAAAATTTGAGGTTGAAAAAATATTTTAATATTATTATTTTCTGTGCTTAGGGAATGAAAGTATGAATGTGTGAAATTTTTGTTAACTAATTTGATTGTTTGAATGCTTAATTTGATAAAAAGAACTAAATCGCATATGACGCAAAAGTAATGTTCTCATTGATTAAAGTGCCTAATGGCTATGAAATAGAAATGTGGAAGCCCTTAAGTGGCAATTATACCATTATTAGCATGAGTGGACATTAATGGACATGCATTATGAATTATTATGTTTATTCATTAAGGGTAAGTAAGTAATTATGTAATTAAGTTAATAAAAATATAACAAAACATGATTTTTGTTCATCCTTTTTGCCATTGCCAAAATTCCAAGGTGAAAACACCATTTTAATGCATATTAGGGTTCGGCATCTTCATAGCTTAATTGGTAAGTCTTTTGAGCTCAGTTTTTGATGATTTCTATGTTTTTGTAATCTTTGCAGCTCAATCTAGCTAGCCTGTACCCTTAATTTCAAAACTGTTAAAGATTTTGAGAGTTGCCATTGTTGAATCTATGTGTTCTTCGATGTTTAATGTTTAAATATGAACGCTTGATGATAATTTACATGTTTTGTTAAGTGATTTTTGATTAAAATGCATAATAGGGATTAAATTGTGAAATTTGTAAATTGTGTGGTTGAAATGTGAAATAAATGGAAGTTTTGGACTGCTGGGGACCTATATATAATTCGGCCAAGAATGGGTTTGGTTGAATTGTGTGAATTTTGTGTATTTGTGAAATAAGGACTAAATTGATTAAATGCGAACGTTTAGGGGCTAATGTGTAAAAAATGCCCAAATGTGTATTTTTGGATTAATTGAATGAGTAGATGAATAAATAAGTTAATTTTGAATTCATATAGATCAAGAAAGAAAGAATTCAGATTTAAATCGGGGGAAAAGCAAGGTTATCGAGTAGTCGACCCGATCCGTCAATTTTGAATATGAGGTAAGTCCGTATGTGATGATTGCATTATAAATGTTTGTTAAAATGATTTAATATTGCATAAATTGTTAAAACGAGATTATGGATAATATATGAATTGTGAAAATGACTTTACGGATGCATTCGATGATAGAAACGAAAAGTGTGAAAGCCCGGTTGAACCTTAATAGTTTTGGATACTATTGACATGTCTGTAAGTGATATGTTAAGTTGGCTTCGGGCCATGATATTAGCACTTCGGGTGCAAGTTATACCGATTTGGTTTCAGGCCATGAATATTGAATGATTTGGCTTCGGGCCATGATAATAGTTCTTCGGATAAGTTAATTTGATTTGGCTACGGGCCATGGTATAGGTATTTATTGTACGAGACTCTTAAGTATCTGATTTCTATTCTGAATGGTTCAATGGGTAAACGAATGATGTGATTGAGAAAGAGGTTAGTACGAGGTGATACAGGTACGTACAAAACCTATTTGAGTATCAAATAGTGAAAGTTCGATGAGTCTGTATTTGATCATGTTTTGAGACATGAGAAAGGTTTGTAATTAATGTGTATATGGTTTTCTCATATGTAATTGGTTGATTTGCATTTATTCGATGAAATAAGTTATTCACATATGAGCTTACTAAGCTATGAAGCTTACGTCGTGTTATTTTTCTATGTTTTGTATTGAATCAAAGCTAGCTCGAATCTGGGAGTGGTTGGGAACATCATCGCACTATCAAACATCTAAGTTGGTACTTTTGAATTATACATCATCGCACTATCAAACATCGTCGCAAAATCACACTTAACCTACTGTTTAGAAGAGTTCTTAAGTGGCATGCCTCTTTAGAGAGCAAAAACGTCAAGTTACCTTTCCTGAATCTATAGGCATTTAATATGGGACTCTACATTGTTACCCTCTGTATCATCGTTGCTCTATGTATAGAGTACATTACAAGTATCTGTTGAGTACTTGCTCATATCATTCAACCATGGTCCAACTAATATAACCTTTCTCGAATTAAATTAGTTTAAGGGTATGCTTCACAGTCGACCATGTCTAAGGATTGCTCACATATATTGTAAAGAGTAAAATAATTGAATGAAATAGTAAAGTAAATCTGATTTATACTTCATCCATCAAAGACAATTAAAGTTTCATCAAAGTAATCCCAATCCTATGAGATTTAACTCATATGTTGGCAAATAAAATTCAACTCAAACATCATTTTTATCACTATAATACATGAAGAAATAAATTTGAAATAATGGAAGAACATCGGGAAGACAACGTTCGCTTGTTTAATTTACACTCCAGCTGCCTAGTGTCTTGATGTGGTTGAGAGGGGTTGCCTGCATATTTTCTCTTTCTTTCTCTCTTTAGCCGCTACCTTCTAATCTTCTTAAGGATCTCTACTCACATTTTCGTCGTTTAGGGTTTCCTCACTTGTTTCTTTTTAAATTGCTTTCTTTTCCTTTTTCTCAAGATAATTCCAATAGCCCTAAGATTTATCTTCTCCTCTTTTCTAGGTAAATTTATCTGGAACAAATAGGGTTGGGCTAAAACTGATATCTATTGAATACTAATCGACACCTTCCGACTTGTCCACGGCATACTGGTTGGCAAACTGACCACCCATTTCCCTGGCAAAACGTCACTCTTTTATTTCTTGTTTCTCATCGTGCACCTGCCAATACCATAAAACACAACCTTTCCACAAGCAATTAAAAGCACCTAATATTTGAATGCAACCCAAGTTCTAATGCAATGCTAAAATAATAATGGAATGTCCTAACATGCTACTAAATGTACTTAAATACATGCAATTAACTAGGTCCAATGACATAAAATATAACTCTTTTCAAGAGTTATAACACCCCAAACCTGATTTATTGCTTGTACTCAAGCAAAATATGCATAAATTCCAACATTTTGCTAACGCACCAGACCAACTTATTCTACTAAGCTATTCAAAGAACAACAAGTACATCAGTTCTCAGCAATCTCCCTTTTTCCTAAAACTTGTTTAAGTGTCAAAGGCTTGCTCAACAAAGGCTGTGTGGAAAAATTTCCCCTAAACACAGAATCTTCTAAGTACTCATGTATTTTCTCCTTTTATCCTTTAGCATCTTTTAATTCACTTATTTCATTTATTACATAAATATAAGTTACTTGTAACACCTGTAACTCATTTCCCTTGCCAGAACAGGGTTATAGAGCATTATCGGAGTTTATAAAATAAATACAAGTAATTCATGCCATTTACTATTCATCTTCGAAATCAGACATATTCAATCATATTGTCCCTTAAATGGACCCTCGAGGCCCAATTTATGAGTTAGAAACAAGTCAGGACTAAAACGAAAACTCAGAGAATTTTTCAAGAAATTTTAATAATTTTTCCTAGATGTAGGGGACACATGACCATATGGCTAGGCCGTGCGGCTCACACGGCCGTGTCCTAGCTCGTGCCCTTACCTGTGTAACTCTCTGGCTTGTGTCACACGGCCAGTCACACACCCATGTGCTAGGCTATGTGGTAAATTTAATTTTGAAAATTAGGTGCAAGGGACACACGGACAAACCACACGCCCGTACGAATGGCTGTGTGTCACACACGGATGAGACACACGCCCGTGTCTATTCCCGTGTAGACAAAAATAGGCTATTTTTAAGGCCATATTTCTCACTCATTTTCCTTTCACCTACAACATCACTTAAGCATATTCACCAACCAATTTCAAATATTTAAACCAAGCCAAATACAAGTATTATGCATAACATATCATTACATATATTCATGTATTCGAACTTACTAATTGCATAATTATATAAATTTACCAAATTTCAACCCAACCATACTAAATACACATATATTAAACATGATATAACCTCATACATACATATCAAACATGCCATTACTAGCCATTCCAATGGCTACATACAACCAACCATTTACATACAATCATTGGCAAACTTAGTCTATACATGCCATTATATCAAAATAAGTCTGCTATTTATACTAACATGAGTTGTAGTATAGTGTGATGATACTCCAACTGACTTTCCAACCTTCACGAGCTTTCGAGTACTACAAAACAGAAGAAAGAAAACAAAGTTAGTATTTTAATGATTAGTAAGTTCGTATAACAGGAAATTTACTTACCATTCATGTTCATTTAAATTAAACATACAAATAACATGCGCCCAAAGAAAATTGGTCAATTGCCTAAACACATATACTCATCAAGCTTGTTAGTATGAATTCCAAGTACTTTTCATGTAACAAAGATGAGCTCATCATGTACCAATTTCAAATACATATACTTTCTAAATCATATATACATATATCTTATACATTTAAATTAATTCATCTCAAATTAAGATTATCTCATATCTAAGCTTTGCTTGTTGAACTTATTTGAAATTTCAATGTATACACTGAAAGTACAATTGAAGTGTACGAAATTGTAATTCGTCAATTCATATTTCGGGGTGCTCAATAGATGGCATAATCTGGAAGCACACTCTCGATCCAATTAACGGGAAGGTCATGTGGGCCATGTAACGGGAAACTTTTCCGAGCTAAATAACAGGAAGCTCATGACTGCCATAGTCGAGAAACTCGTGTGATCAAATAACAAGTTGTTCCAAAGAGCCATTAATCGGAAAGCTTCAGATAGCCATATATCGAGAAGTTCAAGCGAGCCATATCGGGAAGCTCTGAAAAGCCATTAATCAGGAAGCTCACAAAGAGCCTTTAATCGGGAAGCTCACGGGAAACCATATAACGGGACGCTCATAAGAGCTGTGGTGTGCCCACAACACATGCAGGATCGCAACCGATCGGGATGCTCCGAAGAGCTATTAATAGGAAGCTCAAAAGAACCATATAACGGGAAGCTCAAGAGGGCATATACAGGATGTTGTTTTGAGCTATGGTGTGACTGCAACATATGCAAGACCACAAGCAATGCAAAAAACTCGTATCCATTGATTTTCATTTGTTCAAACGGGATTTAACACTTATCGGGCATTATCGGATATTCGATCAATTTCATATACATGAAAATTACATAATTTACATGTACAACATTTAATTCAAACATATAAATGTACACAATTTAGTTACACAAACTTACCTCGATAGTTGTTCATATACAAGAATCTACTAATCCGATACTTTTTGTTTTCCTCTATCCAATTCCGCATTTGGACTTTCCAGATCTAATTTGGCCAAACAAGCTTTCTCTTTCTTCAAGCTCTCAAACTAGGGTTTCCATGGCTTTTTAATTGGGAAAGATGATATAAAATGGTAATATTAGATATTTATTTTATTTGTCATCTTTTATTTATTTTAATTTCCAATTCAGTCCTTTTCTTTTTCTAATTTTCCATGGATGAATCATCAAAAATATCTACTAACTTCTTTTAATGGTCTAATTTCCATATAAGGACCTCAAGTTTTGAATTTCATAGCTATTTATTACATAGAGCTACTAAAACTCAACTTTTGCATTTTATGCAATTTGGTCCTTTTATAATTAAACATTTAATAGGTAAAATATTCTTATCAAAATTTTCATACGTCTTTCTTATCATAATGCAGATTATGTAGTCTTATTAAAATAAATTTTCTTTCTGACTCGAATTTGTGGTCTCGAAACCACTGTTTCAATTTCACTGAAAATGGGATTATTCACAAACAACCGACACTGACTTAATCTTTGACTGAGATACTTTAGTGTCCAACATATATGCAAGATAGTCATCATACCCTTTTCTGATATATTTCTGTGCTAATATAGTTGAGATCACATTAGACAGCCCGTCTAGTTTATCAGATTTAATATGGAGAAACTCACAATTCTGACATTTTAACACAATGTACTTCTGTTTACAATTTAGCACTGCATCATGCTGAGTTAACCAGTCCATACCCAGAATTACATCAAATTCATCAAAAGGCAACAACATCAAGTCAGCAGAGAAACAATAACCCATTACAATTAATGAACAATTTTTACAAACTTTATCCACCATCATATACTAGCCCAGAGGGTTTGAAACTTTAACCACGAATTCAGTGGACTCAACAGATAAATTTTTAACAAACATTAAATTCGTGCATAAGTATAAATATGTTGAACCAGGATCAATCAAAGCAGTAATATCAGTATCAAGAAGAGAAAATGTACCAGTAATGATGTTTGGTACAGAGGCATCCACTCTTGCACGAATAGCATATGTCCTTACCGATGCTCGTGATTCAGATTTAACAGTTGAATCACTCGTCGTACCTCGCCTACCACTGATATTGCCAGGGTGAGGAGGTGGTCTACCTTTAAAGGTGAGGTTTTGAAACACCTCTTACCCGTATTTTATTCCGAAACTGGATACGAGGCATTACCATGCTTAACTCACATGGCCATACACCTTTGGGCTTTTAATTTCCATTTCAAATTAAAAACTTTTCCATACACACCTATAATATCCTTATAATGGGCCTACGAGGCCATAAACATACTGGAAGGTTTCAAAAATAAATCAGAAACTTGCGTGCACTTAGAAAAATTTTACCTAAACATGGGCCACACTCGTGTCAGATGGGACACACCTGCGTGGTATTTCACACGCCCGTGCCTTGCACCCTGACTTGCATCACACGATCATCCACATGTCCGTGTACTGTACCCGTGGTTGACACTGACTTATTCCACATGGCCTGTCACATGCCCGTGTGCTTCAACCGTGTGGCAATTTAAATTCTAAAATCAAGGTGCAGACTTCACACGGCCTGGGCACACGCCCATGTCCATGACTATGCCTCCCACACGACTGAGACATACGGCCTTGCCTCTGCCCGTGTGTTTACTACTCATAATGTCCATACCTCGTCCAAAATGCAATTTTCGACACATCTTGCTTCTTATCTCTCAACTGACAATAGCCAGACCATAGGTCTATCTTCGAGAACACCGTTGCTCCCTTCATTGGTCAAATAAGTCAACAATCCTTGGCAAAGGATACTTATTCTTCACTGTCACTTTGTTGAGTTGCATGTAGTCTATGCACAATCTCATCGTCTCATCTTTCTTCTTCACGAAAAGTACCAAAGCACCCAATGGCAAAAAGCCCGGTCTTGCAAAACCTTATCCGTTAACACTTTCAATTAAACCTTCAATTCTTTCAACTCCAATGGTGCCATCTTATATAGAGCAACCGAGATAGGTGCCGTTCTCAGAACTAACTCAATCCCAAACTCAACCTCTCTAATGGGAGGTAATCTAGGTAACTCCTCCATAAACACATCTGGATATTCGCATACCACTGGCACTGACTCAATCTTTACCTTTGACTCTTGAGTATTCAGCACAAAAGCGAGATAAGAATCATATCCTTTCCTCAAATATTTCTCGGCTACTATAGTTGAAATTATCACTGGTAGATTATCCGATCTACCTTATTCAACTCGAATGACATCCCCATTTTCACATTTCAATTCAATAAACTTGCTACCACAATTCACTAAAACATTATGGGTAGTCAACCAATCCATGCCAAGAATCAAATCAAATTCATCAAACGGCAACAACATAAGGTTTGCCAGAAAACAATGACCTCTAGCTGTCAAAGGACAATTCCTACACACCTTGTCAACAATGTTTGCCTAACGGGTTTGACACCTTTACTACAAATTCGTAGACTCAACAACCATGCTCATACTAGATGCCAGTTTCATGCAAATATATGAATGGGTAGACCCTAGATCAATCAAAGCAATAATAGAAGTGTCATGAAGAGAAAAAGTACCCGTTATTACAGTTGGAGATGATGCCTCCTCGCGAGTGCGAATGGCATAAGTCCTTGCAGGTGCCTGACCCTCCAATCTCACAGTAGAATCTCGAGGTGTACCTCTATCACTAGTCCCACCTCTCGGGTTCTTTTGTGGTCTACCCCTTGAAGATACATTACTTGATCTTATCTCTTGCTTTCTTTCCTTGTCATCCCTCTCAGGGCAATTTCAGATGAAATGATCGGGTGAACCACACTTGCAACAGTTTCTGCTATTCCCCCAACACTCCCCCATGTGTTGTCTTCCATAATTTGGACACTCCAGTTTGAAATTTAGATTGCCCACACTTGCCATCTAAGTGTTTTGAACTCTCAAGACCGAGTATGTACTATCCCGATCTCTACGTGAATACCCAACTGATATAGTCATTCGAGGGTTTACTTCCTTGGACCTCTTCGATTGAGATTCATATGATTTACTCACCTCATTCACAGCTTTCCTGTTTTCCTTGTTTAGTTCTTCGGCCTTCCATGCTATATCAACCAACATTACAAACTCCCTTAATTCTAAAATCCCATCTAAAAGTCTAACATCCTTATTTAGTCCATCTTCAAACCTCTTGCATAAACTAGCTTCTGTAGACACGCACTCTTGTGCATACTTGCTGAGCCTACCAAACTTGCGCTCATATTCTGCCACAACCATTTTTCCTTGCTTCAGTTCAAGGAATTCTCTCAGTTTTTGGTCCACAAACCTCTGACTTAAATACTTCTTTCGGAATTCGTCCAAGAAGAAGTCCCACGTCATTCTCTCCCTTGGGACCACCGATGTCAACATTTTCCACCAATGGTATGCTAAATCCCTCAACAAGGACACGAAACATTTTAAGCTCTCCTCAGGTGTGCAGAAGAGTTCATCAAACACTCTCATCGAGTTCTCAAGCCAAAACTCTGCCTTCTCGGGGTAATCATCTATATTAGCCCTAAACTCCTCAGCCCCTTGCTGCCGAATCTTATCTTCCGGAGGCTTAGTTATCCTCACGAAATCATTACCTTGAGGAGCCACAGGAACTGGCTAAGGTATAGGAGGAGGTGGAAGAGGTTGAGCATTAGGGTTTTCTCGTACGTACTCCGTGTACCAATTGATCATCATTTGGAGAAAGGCTTTCGAGCCTCTTCTCATTGACCCTATTCTCGAGTCCGCTTTCTATAGGTGCGATCCCTTGCATGGGAGCCGACGCATTACTAGCTGCATCATTAGCAGACGCCTGATCAGGATCCATTACTATAAAAAAACAATGTTTAGAATCGTCAAAAGTCACCACACTATCAATATACGCTAATGGCATGTATAGCTAGATCCTAACACACGCTATGGTAGTCCGAGAACCGACTAAACCATAGCTCTGATACCACTAAATGTAACACCCCTTACCCGTATTCTACGTCAAAATCGGATACGAGGTGTTACTGTACTTAACTCACATGATCATACAGCTTTGGGCTATTAATTTCCATTCCAAATTAAAAAATTTCCATACACACCTCTAATATCCTTATAATGGGCCTATAAGGCCCTAAACACACTTTCAGAAGGTTTTAGAAATAAATCAGAAACTTGCGGGCACTTAGAAATTTTTTTACCTAAACAGGGGCCACACGCCCATGTGAGAGGGGACATAGCCGTGTGGTATTTCACACGCCCGTAGTCGACACTGACTTGCATCATACGGTCATCCACACATCCGTGTGTTGTACCCATGGTTGACACTAAATTATTCCACACGGCCTGTCACTCGCCCATGCCCTTCAACCGTGTGGCGATTTAAATTTTAAAATCAATGTGCAGACTTCACACAGCTTGGGCACACGCCCATGTCTGTGTCCCACACGTCAGAGACACACGGCCATGTCTCTGCCCGTGTGTTTACTACTAAGCTTATTGACTTGAAATTCTAACATGCAAAGGGACACATGGCCTGGTCACACACCCATAAAACTGACCGTATGTCATACACGTCCTAGACACACGCCCGTGTGCCTACCCATGTGGACAAGAACAAGGCTATTTGCCAAGCTCTTTGATCACCCTAACTCATTCAAACATAATTCACTCTCCACCAACAATTCAGTCATGCATTTTCATAGCCAAACAATCTATTATATACTCTACACAATCATGAACAATCTCTTATTATCATTGATTAATAGTATTGAGCCATTAACTATGGCCATGTACAAAAGAATTTGTCTATAAGGAGTCAACACACACACTTGGCCAAAATACAAACATTTCACCTAGTCTAGCCCCTATACATGCCATACTCAAAATGCTAATTTTGAAATATACCAAGATGAGCTGATAGTGTAGGTGATCTTCCGATTATCTTCATATCCTAACCCAACTCTTTGACTTTATAAAACAAGGGAAAAAGAAAGGGGAGTAAGCTTTAAAGCTTGGTAAGTTTACATGTAAACAGTAAAATCATAACATGTGCTAAAAAATAAATAGCATTTCACAATCCAAGATCATGCTTACTTATTCGTCTCTTACAAGAATTCAACTGTATCACAACCAAATGCTCTTATTAATTAACATGCGTCCCTACACTTGATCACCACGTGATCACATGAAACAAAACATCACAATTACATAATAAATCATTCTTAGCAATATCAAACACTCGGTGGTATCGCACTTAGCCGACCATTTATTGTTAACAGGGTGATATAGCACATAGCTCACCGATAAGAATATTTACGGTGGTATTGCACTTAGCCCACCAAATAACGCTAACGATGGTATCGCACACAGCCTATCGTGAATAAGTGATAAGGTGGTCTTGCACATAGCCCACTTACAAAAATAATTAAGATCGTATCACACATAGCCCACCATTATTTACTACGGATAATATTTTGCATCTACATATCTATTTCAACATTCATATGGAATTTATTCATTATCTACCCAATCCAATCCATTTAAATAATAAGTGCTCTCAAACATACAATGCACCAATAAACAACAACATATGAATTTAAGATGCATCATTTACACATAAACTTACCTCGGTGCAAAATGTGTTAATGTGCGGTTTAATCTGAAACCTTGCCTTTTCCCTTGTCAAGGTTAATTCCAAGCTCTTCTTGATCTATAACAACAAAATTCACTCATTTAATACATTTTATGATCATAATGCATCATAATCTCTGCTTAGGCAAAAATGACCATTTTGCCATTGTACTATGGCAAAATTATAATTTTATCCCTAGGCTCGTAAGTCATTTTTCAACACATTTCCTCATTAAAAAAGCCTAGCTAAAAATTTATTCCTCTTATGACAACCCACCAATCTAACTATTTCATGCATTTATTACCAATTTACAACATTTACAACTTAGTCTCATTTAGGTGTTTTCATGACAACACCATTCACAAAAGTTGTTTCTCATCTCCCTAACATTTATTTTCTTCCATAAAAATTCAGCTAACAACATAAACCCTCTCATGAAAAGTCCCTAAACTTTTAACCATTTCACAAATTAGTCCCCCATTAGCTAGCTTAAGCTCTAGGGACTCCAAAGGTACAAAAAGTATTAAATAAAACAACTAAAATCACTCACTTGCAAGGAGATAGCTTAGCTAAAAGTTTGATCCCCAAAAACTCTATTTTTCTCTTCAATATTCGGTGGATGAAGGAGGGTGAATAGTGAAAGATGATAACATCTTTTGTTCATCTTATTTTATTCATCTTTATCATATAATTTCCACCAAATTTGACCAACATTTAATATCTTGTCTCCCTAGTCTCTATATGGCAAGCCATCACTCATCCAATGGCTTAATTTCACTTTAAGGACCTCCAATTTGATATTCTTTGGCTATTAGACACCCCTCCCACTTATAATGGAACTTTTGCACTTTATGCAATTTAGCCATTTTTCACAATTTCACAAACAATTGCTAAAATTAAAGCACCAAAATTTTCATGCATCCTCATAAATATGATTTAATTCATAAAATATTATGAAAATAATTTTCTTCAACCTCGAATTAGTGGTCTCGAAACCACTGTTTCGACTAGCACCAAAATCAGCTATTACAATTCTCCCCCCTTTAGAGATTTTCGCCATCGAAAATCTTATCGATAAAAAGGTTTGGATATTGTTCTCTCATCGCTTTTTCTGGTTTCCATCACACCGTGTTTTTTCCATAACACTTTTACTAACGCTATACTCTTATTCCTAAACTATTTCACTTCTCGAGCCATAGTCATAATTGGCTCCTCTTCATAAGTCATGTCTGATCGTATCTCAACTTCCCTTGGAGGGATCATATGTGAAGGATCGGAACGATATTGTCGCAACATAGACACATGAAACACGTTGTGTATTTTCTCTAACTCTACTGGAAAAGCCAACCGGTATGCCACTGGCCCAATCCTTTCGGTAACCTCTTACGTCCCTATAAATCACGGACTCAATTTGCCCTTTTTACCAAATCTCAATATTTTCTTCCATGGGGTTACTTTCAAAAATACTTTGTCGCCCACTTGAAACTCGATTTCTTTTCTTTTCAAATCTGCATACGACTTCTGTCGGTCCGAAGCAACTTTCAGACTATTACGGGTCACTTTTACTTTCTCATTGGTCTCTTTAACTAGATCGACCCCATGAATTCGCTTCTCGCTAAGCTCGGCCCAATACAAGGGAGTCCGACACTTACGAACATACAAGGCTTCATATGGTGCCATCTGTATACTCGATTGATAACTGTTGTTGTAAGCAAACTCAACCAAAGGTATATATCTCTCCCAATTACCTCTAAACCCTAACACACAGCATCGGAGCATATCCTCAAGGACTTGATCACTCTTTTAGATTGGCCATCGGTTTGAGGATGGAACACAATACTAAAATTCAACCTCGTACCCAAGGCCTCCTACAACTTCTTCTAAAACCTCGAAGTAAATCTCGGATCTCTATCCGAGATAATAGATACCCGCACTCCATGTAATCTCACCACCTCAACAATATACCACTCGACCAACTTATCAATGCGTAATCTACACGCACCGGTATAAAGTGAGCTGACTTTGTTAGTCTATCAACAATAACCCACACAACATCTTTCTTTTTCAAGGTCATAGGCAATCCGGTCACAAAAATCCATAGTGATTCAATCCCACTTCCACTCAGGAACCATCACGGGCTGAAGCAATCCCGAAGGTACTTGATGCTCAGCTTTCACTTGTTGACAGATCAATCATCGTGTCACGAACTCAGAGATGTCCCTTTCCATACCCGGCCACCAATAAAATTTCTTCAAATCATTGTACATTTTCGTGCTACTGAGATGTACTGACAAGTGACTACTGTGTGCTTCATGCAAAATTTTCTAAATCAATTCATCATCTTTATGTACACAAATCCGATTGCGAAACATCAAATAACCATAAGAACTTATCCAGAAATCAGAATCATTTCCTAACTTGTACTGAGTTCTTTTAGCTTGTATCTTGCTATCATTTTCTTAAGCTTTACATATATGTTGATTAAATAACGGTTTAGCCTTCATCTCGGCTCATACAACTCCATCATCAGACAATGCTAAGTTAGTACTCATAGCTCTCAAAGCATACAAAGATTTTTTTGCTCAAGGCGTCCGCGACTACATTCGCTTTCCTTTGATGGTAATAAATCACTAACTCATAGTCCTTCAACAATTTGAGCCACCGTCGTTGTTGCAAATTCAAATCCTTTTGATCCATTAAGTACTTCAAAATTTTATGATCCATAAAGATTCGACACTTTTTCACCATATAAATAATGGGGCCAAATCTTTGAGGTGAAAACAATTGTAGCCAACTCCAAATCATGAGTCGGATAATTCTTCTCATACGGTTTTAGCTGTCTCGAGGTGTAAGAGACTACCTTACCCTCTTGTATCAACACACAGCCAATACCATTAAATAAAGCATCATTGTAAACCACAAATTCTTTCCCCGACTCCGGTTGTACCCAAACTAGTGCCTCAGTCAACAATGTTTTCAATCTCTCAAAACTCTATTGACAATTCTCAGTCCATTCAAACTTGACATCCTTATGCAACAGTTTCGTTATTGAGGTAGCAATCATGGAAAAACCCTTTACGAACCGTCTGTAGTACCCTACTAAGCCCAAAAGCTTCTGACTTCTGTGACATTTCTTGGCAGCTTCCACTCCATAATAGCTGAGATCTTACTCGGGTCAACTTTAATGCCATCACCTAACACAATGTGCCCTAGGAATCTAACCCCTAGAGCCAAAACTCACTCTTGCTAAATTTAGCATACAACTGCTTGTCTCTTAAAGTCTGCAAAACAATTATTAGATGCTCCGCATGTTCACTCTCATCTTGAGAATAGACTACTATGTCGTTGATAAAAACGACTACAAACTTGTCCAAGTACGGTCGAAAGATGCAATTTATCAAGTCTATGAAAATCGCAGGAGCATTCGTTAGACCAAATGGCATGACAAGCAACGCATAATGGCCATACCTCATCTGAAATGTAGTTTTCGGCACACCTTACTCCTTAACTCTCAACTGATAATAACCAGACCTTAGGCCTATCTTGGAGAACACCGTAGCTCCCTTCAGTTGGTCAAACAAGTCATCTATCCTTGGCAAGGGATACTTATTCTTCATTGTCACTTTGTTGAGTTGACTGTAGTCTATGCACAATCTCATTGACCCATCTTTCTTCTTCACAAAAAGTACTGGAGCACCCCACAGCGAAAAGCTTGGTCTTGTAAAACCCTTATCCGTTAACTCTTGCAATTGAACCTTCAATTATTTCAACTCCAATGGTACCATCCTATACGGAGCAACCGAGATAGGTGTCGTTCCTGGAACTAACTCAATCACAAACTCGACCTCTCTAACGGGAGGTAATCTAGGTAACTCCTCCGAAAACATATCTAGATATTTTCATACCATCGACACTGACTCAATCTTTACCTCTGACTCTTAAGTATTCAGTACAAAAGTGAGATAAGACTCGTATCCTTTCCTCAAATACTTCTCGGCTACTATAGTTAAAGTTATCACTGGCAGATTATCTGATCTACCTGATTCAACTCGAATGACATCCCCATTTTCACATTTCAATTCAATAAACTTACTACCACAATTCACTAAAACATTATAGACAGTCACCCAATCCATGCCAAGAATCAAATCAAATTCATCAAACGGTAACAACATAAGGTTTGCCAGAAAACAATGACCTCTAGCTGTCAAAGGACAATTCATACACACCTTGTCAACTAGCATATGTTTTCCTAATGGGTTTGACACCTTTACTACAAATTCCGTAGACTCAACAACCATGCTCATACTAGATGCCAGTTTCATGAAAATATATGAATGGGTAGATCCGGATCAATCAAAGCAATAACAGAAGTGTCATGGAGAGAAAAAGTACCTGTTATCACATCTAGAGATGATGCCTCCTCACGAGCGCGAATGGAATAAGTCCTTGCAGGTGCTCGACCCTTCAGTTTCATAATAGAATCTCGAGGTGCACCTCTATCACTAGTCCCACCTCCCGAGTTATTTTGTGGTCTACACCTTGAAGATACATTACTTGATATTATCTCTTACTTTCTTTCCTTCTCATCCCTCTCAGAGCAATTTCGGATGAAATGATCAAGTGAACCACACTTGTAATAGTTTCTGCTATTCCCCCAACACTCCCTCGTGTGTTGTCTTCTACAATTTGGACACTCTAGTTTGGACTTCGAATTGCGCACACTTGCCATCGAAGTGGTTTAAACTCTCGAGCCCGAGTAGGTACTACCTCGATCTCTATGTGAATACCTATCTGACACAGTCGTTCGAGGGTTTACTTCCTTGGACCTCTTCAATTGAGATTGGTATGATTTACTTATCGGTCTTTTTCTCGCATCTCAACCCTCATTGATAGCTTGCTTCTTTTCCTTGTTCAATTCTTCGGCCTACATGCTCTATCAACCAACATTACAAACTCCTTTAATTCTAAAATCCCCACTAAAAGTCTGACATCTTCATTCAGTACATCTTCAAACCTCTTGCAAAAAATAGCTTTTTTAGACACGCACTCCTGTGCATACTTGTTGAGTCTAACAAACTCGCACTCATATTCTGCTACAGTCATTTTTCCTTACTTTAGTTCAAGGAATTCTTTCTGTTTCTGGTCCACAAACCTCTAACTTAAATACTTCTTTCGGAACTCTTTCAAGAAGAAGTCCTACGTCACTCTCTCCGTTGGGACCACCGACATCAACGTTTTCCACCAATGGTATGCCGAGTCCCTCAGTAAGGAAATGGTGTATTTTAAGCTCTCCTCAAGTGTGCAGGAGAGCTCATTAAACATTCTTATCGAGTTCTCAAGCCAGAACTCCACCTTCTCGAGGTCATCGTCTATATTAGCCCTAAACTCCTTAGCCCCTTGCCTCTGAACCTTATCTACTAGGGGCTTAGTTATCCTCACTAAATCTATACCTTGAGGAGCCGTAAGAACTAGCTGAGGTATAGGAGGGGGTGGAGGAGGTTGAGCATTAGGGTTTGCTCGTACTAATTTCTCATCATATGGAGAAAGGCTTCCTAAGCCTCTTCTCCTTGACCACTAGTCTTGGGTCCATTTTCTACAGGCGCGGTCCGTTGCGTAGGAGCCAGCACCTTACTAGCTACGTCATCAGTAGCCGCTCGATCAGGATCTATTACTGTATAAAAACAAAGTTTAGAATCATCAGAAGCCACCACACTATCAATATATGTTATAGCATGTATAGCTAGACCCCAACACATGCTATAGTAGTTTGAGAACTAACTAAACCACAACTCTGATACCCCCAAATGTAACACCCCTTACCCGTATTCTACACCGAAATCGGATACGAGGTGTTGCCATACATAACCAACATGGTCATACAACTTTGGGCTATTAATTTCCATTCCAAATTAAAAAATTTCCATACACACCTCTAATATCATTATAATGGGCCTATGCGGCCCAAAACACCCTTCCGAAAGGTTTCGAAAATAAATCAGAAACATGCACGCACTTAGGAAAATTTTACCTAAATAGGGGCCACACGCCTATGTGAGATGGGACATGCCCATGTGGTATTTCACATGCCCGTGCCTTGTATCCATGGTCGACACGGACTTGTGTCACACGGTCAGCCACACGTCCATGTGCTGTACCCGTGGTTGACACTGGCTTATTCCACACGGCCTATCACACGCCTGTGTCCTTCAACCACATGGTGATTTAAATTCTAAAATCAAGATGCAGACTTCACATGACCTGGGTACACGCCCATGTCCGTGACCGTGCCTCCCATATGACTGAGACACATGGTCGTGTCTCTGCCCGTGTGTTTACTACTGAGCTTAATGACGTGAAATTCTAACATGTAAGGGGACACACGGCCTGGTAACACACCTGTGGAATTGACCATGTGTCACATACGGCCTAGATACACGCCCGTGTGCCTACCCGTGTGCACAAGAATAATGCTATTTGCCAGGATCTTTCATCACCCTAACTCCCTCAACCATAATTCACTCTCCACCAACAATTCAATCATACATTTTTATAGCCAAATAAACCATTCATATACTCTACACAATCATGAATAACCTCTTCTTATCATTGATTAATAGTATTGAGCCATTAACTATGGCCATGTACAAAGAAATTCATCTATAAGGAGCCAACACATACACTTGGCCAAAATACAAACATTTCACCTAGTCTAGCCCTTATACATGCCATACTCAAAATGCTAATTTAAAATATACCAAGATGAGTTGATAGTATGGGTGATATTTCGATTATCTTCGTATCCCATGTAACACCCTGCACCCAAGACTGATACTGGATCTGGATACGAGACATTACTATGCTTGAACTCACTGAAACTTGTACTTACGGGCTATAAAATTTTGATCCAACTTAAAAACTTCACTTTCTTAGTCAACACATATAATAAGGGCCTACGAGGCCTTTAACTCATGTCAGAAAACTTTCAGAATTAAAATCAAATAACTCATTTTTGAAGTAGGGTTCACACGCCCGTGTACCCTTAAGCACGTCTATGCCCTCAAACCGTGTAGGGCTACTGACTATTTCCACACGGCTTAGACACGCCCATGTCTACCTACCGTGGGAGGTTACTAACTAATTTCACACGGCCATAACACACCTGTGGGCTTAGACCGTGTGCTAATCCTTGATATAATGACTAAATTAACACGGTCTGGGCACACGCCCATGTTCAAATCGTGTGTCTTACACGGCATACACACACAGCCATGGGATTTGCCCGTGGCCTATTCTGATTACTAATACTAAGGTGCAGGGTTAACACGGCCTTGACACACGCCCGTGTGTCCAACCTTGCAGGCACTTAAAGGCTAGTTACCAAGCCATTTGCCACCCTGAAAGAAGATCATACATAAACTCAAATCAATAATGCAATAGCAACCCATCTTTCATGAATAATACTACATGCTTTATTGATCTCAATAAACATACATACTTAGTCAAATACAAAAGAATTATGAACTTGATGGCCTATACAATGGCCTTTCCTAAAGTATATACACAAAATGAATGCTTCCTATACATGCCATACTTAGTAAAGTAACATGGCTATACCAAAATAAGAGTTGATAGTGTGCTGTGAGCTCCGACTTTAATGATCCACTAGTTTGCTTGGCGGGACTGCATAGTAAGAACGAGTCATAACGTAAGCGTATAGCTTAGTAAGTTTGTATGTACAACACATGTCAATATACTTGCTTAACATAAACCATCTAGCTTACAATGGTATCATAATTTTAGCTATAAAACATACTTACTCATACTTGATTCTTACATGTCTTATGATACTTAATGTTCTCATACTTGTAAGGTAAACATGGTACCTATATCACTTGATCACATTAATCAGTATACTTTAATAATAATAATCATAATCTTTACTTCCTCATTCATAACATGAATAATACTCAATTTCATCTTGATACTAACTTTTCTTTCTTAGCTTTCTTGATATCTTCTTTTTGACTTGCTCGTTTGCCCGATGAATTTCTTCGAATAACCAAGGATACTAAATGTCGACCCACATAACTTGATACCAAAGCCATATCTTCGGTATGGTCTTACATGGAATATCTCATCTTAGTTTTAGGGCCATGTCTTGACATGGAATTATATGAAGTCTTGCTCTTGATAACATACTCAATGCCAAGCTTGCCTTGGACTTACATAATAACTTGCTTGCTAACTTGATCAATGCCAAGCTTGTCTTGGACTTACATGATAACTTGTTTGCTAACTTGATCAATGCCAAGCTTGCCTTGGACGTACATGATAACTTGCTTGCTAACTTGATCAATGCCAAGCTTGCCTTAGACTTACATGATAACTTGCTTGCTAACTTGATCAATGCCAAGCTTGCCTTGGACTTACATGATATCTTACTCAATGCCAATCGAGTATCCAAGGAAATTCATCTTCAATCGGGACTTGCTTGTACATATTATCATGATTTCTTGCTTGAACATAACATGATCATTTCATACAATTATTGTACATTATACTAAGCAAATTAATGATGAAAATCATAAAACTTAGAAATCATACAAACTTACCTCAATATACAAAATGTATGTAGATATGCAATTTGGTCCACAACTTTGTTCTTGCCTCGGTTTCGATCCGGGCTTCGTTTTTCTTTATCTATAATCATAAATAGATCATTTAATAATCATATTGACTAAATTAACACATAACTCATATTCTGGAAAAATTACTATTTTTCCCTTATACTATCTAATATTTCCACTTTTGCCCCAATTCTCTTAAACTAATTTTCATGCAACTTTCTTAAACTTCATGCTTAGTTGAATAATTTTATCTTATATAACAATCATCAATTCTCATTATTTCTAGTAGGTATGACAAATTTTATAACTATTACAAAATGGTTCCTACTACCATTTTTTCATGAAACTCATTAAGGAAAAGACGTTTATCTAACGTCAAACTCTCTTAAACTCATTCAAGGGTAAATTTTTGAACATGCATCTTAGCTCATTTCATAGCTAAAATTAGCTAATTCATAATACGAGAACTTCAAAATACGAAGAATATTAAAAGCGGGCTAAGATGAACTTACTATGAGCTTGAAAAAAATGAAGAACCCTAGCTATGGTGTCTTCAAATTTTCTAAGAAGACAAGGAAGAAGATGAGTGAATTTTCTCATCTTTTCCCACTTAAAACACTTAATAGGCAAATGACCAAAATGCCCTTCTCATAAAAATTCTATTTAACACCATCTCAAGGTCAATTTTGTCTAATATTTTATTTTTGGGCAAATTGCTATTTAAGGGCTCATAATTATTATTATAAATCTATTTCATGCAAAAAGCTTCTAGAAACTCATGTATTGCAACTTTTGCAATTTAGTCCTTTTTGGACCAGCTGACCTCAACTTAATAAAATTGCATTACAAAACATTCATACTAACGTGCAAACATGGCATAAACTTGGAAAACTCATAAATTCACCTCGGGTTCGTGGCCTCGCCCCACCATCCCTACTAGGCCCTAAATCGGGCTATTACATCCTAATCCAGCTCTTTGACTCTATAAAATAAGGGAAAAAGAAAGGGGAGTAAGTTTAAAGCTTAAGAAGTTTACATGTAAATAGTAAACATCATAACATGTGCTAAACAATAAATAGCATTTCACAATCCAAGATCGTGCTTACTCATTCATCTCTTACAACAATTCAACCATATCACAACCAAATGCTCTTATTATTTAACATACATCCCTGCACTTGATCACCACATGATCACATGAAACAACACATCACAATTACACAATAAATCTTTCTTAGCTATATCAAACACTCGGTGGTATTGTACTTAGCCCACCATTTATTGTTAATAGGGTGATATAGCACATAGCTCACCGACAAGAATATTTGCAGTGGTATCGCACTTAGCCCACAAAATAGCTTTAAACATGGTATCGCACACAACCCATCGTGAATAAGTGATAAGGTGGTATCGCACATAGCCCACTTACAAAAATAATTAAGGTGGTATCACACATAGCCCACTATTATTTACTACGGATAATATTCTGCATCTACATATCTATTTCAACATTCAAACAGAATTTATTCATTGTCTACCCAATCCAATCCATTTAAATCATAAGTGATCTCAAGCATACAATGCACCAATAAACAAGAGCATATGAATTTAAGATACATCATTTACACATAAACTCACCCCGGTGCAAAATGTGTTAATGTGCGATTTAATCTGAAACCTTGCCTTTTCTCCGATCAAGGTTAATTTCGCACTCTTCTTGATCTATAACAACAAAATTCACCCATTTAATGCATTTTATGATCATAATGTATCATAATCTCTACTTAGGCTAAAATTACCATTTTGCCCTTGTACTATGGCAAAATTATGATTTTGCCCCTACGCTCATAAGTCATTTTTCAACACATTTCCTCATTAAACAAGCCTAGTTGAACATTTATCCACCAATCTAACTATTTCATGCATTTATTACCAATTTACAGCATTTACAACTTAGTCCCATTTAGGTGTTTTCATGACAACACCTTTTACAAAAGTTGTTTCTCATCTCCCCAACATTCATTTTCTTCCATAAAATTTAGCTAACAACATAAACCCTCTCATACCAAGTCCTTAAACTTTTAACCATTTCACAAATTAGTCCCCTCATTAGCTAGCTTAAGCTTTGGGGACTCCAAAAGTACAAAAATTATCAAATAAAACCACTAAAATCACTTACTTGCAAGAAGATAGCTTAGATGAAAGTTTGAACCCCAAAAAATCTATTTTTCTTCAATTTTAGGTGGAAAAAGGAGGGTGAATAGTGGAAGATGAAAACATCTTTTGTTCATCTTATTTTATTCAATTTTATCACCTAATTTCCACCAAATTTGACCAACATTTAATATCTTGTCTCCGTAGTATCTATATGGCCGACCATCACTCATCCAATGGCCTAATTTCACTTTGAGGACCTCTAATTTGATATTCTTTGGCTATTAGAGACCCCTCCCACTTATAATGGAACTTTCAAACTTTATGCGATTTAGTCCTTTTTTACAATTTCACATACAATTGCTGAAATTAAAGCACCAAAATTTTCATGCATCATTATAAACATGATTTAATTCAGAAAATATTATGAAAATAATTTTCTTCAACCTCGGATTACTGGTCTCGAAACCACTGTACCGACTAGCTCTAAAATCGAGCTGTTAGACGTTGTTTGGCTTTGAAGTCTGAATAATATCTTTTTAGGTCTTTCTCGGCAATATCTGATATAATGGGTAAAAGAACCAAATCTAAAGCAAGCTCAGTGATGTTCTTTGGTGGTTTCCAGTCTATTATTGTTGAGACCTTACTTGGATCTACTCGGACTCCATCTCTCGAGACAATATGCCCTAGGAATCCCACTTCCTTGAGCCAAAATTCACTTTTACTGAATTTGGCATACAATTGATTTTCTCGAAGAGTTTGTAAAACTATCCGTAGATGATCAGCATGTTCATTCTCGTCTCAGGAATAAATCAGTATGTCGTCAATAAAAACGAATACAAACTTATCAAGGTATGGTCTAAAAATACGGCTCATTAAGTCCATGAATACCGTAGGAGCATTGGTCAACCCAAAGGGCATGACTAAAAATTCATAATGCCCATATCTTGTTCAAAAGGTAGTCTTGGATACATCTGAATCCTTCACTCTCAACTGGTAGTACCCTAATCTCAAGTCTATTTTAGAGAATACAATCGCTACTTTCAATTGATTAAATAAATCATCGATCCTAGGCAATGGATACTTGTTCTTTACTGTCACTTTATTAAGCTGACGATAATCAATGCATAATCTCACGGTGCCATCTTTCTTTTTCACAAACAAAGCCGGAACACCCCATGGTAAACCACTTGATCTTGCAAAGCCTTTGTCTGTCAACTCTTGCAACTGTAACTTCAGCTCTTTCAACTCTGTTGAAGCCATTCAATAAGGAGTAATGGATATTGGTACAGTACCGGGAGCTAGCTCAATGCCAAACTCAACTTCTCTAACTAGTGGTAATCCTGGTAATTCCTCATGAAAAACATCCACATACTCACATACTATCAGCATTGATTCAATCTCTAACTTTGTCTCTTTATCATTCAATACAAAGGCCAAAAATGCCTCATACTCTTTTCTTAGATATCTCTGCGCCATCATATGAGAAATTATTACCGACAATCTACCCTGCTCATCTGATTCTACATGAAGAGTATCCCCATTCTCACATCTCATCTCAATGTATTTCTTCCCACAATTTACAATTACATTATGAGTAGTCAACCAGTCCATACCAAGAATGAGGTCGAATTCATCAAATGGTAACAACATAAGATTTGCTTTAAAGCAATGACCTCTAATCATTAATGAACAATCTTTACAAACTTTATCAACTAGCATACTCTTGCCTAAGGGATTAGACACCTTAATCACAAATTCTGTGGTATCTATAGGCATACCCAAACCGGGTACTAATTTCATGCAAATGTAAGAGAGTGTGGATCCGGGGTCTATTAAAGCAATGACTTTGGTATTGTAAAGAGAAAAGGTACCCGTAATAACATCAAAGGAAGATGCCTCTTCGTGAGTGCGAATGGCTTAAGTCCTTGCAGGCGCTCTACCCTCGAGTCTCGCGGCCTGCTCTTTAGGGTTACCTCTTCCACTTGCCCCACTTCTCGGGTTCCTTTACGGTCTCCCTTTGATCATACTCCTGGATCTCGGGTTCTGAGTTCTCTCTTCTTTAGTCATCTTTGGACAATCCTTTATGAAATGGTCTTGGGAACGACATCTAAACATTCATATTCATGTGCTGGCATTCTCCCAAATGGCGCCTACCACATTGTGGACATTCAGGTCTGTCAGATCTAAAATTTCCAACCCTTGCAACTGAAGTCTTCTGTCTTTATTTCCCAAATACTACTTACTCTTGTCTTTTCTTGAAAATCAAGTGGAAGTAGCTGTTTGAGTAGAAAAATCTCCTGACTTCTTGGATGACGTTTGGAACGACTTGTTCCACTATCTCTTTTTAGAATGGTGAGACTCCATTTTAGATTTCTTCTTCTCTTTTACCAGTTCTTCGGCTTTACAAGCCCTTTCAACTAGTACAACAAATTCTTTTAATTTGAGGATAGCAACAACCAGCTTAATGTCCTCATTTAAACCATCTTCAAACCTTTTACTCATAATGGCCTCAAGAGACACCACGATCATGGCGTACTTGCTAAGCCGCATTTAACTCTTGCTCATAATCGCCATCGACATCTTACCTTGCTTCAGCTCTAGAAATTCTTTCCTCTTCTAGTCTACAAACCTCTGGCTAATATACTTTTTCTTAAACTCTTCTTGGAAGAATTCCCATGAGATCTTTTCCCTTGGTACCACCGACACAAGGGTGTTCCATCATTGGTAAGCAGAATCTCTTAAGAGAGAGACTACACACTTCATGCATTCATCAGGAGTGCAGGACAGTTCGTTAAATACTCTGATGGTATTTTCTAACTAGAACTCACCTCTTTCTGGATCATCATCTTTTCTAGCTCGAAATTCTTCTGCCCCATGCTTGCTAATCCTATCAATTTGAGGTTTACCTCCTCTTACCACCTCTACTACTTGAGGGACTACTGGAGTAGGTTGTGGAACAGGTGGGAGTGGAGGGGGTTGTGCATTCGAGTTTGCTCGAATGAACTCCGTGTACCAGGCATCCATCATATGGAGGAAGGCTTCTCTAGCCTCTTCTCCTCCTCCTTCTTGACTCACCGTAGTGGGTCTATTCTCATTCTCATACGGCACCGTCCCTTCTGCGGGAGATGGTGCGTTACTTTCTACATCATCCACCTCAGCTCTTTTGGGATCCATTTGCTATATTACAAACATAATTTAAGTTGTCAGGAGTCATCAAACTATCATTATAAAAACATTCTTACGTATGGCATGTATAGCTAGACCCATGCTCGTGCTACGTTAGTCCTAGAAATGATTAAATCGTAGATCTGATACCACTAAATGTAATACCCCGCACCCAAGACCGATACTGGGTCTGGATACAAGATATTACTATGCTTGAATTGACTGAAACATGTACTTACGGGCTATAAAATTTTGCGCCAACTTAAAAACTTCACTTTCTTAGTCAACACTTATAAAAAGGGCCTACGAGGCCTTTAACTCATGTCAGAAAACTTTCAGAATTAAAATCAAATAACTCATTTTTTTGAAGCAGGGTTCACACGCCCGTGTGACTTGGAACACGCCCGTGTACCCTTAAGCACGCCTATGCCCTCAAATCATGTAGAACTACTGACTATTTCCA
The DNA here is from genome assembly GCA_025506655.1 of Gossypium rotundifolium. NCBI lineage: Eukaryota > Viridiplantae > Streptophyta > Magnoliopsida > Malvales > Malvaceae > Gossypium > Gossypium rotundifolium. The sequence continues at coordinate 59,573,842 of CP106730.1, forward strand.
CACGGCTTAGACACGCCTATGTCTACCAACCATAGGAGGTTACTGACTAATTTCACACGGCCGTGACACGCCCGTGGGCTTAGACCGTGTGCTAATCCTTGATATACTGACTAAACTAACATGGTTTGGGCACATGTCCATGTCCAAACCGTGTGTCTTACACGACATACACACACGACCATGGGATTTGCCCGTGGCCTATTATGATTAATAATACTAAGGTGCAGGGTTAACACGATCTTGACACACGCCCGTGTCTCCAATCGTGTGGGCACTTACAGGCTATTTAACAAGCCGTTAGCCACCCCAAAATGAAGATCATATCCATACACAATTCAACGATGCAATAACAACCCAATTTTTTGAATAATACTACATGCTCCATTGATCTCAATAAACATACATGCTTAGTCAAATTTGGCCAATCACTTAGCCATATACAAAGGAATAATAAACTTGATAGCCTTTACAAAGGCCCTTCCACAAAATGAATGTTTCAATACATGCCATACTTAGTAAAGTAACTTGGTTATACCAAAATAAGAGTTGATAGTGTGTTGCGAGCTCTGACTTTAATGATTCACGAGTTAGCTTGGCGGGACTGCATAGAAAGAAAGAATCATAACGTAAGCATATAGCTTAGTAAGTTTGCATGTAACAACTCATAGCATCATCATTGCTTAATATAAACCATTTCACATAAACAATGGTATCATGAATTTCAACTAAAGAGCTTACTTACTCATATAGATTCTTACATCTATTATCATACTTGTAAGGTAACCATGATACCTGTATCACTTGATCACATTGATCAATATACTATAATAACAATAATCATGATATCTACTTTCTCATTCACAACATGAATAATACTCAACTTCATCCAACTTCATCTTGATACTAACTTTACTTTCTTAGTTTTCTTGCTATCTTCTTTTAGCTTACTCATTTGCCCGATGAATTTCTGTGAATAACTGAGGATACTAAATCTCTTCCCACATAATATGATGCCAAAGCCATATCCTAGACATGGTCTTACATGGGTTATCTCATCTTGGTTTCACGGCCATGTCTTGACATGGACTTATATGAAGTCTTGCTCTTGACAACATACTCAATGCCAAGCTTGAGTCATTGGACTTACATGATAACTTGCTTGCTAACTTGATCAATGCCAAGCTTGCCTTGGACTTACATGATATCTTGATCAATGCCAAGCTTGACTTGGACTTACATGATAACTTGCTTGCTAACTTGATCAATGCCAAGCTTGCCTTGGACTTACATGATAACTTGCTTGCTAACTTGATCAATGCCAAGCTTGCCTTGGACTTACATGATAACTTGTTGCTAACTTGATCAATGCCAAGCTTGCCTTGGACTTACATGATAACTTGCTTGCTAACTTGATCAAAGCCAAGCTTGCCTTAGACTTACATGATATCTTGATCAATGCCAAGTTTGCCTTGGACTTGCATGATAACTTGCTTGCTAACTTGATCAATGCCAAGCTTGCCTTGGACTTACATGATATCTTGATCAATGCCAAGCCTGCCTTGGACTTACATGATAACTTGATCAATGCCAAGCTTGCCTTGGACTTACATGATAACTTGCTTGAACATAACATGATCATTTCATACAATTATTGTACATTATATTAAGCAATTTAATGATAATAATCATAAAGATTAGAAATCATACAAACTTACCTCAATATACAAAATGTATGTAGATGTGCAATTTAGTCCTCGACTTTGTTCTTGCCTCGGTTTCGATTCGGGGTTCATTTTTCTTAATCTATAATCACAAATAGATCATTTAAAAACCATATTGACTAAATTGACTCATAACTCATACTTTGGCAAAATTATTATTTTGTCCCTATACTTTCTAATATTTGCACTTTTGCCCCAATTCCCGTAAAATAATTTTCATTCAACTTTCTTAAACTTCATGCTCAACTGAATCATTTTTCTTCTATAACAATCATCAATTCTCACTATTTCTAGTAGGTATGACCAATTTTATAAGTATTACAAATGGTCCCTACTACATTTTCATGAAATTCATTAAGGAAAAGATGTTTATCTAACATCAAACTCTCTTAAACTTCCATAAAACATCATTTAACAAGCATGTCATTCAAGGGTAGATTTTGAACATGCATCTTAGCTCATTTTATAGCTAAAATTAGCTAATTCATAATCTGGAACTTTAAAAATACGAAGAATATTAAAAGCAGGGCTAAGATGAACTTACTATGAGCTTGAAAAAAAATGAAGAACCCTAGCTATAGTGTCTCCCAATTTTTAAGAAGAACAAGGAAGAAGATGAGTGAATTTTTCTCATCTTTATCCTATATTAATCACTAATGAGGCCAAATGACCAAAATACCCTTCCTCTTAAAAATTTCCAAAATAGTCTCTTAAGGCCAATTTTGTCGAAAAATTAAATTTTGGGCAAATTGCTATTTAAAGATTCATAATTATTATTCTAAAGCTATTTCATGCAAAAAGCTTCTAGAAACTCATATATTGCAACTTTTGCAATTTAGTCCTTTTTGGACCAATTGACCTCAACTTAAAAAAATTGCTCTACAAAACTTTCATACTAACGTGCAAGCATGGCATAAACTTGAAAAACTCATAATTTCAGCTCGGGTTCGTGGCCTCGCACCACTATCCCGACTAGGCCCTATATCGGGTTGTTACAATATGTATTTCTAAATCACTTTTAAATTAACCTCAAAAAACGTTTTGAACCCAAAACCATGGCTGAGCTTTTAAAATCTGGCTCTGATACCAAAATTATAACACCCTAAATTCGGCTCAAACACCACGATCGGATCTAGCATGTCACTAGGAAAAAAATTTACAAAGTATCGCGAGCTTTAGAAAACCTTTATGTTACTATCTACTTAAAACTCCAAGTTTAGTGGTTTATTAAAAAAAAACTTAATAATCATTTTATAAAAATAATTTATTTCTTGTGTTTTAGGTGACATTTTTAAAATATTTTTTATTGCATTTGATCACGTTAGAGATCTGCCATAAAAATATGTTTACTAAGACGTTAACTATGTTGCATGAAAACTTTACTTGCATTAAAAAAATTTCATATCAACCATCTTATAATTAAAATATCTAAAACTTAAAACTGAAATTATAAACCAAATTATTAGTGGCCTTGTTACAACATAGAACCCCCAAAAATTAAAGATAAATAAAATTATATTTAGGATGAAAGAAAATTGTGCACGGCCACCCTACAATCCTCTCCGGCTCGGTCCACTGCACTATTTATTACCTGCAAGGATGTTAAGCAAACAGAGTGAGTTGAAGGACTCAGTGTGCAATTTCCAAGCACCATTGTTAGGCTCAAACCCAACCACTTACCATTTGCGCCTTAGCCCCTTTTTACATAATGACATTAGGCTGAGCCCATTCGAAACCAGATTGGGCCTTAGCACCACAGTTGAGAATAGCAAGTAGCACATGCAAAATGATGCAGAACCCAACCCCAACCTAAACTATCAGCTACACACCACCCGTACCTGCCAATCACACCAATGGGGATTTCTACAATTGACCCTCACCGCTATATACCATCGATAACAGTCATGCTGCAGTTAGCTGGCCATCGTCAGAATCGTGATAGAGTCACAAGGTTATGTGGCATAGCCACCAGAATAGAGTGTGGCAGAGCCACCAGAATAGATTGTGGCAAGGCGACCAGAATGCTTGCCCTTTTCATTAATAATGTATATATCCACCCTTACACAGACATAAAATCATGATGTATGGATGCAACAGGTTTCGGCATACATGTATAAAATATTCAGAGTGTACAGATAATCATGAAAACAAGTCATTTATATAGCACAGTCAGAAGTCACTAACCTGATGTCTCATTTTTACTTTCATGTATAACCCCACAATCGATACCGAAGTTTCAGGCATTTAATAGAACATGCATAAATTAACAGATACAACAAGCATAGGTGTGGGAATTACACACCTATAAACACAAAGAACTAAACTATCGATCTCGCTAACCCCTTCACTCGCAGAGATCACAAGGATCTGCTTATCTCTCTATGAAGCAGGCCCACAACCCGGTGGAAAGTCTCGAACAGCAGACACCGCACGCTTCTTGAACTTAGGGGTAGGGACCACGAGTCCAACCCCCTCCCTTACTTGGCCGGTATTCGATTGCATAGAAGATCCTGGTCAAAAGAGCGGGTTAAGACATTAAGAAAGAAATATGGAAACGAGAACACACATTCAAACGAAGGGTTCCTTACCTAGATCGATAGAAACTGGAAGCTTCAGGTGTAACACCCCAAACCCGGTCAATACACCACGAAAGAATCTAGTATGTTACGGGGAAAAATGTATTTAGGAGGTTAGGTTTGTAGCTAAAAAGGTTGATGAAAACTCTTTGCTATATTTTGTACTTGTAGAAAACTTGGGCATGATTGCTTTGAAACCAATGGCGCTTTTGAAAACCTGAGAATTTTGAAAACTTATTTGAACCCACAAGTAAAACAAGTTTACATCATTTAGAAATCCGAGTAATCCCTTTTAGTTGATTAAAATCATCTTGTACTTAGTGTGGAAAAGTCTCAAGTTTGGAAAACATTTGAGTTGCATTCATTTTAAATTACAAGTGATACCCGATGGTAAAGTTTTAAAACATGTCGCTTCGTGGTTTTGAAAACCTATTCTTTCCAAGTTTTATACAATATTAACCCAATGATTTGTTAAGGTACAGTTGAAATCAAATCTAAGCATATAAATAACCAAAGCATAATTTTTAAAAAGGCCTTTTACAATCCCAACAAAACCAAATAAAGTAAATAAAGTACCAAGTTTTAAATCAATGCAACTCCGAATTTATTTATGGCATGGGCACCTCGAGTCCACCCCGGCTCCGTGCCCGCGATCTAAGTGTTACCTGAAATGATAAGGGAGAAGGTGAGTCGCAAGACTCAGTGCATAAATCCCCCTCCCGGTATATGCAACATACTAACACACATCATAACAAAGTAACACAATTAATGCACCCGATCCTAACCATCCGTAACACCTTTTCTACCCCGTGTGGTACAAAACCACTCGTGGTGCCAAACTACTGGTGACCCAAAGTCACGATATCCATCAATGTGGTGCCAAACCACTGGTGACCCAAAGTCACGAATAATCCATCTGTGGGGCCAACCCACGTGTGATACCAAATCACTGGCGACAATCCCGTATCTCAAAAGTGGGGCCAACCCACGGTGGTGTTAAACCATAAGAACGAGTCGATATGAGGTGCCAAACCTCTGGTGTCCCAAAGACACAAGTGTGATACCAAATCACTGGTGATCGCAGTCACGAATCAAATGATGGGGCCAACCCATCGTGTGATACCAAATCACTAGCGCCAATCCAGTAAAATCAACCGTGGGGCCAACCCATCGTGGTGCTAAGCCACCGACGAGACGCGAGGTGCTAAACCTCCGTGACCCAAAGTCACAATAATCAATTTGTGGTACCAAACCTTTGGAGGTGCCAAATCTCCGTGTCCCAAAGACACGGATATCATATTCCCTTCCTCTCATATCACCCAATATCATACCGACTCATGAAAGTATGCAAATCATGTAAATCATACTACATGTTTAATGTCGATCTCATAGCACATACATCATAGATCATGATATCATATGTATCAATAACAGAACTTGTAATGAAACGGACTTACCCGAATCCGTGCATATACCCCATAAGGTATCATGTCAATCAACCAAACTGTTTCGTCTTTATTTAGCAATCAGGTTTTTAAACATATTACTAAGCAAAGAGTGTGTTAGTTTACACACCTGTTAAAACACAAGCTTTAATCCAACAAACCGTTCTAAGACTCTCGATTACCTTGCTCCTATAATCGGCCAAAATAGATAACTCAAGAGGGCTAACACTTAAACCCTTACCTTGCAAATGGTTTGGTTTCCTACCAAACCCCGAACCAAACAATGGTTCCTTTGACAATCGGCCACACCCTAATAAGAAAACAGATTAATCCTTTGAAACTTTGACTTAACGAAACTAGAAGGATAGACTAATAACATCAACTCTTACCACCACTTACCAAATGATCAACCAACGATGACTGCTTCACTTGGTTGCCACCGAAATCCAAAGGCTCTATAAAGAAATCGGTTACCAAAACAAAAGGTTAACCCCTTTACAACAAACCAAAATTGGCACTTAACCAACCCCAAAAATGATAAAGCACAAGAGAGGGGAGAAATGGCCATTCGGCCAAGCACTTACCTTCTTCTAAATCGATTGAAACAAGAGCCCAACAAGGTCAACACTCCTCTAATATTCAGCAATGAAGAAACTATTAGGAGAGAGGAGAGATTCGGCCAACACTTTAAACAAGAAAGAAAAGAGGATTTGGCCAAGGAGTTTAACACACTTATGTTCGGTTTTGAGTGAAAAAGAGAAAGAAAGAAGGTGTGAAATGGGAAAGAAAGAAGGTGTGAAATGGGAATAGAGTTTCGGCAAGAGGGTATTGAGAGAAGAAAAAGAGAGTATGTGAGGAAGAGAGAAGCTAGTTTCGGCTCAACACAAATGAACAACAAGTAAAAGAAGTGGGAGGGTTCGGCCAAAGTGAATAAAAGAGATGAAAGTTTGAAGGCTCAAGAGCATTCGGCTAATAAAGAAAACCCAAAGAAAACAAGCAACTTTCGGCAAGCTATAGGGGTTTGGTCTTTCGGTTTCAAGAAGTAAAGAAAATGAGAGAAAGCTCTCTTGAACATTCAGTGACAAAAGGAAGAACTTGGCTTACACAACTTGACCAAAAATAGACCAAAATGCAAAGTGCATTTCGGCACATTCCTCCACTTACCAACCAAAACCGTCCACTCCCCCCCAAGATCTCTCCAACATTCGGCCACCACTCCCCAAACACTCACAACCACCCATTCAAATCACTTTGAACAAGTCTCCCTCCTAAATTTACTCTCCACCCACCATTCAAGTGGGTTGACTTGGTCCATGGTAGAGTTTGAACTGCCAACAACTTCTCCTCCTCCATGCCGTCAAAATGGAAGCAAAATATGGGACTTCTACAACTTGAACTCAGGACCTCTCCCCCTGCAAGTGACGCCAATCCGAGCTCTTAGTGGCGCCTAACTTGCCACTCCACCAGCTCCTTTCTTTTGCTCATAATCAGCAAATGATACCTATAAACCCCAGCTCCTTCAGCTCCTCTCACCTAAGCCTAAAAACTAAAATTTTCCTACCACTCAGGCTTATACTAGGCTTACACCCAAGCCCCCCAAAACCTCAAAACAACAACATAACAGGCCAAACACATGCAAACAATGCCATAACACAATAGCCCCTAACCCGGGATATTACAGTTCTACCCCTCTTAAAATAATTTTGACCTCAAAATTACCTGATCAGAAGAGTTGCGGGTATTGCTGTCTCATCATATCCTCGGGTTCCCACGTAGCTTCTTCCACGCCATGATTCTGCTATAGTACCTTTACCAAAGGCACAGACTTCCTACGTAGAACCTTTACATCTCGATCTAGAATCTGCACAGGTTCTTCCTCCATGGTCAAATCTGGATTTACCTCGATCTCTTCACTGCTACCACGTTCGATGGATCTGAACGATATCGCCTAAGTATCGAAACGTGGAATATGTCGTGAATCAATCACTCGCTGGCAAATCAAGTCGATACGCCATTGGTCCCACTCGTCTCAGTACCTTATATAGTCCAATAAACCTTGGACTTAACTTGCCTTTTCTTTCGAACCTTAACACTTTCTTCCATGGTGAGACCTTCAGAAAGACCTCATCCCCCACAACAAACTCTATATCTCTTCACCTAAGGTCGGCATAGGACTTCTGCTGGTCCGAAGCTTTCTTCAATCGAGCCTGAATCAACTTAACCTTGTCTTCGGTCTCTGCAACCAACTCGGGTTCCAACAACTGACGTTCACCCAACTCTGTCCAACTAGTAGGTGAGCGACACTTCCTACCATACAACGCCTCATATGGTGCCATCTTGATGCTTGCTTGGTAACTATTGTTGTAGGCGAACTCGGCTAATGGCAGAAACTCCTCCCAACTACCTCTAAAGTCCAGGACACAACCTCGTAACATATCCTCTAAGATCAGATAACCCTTTCCATCGCCCGCCGATCATGCGGGTGAAATGCCGATCGAATCCAACCGTGTACCCAGAGCTCGATGCAACGCTTTCCGTAACCTTGACGAATTGATCCCATTCGAGATGATCGATCATCGCACACCGTGCAAACCTCACTATCTCGACACACATACAATTTCGCTAACCTCTGAAGTGAGTAATCCACCTCACCGGATAAAGTGAGTTGGTTTAGTCGACGATCCACAATTACCCAAATCAATCCTTCTTGCTAGGCGTAAGAGGTAATCCACCGACAAAATCCATAGTTATCCTTTCCCACTTCCATCGTGGAATCTTCACCGGTGAAGCAACCCCGACGGTAATCGATGTTCACCTTGACTGCCGACATGTCAAGCACTTCCCACAAGCTCGTCACTTCCTCTTTAGACTCGCCACCAAAAGCGCTCTTTAGATCCCGATACATCTTATCGCCTCTAGGATGCATAGCGTAGGGTCTGCTATGTGCATCTCAAGAATCTTCCGCTTAACTCAATATCCCAAGATACAAGCTTTCCTTGAAAACACAACACTCTATCACCGGATAAATCAGAACCTTCCAACCCACTATCCTCAGACTTGCAACCTCTGCGCACTCAAGCCCTCGTCCTTTAACTGCTTTTTCCTTAATCGCTCAACCCAAGTAGGCTTAACTCGCAGCTCTGCGAGAATACTTCCGTCGTCATACAAACTCAAATGGGCAAACATTACTCTTAAGTGCGCAATAACCTTTATGTACTCAATGCGCTCGCCACCACATTAGCCTTGCCGAATGATACTCAATCGAGCGATCGTAGTCTTTTAGCAACTCAATCCATCTCATACGCCTCGATTCAAATCTTTACGAGTCAAAAGATACTTGAGACTCTTGTGATCTGTAGACTATCGATCTCTCTCCGCATAAGTAATGCCTTCAAATCTTCAAAGCGAAGACTACAGCCGCTAACTCTAGATCATGCGTCGGATAATTGACCTCATGTGGCCTCAATCGTCGATATCGTAAGCCACAACTTCCTTCTCGCATCAAGACACAACCCAAACTCAGATGTGATGCATCGCAATATCCGTGAGTTCCTTTCCTGCCTCAGGTTGAATTAGAACCGGAGCATCAGTCAAAATCTTCTTCAACTTGTCAAAACTCTCCTGCTGCTTCTCAGTCCAAATGAATGGAACCCCTTTTCTTAACAATTTGGTCATCGGTGCTGCGATCAACGAAAATCCCTCTACAAATCTTCGGTAGTATCCTTCTAAGCCCGGAAAACTTCGAATCTCAGCTACTGACTTAGGCGGCTTCCAATCCAAAACTGCCTCAATCTTATGAGGATCCACTCTAATCCCTCAAATGACACTACATGACCCAAGAAGGTCACTTCTAAGCCGAACTCGATTTACTAAACTTTGCATAAAGTCGCTTTCTCCTCGAATCAGAATACCACCCGCAAATGCGATCATGCTCCTCCTCGGTCCTTGAATACACCAAGATGTCGTCAATAAAAACCACGATGAACTCGATCCAAATATCGCTGAACACCCTATTCATCATATCCATGAATGCTACTGGTATGCGTTAGTCAACCCAAAGCGGCATTACTAAGAACTCATTGTGCCCATACCGAGTACGTAAACGCCGCCTTGCGGATATCCGCCTCCTTCACCTTTAATCGGTGATACCTGCACCTTAAATCGATCTTTGAGAATACCGATGCACCTTCACCGATCAAACAAGTCATCTATCCGTGGCAACGGATACTTGTTTTTGATCGCCAGCTTATTCAATTGGTGGTAGTCTATACACATCTGCATAGTACCATCTTTCTTCTTAACAAAGAGTACCGGCGCTCCCCAAGGTGAAACACTTGGCCTGATAAAGCCCGGTCCAACAACTCCTGGATTTGAGCCTTAAGCTCTACTAACTCTTTTGGTGCCATCCTATACGGAGCAATAGACACTGGCGCTGTTCCGGGTAATAAATCTATTCCGAACTCTACCTCACGATCCGGTGGCAAACTTGGAAGCTCCTTAGGAAACACATCAGTAAATTCCCTAACTGTCTGAACCTTCTCTACAGCAGACTCTTTAGCCTCCAAGGCATACACATTAACCACATATGCTTCACAGCCCTTTCTGACCATCTTCCCAGCCTTCAGAGCAGATACCACATTGGATAGGTAGTCCCTCCTATTACCTATCATGACCATTTCATCACCCTCCGACGTCTTTAGAACCATGCGCTTAGCCGCAAGAATCCAACTTCGCCGGTACTTAACCAACGGTCCATCCCAAGAATCGATCGAACTCCCCAAACGGCGGCTCCATCGATCGACCACAAACACTACCTCTTGGAGTTCTAGAGGTACATCTCTATACTGATTTATCTACAACTACGGAGTGACCTAGAGGCTAATTACGGCCATCTTCCTAGAAGATATCTCAGAGTCTAAATCCATGGTCTTCACTATGCTGCTCGCAACATATGAATACGTTGAACCTACATCAATTAAAGCAGTAAATGGAGAACCAAAGATTAAGAACGTACCAGTTATGACGCCGGTCGTCGCCCTCCTCTCGGCGCCGGCCACAGCATACACTAGCCCAGCCGTCGGCCTCCGAACTACCTGCACCTCTGCCGGTGCTCCACGACCCCGACCAGAACCATTACCTCCTCTGCCATTACCACGGCCACTCTGCGGTGGTGGTCCATTATTCCTAAACTGAGTACGGCCTTGACTCTTGGACTGAATCCTAGCCAACTTACGCGGACAGTCCCTCACACGATGATCCAAAGAGCCACACTCAAAACATCCTTTTCCACTGGTCCAACATCCTCCCCAATGAGATTTCCCACAACGGTTACACTGTGGCGGTCCCTGATTAGCAGCAATGACCCTACCAGACTGATTTGTCCCACTGCTCAGCCCTTTTCTCGAGGATTACCGACGACCCGAAGATCCAAAACTCGCTTTTGCCTATTCCTATCCAAGTTCTCGCTTCACGGACTTTTTATCCTCTTCGCTACCTTAGCCTTCTCAACCAGATGACAAACTCACGCTCCCGCTATGGAGCAATCAAGAACCTTAATTCATCTCTCGCACCATCCTCAAACGAACACACCTCTCATGTTCAAGAGCCACCATACACCTAGCATCTCGACTCGGCCTCAAGAACTCGCCTCGTACTCGACACACGGACTTACTCCCTGCACCAACCTCGTAAATGCCTTTCGTTGATCATTAATGTAGCTAGCTCCAATGTACTTTTTCCGATATACGTACCTTGAAATAATCCCAAGTAAGGTCTTTTTCGCAAAGATCGTCTCGAACCGTGAGCCACCACTGGTATGACTCATCTCGAAAAAGTGATACTATCCCCTTTAGTTTCTCTTCAGCAGTTAGGTGCAAATCGTCCATGATCCGCTCTGTCGCCTCCAGCCAATATTCAGCCGTGCTGGGAGCCACACCAGACACACCTCGGAATACCTCAGCCCCATTTGCTCAGAGTCATTCAGGCACAAATTTTGAGCTCCTGCGCCTCCACCTACTCCCACTACCCTTTCCAGAACTCGCAGCATCGCCTGTGACACTGCGTCGTCCCCAGTCTGTTCTTGAAACTCACCACCTCCAACTGGTGGCGATGCAGATCTCATTCTCGACCCTGACGGATCCTACAAGTTCGAAATTGTCTTCCTACCTCGACCACGCCCACGACCACGCCTACCTCTAGCGCCATGACTAAGATCTCTACTTGTCCGATTTAAAGAATTTTATGCATCAAGAATTATTCCAATTGCTTAAAAGCAAAGTCTTATGAATATTGCTTCTTAAAGAAGTTTTGTTTTCGCAAGTCCACGAGTCCTATTGATTTTCGGTTTTAAAGTAGTTTACTACCGCTAGTCATTCGGTCACATCACATCAAAATCTCAAGCAATAATAAGGGTACTTACAGGCGGATTGGTGCTTGAGTCTCGGTGCCATGCCTTTCAAACCATATTCTTTAAAACCAAAGACACTTAAAACCGAATTTAAAACATTTTGGGCCTCCTACCACAAACCGAGCCTTTGAACTTAGCTCTGATACCATAATTGTAACATCCCAAACCCGATCAATACACCACGATCGAATCTGGTATGTTACAGGGAAAAATGTATTTAGGAGGTTAGGTTTGCAGCTAAAAAGGTTGATGAAAACTCTTTGCTATATTTTGTACTTGTAGAAAACTTGGGCATGATTACTTTAAAACCAATGGCGCTTTTGAAAACCCGAGAATTTTGAAAACTTATTTGAACCCACAAGTAAAACAAGTTTACATCATTTAAAAATCCGAGTAATCCCTTTTAGTTGATTAAAATCATCTTGTACTTAGTGTGGAAAAGTCTCAAGTTTGGAAAACATTTGAGTTGCATTCATTTTAAATTACAGCGTGATACCCGATGGTAAAGTTTTAAAACATGTCGCTTCGTGGTTTTGAAAACCTATTCTTTCCAAGTTTTATACAATATTAACCCAATGATTTGTTAAGGTAAAGTTGAAATCAAATCTAAGCATATAAATAACCAAAGCATAATTTTTAAAAAGGCCTTTTACAATCCCAACAAAACCAAATAAAGTAAATAAAGTACCAAGTTTTAAATCAGTGCAACTCCAAATTTATTTATGGCATGGGCACCTCGAGTCCACCGGCTCAAGTGCTCGCGATCTAAGTGTTACCGAAATGATAAGGAGAAGGTGTGTCGAAGACTCATTGCATAAATCCCCCCAGATATGCAACATACTAACACACATCATAACAAAGCAACACAATTAATGCACCGATCCTAACCATCCGTAACACCTTTTCTACCCGTGTGGTACCAAACCACCGGTGGTGCTAAACCACCGGTGACCCAAAGTCACGATATCCATCAATGTGGTGCTAAACCACCGTGACCCAAAGTCACGAATAACCCATCGTGGGGCCAACCCCGTGTGATACCAAATCGTGGCGATGATCTCAGATCTCAAAAGTGGGGCCAACCCACGTAGTGTTAAACCACAGAACGAGTCGCTATGAGGTGCCAAACCTCCGTGTCCCAAAGACACAAGTGTGATACTAAATCTTTGGTGACCGCGATCCACGAATCAAATGGTGGGGCCAACCCATCGTGTGATACCAAATCACTAGCGCCAATCCGTAAAATCAACCGTGGGGCCAACCCATCGTGGTGCTAAGCTTTGGGGACGAAACACGGAGGTGCTAAACCTCCGTGACCCAAAGTCACAATAATCAATCGTGGTACCAAACCACTGGAGGTGCCAAACCTCCGTGTCCCAAAGACACGGATATCATATTCCTCCTCCTCTCATATCACCCAATATCATACCGACTCATGAAAGTATGCAAATCATGTAAATCATACTACATGTTTAATGCTGCATCTCATAGCACATACATCATAGATCATGATATCATATGTATCAATAACAGAACTCGCAATGAAACGGACTTACCCGAATCCGTGCATATACCCCATAAGGTACCATGTCAATCAACCATACTATTTCGGCTTTATTTAGCAATCAGGTTTTTAAACATATTACTAAGCAAAGAGTGTGTTAGTTTACACACCTGTTAAAACACAAGCTTTAATCCAACGAACCGTTCTAAGACTCTCGATTACCTTGCTCCTATAATCGGCCAAAACAGATAACTCAAGAGGGCTAACACTTAAACCCTTACCTTGTAAATGGTTTGGTTTCCTACCAAACCCCGAACCAAACAATGGTTCCTTTGACAATCGGCCACACCCTAATAAGAAAATAGATTAATCCTTTGAAACTTTGACTTAACAAAACTAGAAGGATAGACTAATAACATCAACTCTTACCACCACTTACCAAACGATCAACCAACGATGACTGCTTCACTTGGTTGCCACCAAAATCCAAAGGCTCTATAAAGAAATCGGTTACCAAAACAAAAGGTTAACCCCTTTACAACAAACCAAAATCGGCACTTAACCAACCCCAAAAATGATAAAGCACAAGAGAGGGGAGAAATGGCCATTCGGCCAAGCACTTACCTTCTTCTAAATCGATTGAAACAAGAGCCCAACAAGGTCAACACTCCTCTAATATTCGCAATGAAGAAACTATTAGAGAGAGGAGAGATTCGCCAACACTTTAAACAAGAAAGAAAAGAGGATTCGCCAAGGAGTTTAACACACTTATGTTCGGTTTTGAGTGAAAAGAGAAAGAAAGAAGGTGTGAAATGGGAATAGAGTTTCGCAAGAGGGTATTGAGAGAAGAAAAGAGAGTATGAGAGGAAGAGAGAAGCTAGTTTCTACTCAACACAAATGAACAACAAGTAAAAGAAGTGGGAGGGTTCGCCAAAGTGAATAAAAGAGATGAAAGTTTGAAGGCTCAAGAGCATTACTAACAAAGAAAACCCAAAGAAAACAAGCAACTTTCTGCAAGCTATAGGGGTTTGGTCTTTCGGTTTCAAGAAGTAAAGAAAATGAGAGAAAGCTCTCTTGAACATTCGGTGACAAAAGGAAGAACTTGGCTTACACAACTTGATTAAAATGTACCAAAATGCAAAGTGCATTTCGGCACACTCCTCCACTTACCAACCAAAACCATCCACTCCCCCCCAAGATCTCTCCAACATTCGGCCACCACACCCTAAACACTCACAACCACCCATTCAAATCACTTTGAACAAGTCTCCCTCCTAAATTCACTCTTCACCCACCATTCAAGTGGGTTGACTTGGTCCATGGCAGAGTTTGAACTGCCAACAACTTCTCCTCCTCTATGCCGTCAAAATGGAAGCAAAATGTGGGACTTCTGCAACTTAAACTCAGGACCTCTCCCCCCTGCAATTGACGCCAATCCAAGCTCTTAGTGGTGCCTAACTTGCCACTCCACCAGCTCCTTTCTTATGCTCATAATCACCAAATGATACCTATAAACCCCAGCTCCTTCAGCTCCTCTCACCTAAGCCTAAAAACTAAAATTTTCCTACCACTCAGGCTTATACTAGGCTTACACCCAAGCCCCCCAAAACCTTAAAACAACAACATAACAGGCCAAACACATGCAAACAATGCCATAACAAAATAGCCCCTAACCCGGGATATTACATCAGGCTTGGATTATGACATCGATTAAGTACCTATATAAATACCGTGTGAAAATTGATTCCCCAAGAAAATAGATCCAAAGAAGTGACCCACCGGCCAACCAAATGAATAGAAACCTCCTATGGCCTATTCGGCCAACAACACTTACCAACGCCCTCTCGGAAATAGGCCGCTCAAAAGATGGATGATGAAGACATGTCCCTCTACCACTGGCCAATGTCCATAGATACGAATTAGAACCTTTGATTAGTCATAACAAAAAGAAAGAGAAGAGAAAATGATAAGGAAATCGAAGAAGATCCCTTATCGAAACAAGAGTGTATCGATTAAATGTTCTATGCTTAGCTATCATCAAAATCGACAGATGGGCGCAGATTCGGCTAAAGTAAAATGAAATAAAAAAGATGAAATGGTAGCTGATGATGATTCGGTGAAGAAAGAAATGAGAGATGGGGTTCAGCTATGAAGAACAGATGAGGGAAATACGGAGTAAGAAAGAGAGAGAAGAAAAGCAAAGGGGTGCTACGGCTTGAATAGAAGAGAAAAGAAACAAAACAAAAAGAAGAGAAAAGGAGCTTGTGAAGATTCGAAAAAGGGTTGGAAGCTTGGGAAGAATGAAATCAATTGAGAGAGAAAGAGAAGAATAGAAAGGAAAAGAGTGCCCAAACAGGTTTCGACCTACCAGTGAGGAGATGACTAAGTTGCAGCCTGAGGAGTTTCGGCTAACAAAAAGAAAATGTGCTGAAAGAAGAGCACACCAAAAGCCAAAAAGAGAACCTTCAACACACACAATTTGCTAATAACATACCACACTTTCGGCACCTAAACCCCTCCACCAAAACTGAATGTCTACACCCCCTCCCAACACTACTCAAAATTTGGCCAACTTCCTTCTCACCTCAATCCCCATGCTTCCTCCTTGATTCTCTCCTAAATCCCTTCTCTTCCACTTATTCAATTTGGTTTGAAAAATTCAAACACTAAAAATGACTCTCCACCACTTATTTGAATTGTTTGACCAGGTATTCCCTCTCTCTTCCAGAGTTTGATTACCATCCAGTCACCTCCCTTGCCTGTGCCAAAAAAAAAATACCCTCCTGCGCTGCTTAAGAGATTCGAACCCTCTCCCTCTTAGCTTCTCTTGGGACGCCACCTCCCTGCATGCTAGGTGGCGTCTCCTTTCTACTTTACCATTGCACTTCTTGTGTCACTAGACCCAAGCAATAATCCTTAAAGCCTAACCCAGCCAGCTCCCCCCTAAAGTGCCCAAAAATTAAAATTTTTACCAAGGCTTCAGCTTGACCCTGAGCCTTCCCGGGGCCCCCTAACATAACAGGTTAGCAGATAAAGCATACTAAGACATAGAAACGCAATAAATACAAAGCCCCTAAATCTCAGATGTTACAGGGGTTCCTAATATGTCATCTTGGATAATATCTTTTACCATTAAAAAACATGTTTGATATTTTATACCTTTGTTGGATATTTCTACATTGGGAATTTTGTAAGTAATTTTTAGTTTTTTGACCATTTGCAGCTTTAAAAGATTCTGATGTTTTGTCATAATATTTTGTTGGAATTATCCCTTCTCTAATGGAGTTTTGGTCTGCTCCTGTATCAAAAAGGGCTATTGTTTCTGATTGAAATTCATTATTTATGACAATATTTATTTTTATTAAATATATTTGAATAGATACTTCAGTTAGAACCATCATATATTCCTTTGTGTTTTCTTCAGGTTCGGGTTCAGTTTCTGACGAACTTTTTTTTTGGGATTTCATGTTTTAAGTTTGCATTTGTTTTTTCATTTCTTGTTATTCCATTTTAAGTTGAGAAAGTTCTAATTTAATTTGTTTTATTTCTAATTGTAATTCAGAATTTGTAATTTGTCTTGGTTTTATTTTTTCATATTTATTAAATATTATATCTTGTATATTATACATTTGTGATTGACTAGAAATAATCTCTTTTTCTTTTTCTGGTGTATCTTTTAATGAGGATTTTAATTTCAAAAGGTATTCTCTTTTAAGTTCTGGGTCTTCAATTTTATCAATAACTTCAATCATAAATTCTTGGTCTTTGGTTAACATATTGATTGAGGGTTCATTTTCATCATCAGAAGATTGGGATGTTGTATGTAATTCGTCTATTTGTAATTCTTCTGTTTCGGTAGATGTATCATTTTCAAAAGAAGTTGTTTCCAAGAGAAACTCATTTCATTTTTGTTCTATTTCTTCATCTAGATTCGAATTATTAATTTTTCTTTTAATTTTACAATATTTTGAAATGTGTCTGGTTTTCCACATCTATAACATTTTATTGTTTTATTAATTTTGTTTTATGTTTTTTTCTTTCTTTTCTTTTATGTATTTTCTATATTTGGGTGTTTTATAATATTCTAAAATATTATTTTTCTTATTTTTTGGTTTTACAGGGCAACATGTTTTTGAAGAAGAAGAATCATTCCTAAGGTCAAATTGGTGGCAAAATGATCCTAATTCTTTTCTACATTGATATCTTTCTTTCTTAAGTTGTTTTTGTAATTTTAAATCTTGACAAATTTTAATCCTTCTTTTTGGGTGAAACTAATTAGTTCACCATATGTAAGCTTTTCATATGGAATAATACCTCTATAATTTTCTCGATTTCTAACTTTTTCTCCTAACAGAGTAGGAAGTCCTTCTAGAAATTTTTCTGTCCAAAACGGTTGTTGGTTATCAGATCTTTGCATAACTCTAGTCATAAATACATCTTTATACCATTTAAATCGGTTATTTTTTTGCATTTTAGGTTTGATAATAATTCTGAATTTCTATCTTTAAGATGAGAAGGATCTCCTATAAAGTGTTTAGATATTGAGCAAATTAAAGTTGCTACTGCATCTTTGATTTCTCTTCCTTGTTCATCTAAAATAATTTTTCCTTCATCATCCTTTTTTATTGCTTTTAAAATTTCTTCTTGTTGGGTTTTAGTGAGTGCATGATCCCACCATCTTTTTAATTACCATTCTTAAATCCAAAGAACTAAAAGATTTGCTATACAATGATATTTGATTAATCCATTTTGGTTTTGGGTTTTATAAACATTTGAAACCATTAATATAGAGGCCATTTATTACAACATCCCAAAATAGTAAAAATAATTATTAAAAGTTCGAGTTTTAAATAACCCATATTTAGCAAGATGGCCTCCACGAAGTCATCCTCTACCAAGTCCACATCGGTTTCCATTACCCGAGATGGAAAGAAATTAAAGGGGGTGAGTTACTTAGAACTCAAAGGTGTAACTCACTTACCACCATTATTGGGCCGATCATCAAGATATTAAGTCGGGCTTGAGCCCAATTCGTAATTCAACAATATATCATGAATTTAAAACAATTAATAATGCATGTAAAAAAAATGAAATTCCCAACCCATGCCTAATATCCATCCGCTAACACCCCTGTACTCAACCATCACACCTGTGGGGATCAAGTCAACCCACCCCGCCATCACACCAATCGTAGGCATTAAGCCTTTTATAATTGTGGCATAGCCACCGAACTAGAGGCAATAAGTCGATATTGTGGCAGAAACCACCGAACTAGAGGCAATAAGTCGATATTGTGGCAGAGAAACCACGAGAACTAGAGGCAATAAGTCGATATTGTGGCAATGGCCATTCTTCTCTTCATATATATCCCACCCATGCAATTATACATGTACTTTAAAATAAAAATTACATAACATGGTGGGTTTATCAATAACATTTCATTTGGCCCATAATTATAGCAATTTATCCATTTAGCAATTTAGTGGGCTTTGGCCCATTTACCAAACTAGAGTGTTTTGGCTAAATTTTAACGAACTAGAGTATTTTGGCCCATTTTCACGAACTAGAGTATTTACTACCATTTTCACGAACTAGAGTATTTACGCCCATTTTCATTTTCACTTAACTAGAGTATTTACGGCACCATTTTCACATTTTAACTAGAGTATTTACTACCATTTTCATTTTAAACATCCAATTTTCATAATAACAATTAACTTTTTGAGGGTTTCGTAATTTTCACGATTTAGTCGTTTTATGCAATTTCGTCAAAATATAAATTTTACGTTTTTTACCGATCTAATCGTTTTTTTACGATTTACTTCCATACCGAAATTTGACATCCAACCAAAAGTAATGAGTGTGAAATTACACACCTCGATACCGTGAGTACTAACCCTCTCGCTCCTCAAGCACCTAAAATATATTTTGATTCGTTAGACAACTAATTCGTTAAAATAATCTTAATCGATAATGGATCCAAAATCTTACCCTCTTGATTTTGAATTACTTGATTTTCGGTTTTCCTTCGCTTAATGATTCGCTCGTCGTCGAGAATCCACCAACGATAACGGCTCTCGAGGTTCGTACTACTTGAATAATGGACTACTTTTGGAAGATGGCCCACAACCCGTGGAAAATCCCTTGACCGCCAAACCGCTCTTCGCTTGAATGGGGATTTATAGATCCGCCTCTTAACGTGACTAACCACCGCCCTTTTCTTCCCTATCTTGACAATCTTCAAGATCCAAAGGAATTTAGTTAGATCTAAAATAATATCAAATATTACTAGAGATTTAAAGAGATTTGATTTCCTTACCAAATGAAACGCTTCCAACGCTTCCACGATTCTCCGATCACTTGAATTCCAATCTCGTTATTGCACTAAATAATAACGAAGAAACGTTATTAGTATGAACTTTATATCAATCCAAAAGACCTCATAAACCAATGATATTCGCCATAATATCACTAATCAATAAATCGAAAATGGAAAGTAGAACCCTTACCTATGATCCACGATCGAAAAGAAAAGATTGAGGTTGGTGTTTGTGAGAGTTGGAGAATTCGCTATGCAACCAAGAAAAGAGAAAATAATTTTGGTTATGGCACTCTAACATTCGGCTAAAGGAATGTTTGATGAAGAATCTTTGATTGAAATAATTAGAATATGAGAAGGAGATGGTGATGAGGTAGTTTGATTTCAAAGAATTTGTTGTAATAAACTAAGAATGTTGTATTCAAACATTCCATCTATATTCCATTCATAAATTGTATTAGCATTGTATTTATTTTGGAAAAAAAAGGTTTTTCTTCTATATTATGATCAGGTGTAGTGCTTTTTGGATAATATAATCTTTTTGGTTCTTTCCAGGCCATCTTGTTAATTTTTTGTTCATCTGACTGGTCAAAGTTAGATTGAGAGGATTGGTGTAATGTATTTATTGAATGTTGGGCTTGCATTAAGGTATCAGGTGCAATTAATTCAAACTTGTAACTTTCCAAAGCATCAAGTCTATTTTGGATTTCTATTAAGAAATCATTTTGGGGTTTTTGAAAACGTTTTGTAAGCTCATAAGGTGTAAATATTGGTTCTTTAGAACTTTTTCTATTACCTCTTATGGAATCTCATAAGGTGTAAATATTGGTTCTTTAGAACTTTCCAATGTTGTATGAAATGTATATTTACTCCATGAACGTATGAAATATCTATCGATGAGATGTCTATAGAATCGAATTTATGAATAATGGGAAATGTTTATAACTTGAAATGATTATAGTTAAGGTTCCGTGTAAGGCCATATTGAACTATGGCCTCGGTGAGAGAATTTGTGTAGGACCATGTCAGGAAAATGGCATCAATTGGTTAATTCGTGTATGATGTCAATGTGATATTATGTGTACGAGACTTAAGGGAGTTACTTAACGATTTTAGTGACTCAATAAGTATTTGAGAATTGAGAATGAATGTGTTGTACATGAGAGGTACAAGAATGTGTTAGAACTGAATCGAGGTGGATTCAATATTTGATGAACCCATAATAGGTGATGTGTAAATGATGCACTTTAGTTGCATAAGTTATAATTATTATTGCATTGTGTGAATGTGAACAATTATAGTAGAAAGCTAAGTAAGAATAGTAGGGTGTGAAGAAGTTTTCGGGTAAACATTTGAAATAGATAAGTGCATGAGGATAACTATTCAATAATGTATATCTTTTTGGTGGGTTGTGTGCGTTACCACCTAATATATTATTAATTGATGGGTTGTATGCGATACCATCAATTATATTACTATCGGTGGGTTGTGTGCGTTACCGCCTGATTAATTAGAAATCGATGGGCTGTGTGTGATGCCATCGCTTATAAATGATTGGTGTGCTGAGTGCGAAAACACCATATGTATATCTAAATGGTGGGTTGTGTGCGATACAACCCTATTAGAGAGGTAATGGTGGTCTAAGTGCGTAACCACCGAGAGATTAGTAATGTAAGTGGCTTATTGAAAATGGTTTATGTGATTAAATGGTGATCAGTGCAGGAATGAATGCTATTCAGCACGAGCAGTTGGGCTATAACATGGTAAGAGTGTGGTAAAGGATTGAATGAGTAAGTTTCAACAATGGTTGAGTAAGTAATTAAGGGTTTTTGAGAGAAACTCTTTATGATACTTTATGGTTATGTTTGTCCAATGAATATAAGAAATTATCAGTTTATACATATGAACTTTCTAAGCATTATTGCTTACTCCATCTCCTTTCGCATCTCTTATAGGTAAATTATCTTCTAGCTTGAGTTGGAGGCCGTTGGAGATGCATTCACAATATCGAGCTGACACTTGGTCTGAGGTATCAAGTCCTTATAAGTCATGGCATGTGTAGGGCTAGAATGTAAGGTTGATTAAGTTGATGTTATTGTGTCAAATTGTGTTGGTCTAAGAGGGTTCATAGATTAACGGTGTATGGCCATTGATGATGGCTTAAGTTGTTGTAATTGTGTAGGAAGAAAACTTTATTTTCATGAATCAAATGCATAAATTCATGTATTTTAGTTGATGACCTGAGACTTTATTGAATTAGTATATGAATGTATGCAAATGAGAGTGGTAAGAAGGCTTGGTAAATAGCCTCTAAGTGCCCACATGGTTAGACACACAGGCGTGTGTCTAGGCCGTGCGTGCCCTGCACATTATTATTATTAGTTAGAATAGGCCACGGATGAATCCCACGGCCGTGTGCATGAGCCGTGTACCACAGTTTGTGCATGGACGTGTACCCAAGCCATGTGGATCAAGTCAATAGCTCCCCACGGTTAGAAGGCACGGGTGCGTCAAGGCCGTGTGGATCAAGTCAGTAGCTTCCTACGGTTGGAAGACATGGGCGTGTTAAGGGGTACACAGGCGTGTCCCAAGTCACATGGGCGTGTTATCCCTGTTTCTAAGAGAGGTTTTCGATCAAGTTTCTGAAAGTTTACGAACATGAGTTTAAGGTCTCGTAGGCCCATGAGATATGAGAGTTGTATATGAGAGAGAAGTTTTTAGTTCGAGACAAAATTTTATAGCCTGAAATTCCATGATTAAGAAAGTTCAAGTGTAGCAATGTCTCGTATCCAATCTAGGCCTCGGACTCAGGTATGGGGTGTTACATTTAGTGGTATCAAAGCTATGGTTTAGTCGGTTCTAGGACTAACCTAGCATGAGTAAGAGTCTACCCATACATGCCATATGTGGACTGTGATAGTGTGATGTCTCCCAGCTCTAACGAAATTATTTTGTTAAGACAGAGATGATTCCCAACCGAGCTAATTTCAGTAAGTTTGTATGATTTCTAAGCTTTATGATTTATATCATAGAATTGCTTAGTATAATGTATATTATTGCTATGAAATGCTTAATAATATTGTTAAATAAAGAAATCAATGAGATTAAGCAAGAGAAAGTCCCGATTGAAGATGAATTACCCAAGATACTCGGTCTATTACACAAGTTATCATGTAAGTCCAATGACCCAAGCTTGGCATTGATTCAAGAAGAGACATTCCATGTAAGTCCATATTTAGAATATGGCCTTGGTATCAAGTTTATAGCAAGAGATTTAGTATCCTCGGATATTCGCAGAAATTCATCAGGTGAATGAGTAAGTTAAAATGAGATCATAAGAAAGTTATGAAAGAAAAGTTATCCTCAAGTTGAAATTGAGTATCTTTTATGTTATGATGATGAGGTAGAGATCATGATTATTATATTAAAGCATACTGATCTATGCGATGAAGTGTTACAAGTACTTTGTTTACCTTACAAGCACGAGACTAGTAAGTGCCATGATGTATATGAAAAGTAGTAAGAGTGAGCAAGCACTTGCGACTTGTGATGCCATTGTTTATGATGAATATGTTCACAAAAAAAAAAAACACTAAAAAGTTTTATTTAGTAGAATGCAGGATATGAGTACGGTCGTTCAAGGATGGAAAGAGGAATAAGACTATGGTTGGACCATGGCAATGAGAAGGCCAATGTAAGACCATGTTTGGAACATGGCATCGGCATTGACATGTGTTCCATGTAAGACCGTATTAGGGATATGGCATTGGTATTGGTATGAGATTTGGTGTAAGACCATAGTGAGGCTATGGCATGGTGATGTCATGTCAAGAAATAGCTGAGTTATGATGTAGTGATACGAGTAAGACCATAGTTGGACTATGACAACCAGGTAAACGCCGTACTCAAACCCGTAAGACATTCATTAATTGAAAGTAATTGTAAGAGAAAGTATAGTTAAATATTGAGTACTTGAACAGATATTAATGTGGAATTTGAATTATTAAAGTCACAGTTTAAAAGTATAAGTGATAGAAACAATTATAGCGTGATAAATGTGAAAACTCACTTGAGATGACTTGTATGACTATAATGATATTGTATTGATGATGAATAGTAAATCATGTGCATGTAAACACGAGAGTTAAGTTAAGGGGCTCTGTGATTTCACCCCCTTACCACTGCTAAATTATGATGAGATGTTATGAAAGTCAAATTGAGTAAGGTTGCATGTGATTACTGCAGCATTTATGTTAACATTTTGAGAATTTTTTCTATCATATTGGTACATGATACTCTACTATATAAGGTAATCGTTGTTGAGCACGAGGTTGAAGTCCTCGGGGGACTATAGTGGAAAGGTAACCATTGAGATACGAAATGGATAAGGTCCCGTATGAGACCATGTTCAAGGCATGGCCTCGACACCGGGTTATGATTCCGTATAAGACCATATCTAGAATACGGCTTCGAAAATGGATATGAGAATCATATAAGACCATATTTGGAATGTGACATCAATACTTGATGTGAAAGTCCATATCAGACCCTATCCAAAATAATGGCATTGGCATTTAGAGGTAACTCCATATAAGACCACCTCGAGGGTGTGGCATTGGTTTTGTATCTATTTGAATGTCGATGAATTTGCATTTTTGATTACCCCTAGTGATCAATGGGATAGATAAACGAGCCTAGAAGTAAATGAGATTAGTACTAAAGTCTTGTGAAATAGTGAATACAGACATTTGTGAATGAATCACGAAGAATCTAATATGATGTGTGGTATGATATGTGCTAAATGAATGGCAAGTATGAGTAAATTGACTCGAGGCCTGTAGTTTGTGCATAGTTAGTTGATGCTATGAAAGGAAATATAAAAATCTCTTGAGTATTTTCTTATAAATATTGGTTGTCTTTCAGGGCTGACGTAGTTTTTCTTTTCATAACTTTGTGATTGTGTGAGAATGGTAGGCGATAGTGAAAATCGATGTAAGCAGCTTGTCGATTTAGTTAATTGAAATCGACATTCCTTTATATCTTGTAACCATGTACGAGTACTTTGAGGAGGAAGTCCGTGATGAGTCTAGTATAAGAAGTAAAATTACGAGTTTCACGTTGTATGATGAGATTTCGAGTATGCTAAATAGAGTCAATAGATTCGATCAAGATGTCCCTAATGTTGTGAGACACGACACTAGTAAAAGTTTTAAATTAGCACAGCAAAAGAAAATCAGATGAGAGTATGCTATAAAATGTTCTCTGTGTGGAGAAAGGAGTAGAGTAATGTATTGACATATGATTCAAGTTCTGCGTAGATTCACGCATGAATCAATAAAGTGGATAATTTCTATGTGATCGTGAGTAAGGAACACAATACAAAGATATGCTCATGGAAAGGATCATACTGTGATGGTCAAGTTGAAAATTATTGACAGAATTAGTGATTGAAAATCCAAGTAGTGAAGTCATTCCGAATTAAGAAAAAAAAGTTGCCAAATTGGTGATCCTGAGATGAGCACTTTTGTATCTATATGAGAACTGGATGTGTGGTAATGATCTATAGGAAAATTGATGAGTAATTCCTAATTTTTTTTTTATGAGTGAGAACATCTTATAATGATAAGATAGTGGAAACGACTTGAGCTATTACCATAGTAGGTATAGTTGCTATTATACTTCTCAGATAATAGACATAATATTGGTTTGAGTGAAAGATCTATGTTAAGTAAAGCGAGATGGTTACTCGGTGAATCTTAGTCGGTAACATCTTAGTTTCAACAAGGTTAATGACTAGACCGAGTTTTCTTTTCAGAAAAAAAGGGTTTAGAAGAGATATAGTAAATGGTATTTTAATGAAGGTCCGAATGAGTTTATTTGTGCTGATAAATTCAGGTTGTATAAGTCCTTCTGTTGTTGATGATTTCTCGAAATAGAATTGGAATGATGATGAATCCAAAACTTATACAGAGTTTTGGTATGAGATTTAGTGGTAGCATATCTGCTAAAGCAAGAATAAGGAAGTAAAGTTATACGCATAAATGTTTTGATAGTAGAGTACATTTCATGATATGATCGAGTTTATGGTCAGAAGTAGTTGACCACTAAAAGCTGAGTTGTCAAAGTGTACAAGTCGAGACTATTACGGTTGGTGAATACTTTAATGAGGAAGTGAGATAAAACCTTATAGATTTCGAATGTGGTTTGACAAAATTCCCAAGATGGAGGAATGACATACGAGTGGTAGTAAATCGACCAATAAGGATCCGAATGATCATTCAGATTTGCCCGGGAGGAATAAATACCTAGGTCGCAAGTGGTGCTCCGACCTTATGTGTGATAGCTTAGAGATTGTTAACAGAAGAAACTTGTGGATAAGTGACTTTGTGATTTTTTGAAAAGTTTATGAAAATGTTTTAAGAATGTTGGTAACAACTCCTCCTGATAAGATTTTCGAGGACGAAAATCCCTAAGGGAGGGAGAATTGTAACAGCCCGATTTAGGGCCTAGTCAGAACAGTGATCTCGAAATCACTAATTCGAGGTTAGAGAAAATTATTTTCATGTTATGTTATGTGTGATAACATGCTTATAAGGATGCATGAAAATGTCGGCGCCTTAATTTTAGCAAATTCTAGCTAAATTGTGAAAAAAGGACTAAATCGCAAAAAGTACGAAAGCTCTATTTTATTTCCTAGAGGTACCAAATAGCTATGGGTTATAAATTAGAGGTCCCAAATGTGCAATTAGACCATGGGAATTGGCTTGGACGGTCAAAGAAGACAAAGGGGACAAGGGCACTAAATGTTGCCATGTTAGGTTATTAAAAAGAAATGAAATAAGATGAAATAAGAAAAGCTATCATCTCTTTTATTTCTTCTCCTCTTCCACTAAAAATGGACAGCAAGAATGGGGCTTTTGAAGCTAAAATTTTCAGCAATTATTCCTCCTCGCAAGTAAGTGATTTTGATGACTTTTCTTGATAAAAATTATACTTTTGGAGTCCCCAAAGCTTAAGCTAGCTAATGGGGGACTAATTTGTAACATGGTTGAGAGTATAGGGACTTTCCATGAGAGGGTTATGCTGGTTGCTACATTTTTATGGAAAAAAAGGAATGATAGGATGTTGATAAACAACTTTCGTAAAAAGTGTTGTTATGAAAACACTTATTTTGGGCTAATAAGCAAAAGTTGTAAATTGTTCATTAAGGCATGAAATAGTTAGAACTGTGAATTGTTATAACAGGATTAAATATTCAGCTAGGCTTTATTAACTAGAAAATGTGATAAAAATTTATTTACGAGCCTAGGGGAAAATTTGTAATTTTGCCTAAGTGTAGGGGCAAAATAGTCATTTTTGCCGAAAGTGTGTATTACGGTATTTTATGAGTTATGAATGAATAAATCAGTATATTTCATTGTTCTAGTCAAAGAAATCGAGTTTCAAGCCTAGAACGGATAAAAAGAGAAATGTGGGCAAATAGTCCTTTTCGGCTCTTTCAACACCGAGGTAAGTTCATGTGCTAATGTTGTAATTATGTACGAGTTGATTTAATCTTCGAATGTTGTATGGAATGCATATTTACTCCATGAATGTCTGAAATATCTATCGATGAGATGTCTATAGAATCGAATTTATGAATAATGGGAAATGTAATATCCCGGGTTAAGGGCTATTTGGTTTTGGCATTGTTTGCATGATTAATTGCGTGCTATGATGTTGATTGGGTGTTTTCGGGACTTAGTTGTAGGCTAGGAGTGAGCCTGAGTAGGGGGTAAATTTTTGTTTTGGGCTTTAGGGGATAGGAGAGGAAGGTGCTGGGGTTTATAATTAATTTAAGTGAATTTTTAACACAAGGATTGAGTTGGCAAAGTGGCAGCAAGGCGCCACTAGGAGCTTGTGGTTGGCGTCAAAGGCAAGGAAGGAGAGGTCTTGTGTTCGAGTTGCATAATGCCCTATTTTGACTTCCATTTTGGACGGCAGGGAGGAAGAGGTAGAAGGTAATTTGAATTCTTCTTTGGACTTAGTCTTCACATTCAAAAGAGGGGTGGAGAGTGAAAGTAGGAGGGAGACTTGGTAAACTCATTTGAATTGGTGGTGTGAGAGTAAATGGGGGAGTTTTGGCTGGATTTGGTGAGAGTTTGGGGGAAAGGGGATGTGTGGCCGATTGGTGATTGGAGTGAGCCGAAATTTCTTTTGGCTTTGGTGTTTTTGTCTCTTCTCCCTTCGGTCAAAACTCTTTTGGGTAAACAAGTTTTCTCCTAGTCAAAAACGAGCCAAAATTTGCAAGTCACTTCTTCTTCACTTTTATTTTTTTTTAGCTAAAGCCGAATGCTCAAGGAGCTTTTCGACAAAATTATTTTGCATCTCTAAACTTGGTGAGCCGAGTGTTCTTTTGCACTCCTCTTCCTTTTGTCATTTGTGTAAACCGAAACCCCAAGCACCATCACTGCCGAAATTCTACCTTGCTTTTCTCTTTTATTTTTCATTTGAACAAAGCCGACCCTAGTATCCTTTTCAACTCTTTTCTCTTCCAAATTTGGTTAGCCGAAAGTCTCCCCTCTCTATTTCTTTTTCTTTTCCAAGAAAGAACCGAAGGTGTCTTCTTACTACTGTCGATTCTTGGCCGAAACCTCATCTCCAAAACACTTTCTCTCTTTTCTTTCACACAAAACCAAAAGCACCGTCATCTTTCTTTATATTCTTTCTTCTTCCAAAAAGCCTTTTTGGCCGAACCTTACTACAACCCTTGCTGTTTTTTTTTCTTTTCATTTTTCCTTGTAAACTTTTCTTTCTTGATCCAGGTGGTAGCCGAATCTACTTCTCCGTTAGATTCTTGTTACAATCGGTCTTCTAAGAAGGTAAGTGTTGGTAGAATGGCTGTCTCCTTTCTCCGTACCTTGCCGATTCTTAATATGTTTTTGGCCGATTGTGTTATTTATTGAAGGTACTAATCTTTTGTAAACCAATTCTTATAATAGGACATCCGGATCTAAGGAACGCTTTGAGGAGTTTTCTTTCTCTGCAAGGTGTGGTGAGTAGTGGTAAGAACGAGTGTCAGATTTGATTTCGCTTAGTTTTCTTTAAGACCGCTTGTTAAGAGATTAACTACTCTTTTATCGTGGTGTGCCGATTGTGTTAGGAGAAACCATTGTGAAGCCGATTGTCAAGAACCACCGTTGGGTTCGGATTGAGTAGAAACCAAATCCAGCTTTAACGTAAGGGTAAACCGATATACCCTTTGATTTATTTGGTTATGGTCGAATGATATGTGTGCTAACCCTTTGGTTGGTCGATTTTAGGATCAAAGTTGTCGTGGTGGTCGAGGGTCTTAGACCGGTTCTTAGTATTAAAACCTCTCGCTAATTGGTGTGTAAACCAACACACTATCTTAACTTAATAATGTGATAACTGTTGTGTAAATGGAACAGTGTGATTGATTATTGCGATACCCATTGAGGTATGGATATGGATTCGTAAGTCCGCTTCACTATGAGTTGTGTGATGATGATGATATCATGATTTTTGATACTTTGAGATGCCATGTTAAGCATGTGAGCATGATAGCATGATTGCACGATTTTGCATCTAGTATGATATGTGATTGGGTGAAATGAGAGAGGGGAATATGATATCCGTGTCTTTGGGACACCGTGTCTTTGGGACACCGAGGTTTGGCACCTCCCGGTGGTTTCGCATCACAAACGATATTTTGTGACTTTGGGTCACCAGAGGTTTGGCACCTCGGCGTCTCGTCCCAGTTGGCTTAGTACCACATGGGTTGGCCCCGATTGATTATACGGATTGACGCGGTGATTTGGTATCACACGATGGGTTGGCCCCATCATCGGATTTGTGACTACGGTCACCGGTGATTTGGTATCACATTGTGTCTTTGGGACACCGGAGGTTTGGCACCTCATTGTGACTCGTCCTCGTGGTTTAACACCACCGTGGGTTGGCCCCACTTTCGAGATATGGGATCGCCTCGCTAGTGATTTGGTATCACACGATGGGTTGTCCCCATCATTGGATTATTTGTGACTTGGTCACCAAGTGGTTTGGTACCACAAGATGGATATCGTGACTTTGGGTCACGGTGGTTTGGCACCACCGGTGGTTTGGTACCACAGGGGTAGAAAAGGCGATATGGTTGGTTAGGAACGGGTGCATGATTTGCATTATTCGTTATGATATATGTGTTGGCATGTTATATCGGAGAGGATTTATGCGTTGAGTCTTATGACTCACTCTCTCCTTTGACTTTTCAGTGACACTTAGACGCGGACATGGAGCCGGATGGACTCGAGGTGCTCATGCCATATTGAAATAAAGTTTTGCTCGGACTTCTTTTATAAAATTTGGTACACTAGTGATTTATTTCTATTTTGTTATATTTGGGTTTGTAAATGGCCTCTTAAATTATGTTTTCGATATGTTATGTTTAAGTAGATTTTCAATATGCTTTAACAAACTAATTGAGTGAAATGTGCTAAAACTTGGAAAGACAACGGTTTCAAACTTTCAAAAGAGCGATGTTTTAAACTATACCATCGGGTATCATACTATAACTTGGGATAAAGAGAACTCAAACTGTTTTTCTAACTTAAATATGATTTTCTACTAAGTCAAAAAAATGTTTTAGTAACAATAAGAAATAACTTAAGCTTCAAAACGAAATAAACTAGTTTTACCTACACATCGGATTAATTTTCAAAACTTTCTGGGTTTTCAAATACATCATCAGATTTTTAATCAAAACCTAACCGAGTTTTCCTCAAATACGAATTTTCGCTAAGCGGTTTCACCAAACTTCTAGATTTCAACCTAAACCACCCAAAACCTTTTTCCCTGTAGCATACCAAATTCGATCGTGGTGTATTGACCGGGTTTGGGGTGTTACAATTGTGGTATTAGAGCCAAGTTTAAAGGCTCGGCTATGGGCCCGAGGCCCAAAATGTTTTTAAAAGTCTATTTTAGGTGTTTTATTTTAAAAGCATGGTTTGAAAGGCATGGCACCGAGTCTCCGGCACCAGTCCGCCCAGGTATGTACCCCGTTCTATTGGTTGTGATATTAATTGATATGATTGGATGGCTAGTAAGACTACTTTAGAGACTGAAACTGATAGGACATTGTGGACTCGCGAAAACGAAACTTCTTTAATAAGCAATATTCATAAGACTTTGCTTTAAACACTGTGGAATAATGATCGATACATAAAATTCTTTCATCGACGAGATTTAGTCATGAGTACCGAGGTGGACGTGGTCGTGGGACGTGGTCGCGTAGGATGACCTGTTTCGAGCTTCGTAGGTTCCGGTCGTGGTTCGAGAGAATGAGGTATCGATTTCGCCACCACCGGAGGTGGTGAGTTCCAAGAGCGATCGGGCGATGACGCAGATGTCACTGAGCGATCTTGCGAGTATTAGAAAGGGTAGGTGGAGTAGGTGGAGGCGTAGGAGCTAGGAAATCGTACTCGAGCGACTTGGCAAACGGGTGAATTCTTTCGGGTGTCTCGGTGTTGCTCGAAAGCATCTTGAATCTCGGCCGGAAGCGACGTAGCGGATCATGGACGATCCGGATCTAACTGCGTCAAGAGAAATTAAAGGGATCGATCACTTCTCGAGATGAGTCATACCGGTGGTGGCTCACTTTGTTTGGGACAAATACCGCAATGAAGATTTGACTTGGGACTATTTTCGCCGCTTATCGAAAAAGTACGCTTGAGCTAACTACATAAATGAGCGAGGAAAGCATTTCGAGGTTAGTCGGGGAGCAAATCGTTTGAGTACGAGGCGTAGTTTCGAGGTCGAGTCAGATATGTGGGTATGGTGGCTACTTAGCATGAGAGGTGCGTTCGCTTCGAGGATGGCTGCGAGACGAACTAAGGTCGATAATTGCGCCCAAAGCAGAGCGTGAATTTGCGTTCTAGTTGAAAAGGCGAAGGTAGCCGAGGGCATTAAAGAGTCTCGTGAGGCGTGGTATGGATAGAAACCGTCACAAAAGGAGTTTTGGATCTTCCGGTCATCAGAAATCGCAGAAACGAGCTAGACCGAGGAATTTGAATCGGTCGGTAGGTTTGTTGTTGCTAGGCGGGGACCGCCGTAGTGTAACCGCTGTGGAAAGGCTCACCGGGAGGATGTTGGTGATGGTAGAGGTTGTTTTGAGTGTGGCTCATTGGACCACCGAGTGAGGGACCGTCTGCGCAAGTTAGCTAGGATTCATCGGAGAATCGTAGGTAATCGATGTAAATAATGGACCACCGCAGAGGGCCGAGGTAATGGCGAGGAGGTACATGATTGTCGGGTCGTGGAGCACGGCGAGGTGCAGTAGTTCGAGGCCGCATACCGGGTTGGTGTATCTTCGCGAGGCGCCGAGAGGAGGGCCTTGACCGGACGTTATTACAGTGACGTTTCTAATCTTTGGTTCTCCATTTACTGCTTTAATTAATGTGGGTTCAACACACTCGTATGTTGCAAGTAGCATAGTGAAGACCATGGATTTAGACTCTGAAATATCTTCTAGGCAGATGACCGTAATAAGCCCTCTAGGTCGCCTCAGTAGTGGTAGATAAACCGATAGAGACGCACCTCTAGAACTCTAAGGGTATCTTTCGAGGTCGATCCGATGGAACCGCCGTTTGGGGAGTTTGATCGATTTTGGGGATGGATTGGTGGTTAAGTACCAAGCGAAGTTGATTCTTGCTGACTAAGCGCATGGCTCAAATGACTAAGGGTAATGAAGTAGTTCGATCGGTAATAGGAGAAACTATCTCGTCTAATGTGGTATCTCGCTCAAAGCCAGAAAATGGTCGAAGGCGTGAAGCGTATGTGGTTCATGTGTATGCCTTGGAGGCTAAGGAGTCTGCTGTGGAGACGGTTGGACGATTAGGGAATTTGTGGATGTGTTTCGAGGAGCTTAGGGTTTGCCACCGACGGGAAGTAGAATTCGGATAGATCTCATACCTAATCGCGCCCAGATCCATTGTTCCGCATGTGATGGCACCTAAAGAATTAGTGGAGCTTAAGGCTCAGATTCAAGAGTTATTGGACCGAGGCTTTATCAGGCCAAGTATTTCACCATGGGGAGCGCCGGTACTCTTTGTAAAGAAGAAAGAGCGGCACCATGCGGATGTGTATAGACTACCGCCAACTGAATAAGTCGACGATCAAAAACAAGTATCCACTACCCTGGATAGATGACTTGTTTGATTAATGAAGGGCGCCGATTTTCTCAAGATCGACTTAAGGTCCGGGTATCACCGCTAAGGGTAAAGAAGGCGGATATCAGAAGACGGCATTTGCACTCGGTATGGGCATTTTGAGTTCTTGGTTATGCCGTTCGGGTTGACTAACGACCGGCAGCCTTTCATGGATCCGATGAATAGGGTGTTCCAACAAAGATTCAGATCGGTTCAGTAGTGGTCTTTATCGGCGACATCTTGGTATATTCAAGGATCGAGGAGGAGCATGATGCTCATTTGCGGGTGGTATTGCGATTCTAAGGAGAAGCGACTCTATGCGAAGTTCAAGAATGTGAGTTCGCTCGTGGAGGTGACATTCTTGGGTCATGTAGTATCGGTGAGGGATTAGAGTGGACCCCGTAAGATGGAAGCGATTTTGGAGTGGAAGCCGCCTAAGTCGAAGAGCGGAGATTCGAGTTTTCTGGCTTGGCGTGATACTACCAAGATTTGTAGAGGTTTCTCGCTGATCGCAGCTACCAATGACTAAATTATTGAGAAAAGGGGTTCGTTTGTTTGACCGAGAAGCGGCAGGAGAGCTTCGATAAGTTGAAGAAGATTCGATCAAGCACTGCTCGATTCAACCCGAGGTCGGTAAAGAATTTGCGGTATCGCGATGCATCACATCTGGGTTTGGGTTGTGTCTTGATGCAAGAAGGAAGGTTGTGGCTTACGATCCCGATACCGAGGCCACATGAGGTAAATTATCCAACCCACGATCTGGAGTTAGCGGCTGTAGTATTTGCCCTAAAGATATGGAGGCATTACTTGTACGGAGAAAGATCGATAGTCTATACGGACCATAAGAGTCTGAGATACCTTCTGACTCAGAAAGACTTGAATCTGAGACAGCGCAGATGGATTGAGCTGCTGAAAGACTACGATTGCTCAATTGAGTATCATCCGGGCAAGGCTAACATTGTGGCAGACGCGTTGAGCCATAAGGTTGTTTCAGATTTGAGAGCGTTATTTGCTCACTTGAGTTTGTATGACGACGGGAGTATTCTCGCGTAAGCTGCGGAGTTAAGCATACTTGGGTTGAGCGGATCGAGAGAAAGCAGTTGTTGGATGAGGTTCTAAGTGCACAGAGGACATAAGTGCGGAATGATGGTTTGAAGGGTTCTGACTTGTCCCAGAATGGGGTCTTTGTGTTTTCGGGAAGGCTTGTATGCCGAGAGATTCGAGTTAAGGCAAAAGATTCTTCAGATGCACATAGCAGCCTCTTACGCTTATGCATCCCGGAGGTAGCAAAATGTATAGAGATCTCAGAGAACAGATTACGGTGGCCGGTCTCGAAAAAGGAGGTGACCGAAGCTTGTGGGTAAGTGTCCGACTTGTCGCCAGTCAAAGTGAGCATCGATTGCCGTCTGGTTGCTTCACCGGTGAAGATTCCACAGTGGAAGTGGGAAAGAATAACTCGATTTCGCTGGTGGATTACCGCTACACCGAGCAAGAAGGATTGCCTGGTAATCAGGATCTACCGACTAAATCACTCACTTTATTCCGGTGAGGTGGACTACTCACCGCAGAGGTTGGCAAAGCAGATGTGTCGAGATAGTGAGATCAAGACGGGGTGCAGATCGATCATCTCGGATAGGGATCCAGATTCACGTCAAGGTTCGAAGGCGTTGCATCAGCTCGGGTACACGGTTAGATTTCAAGACAAGATTTCACCCGCAGACCGATGGTGGCAATCGGAGAGGTTATCTGATCTTGGAGGATATGCTACAAGGGTGTGTTTTGGACTTTGAGGGTAGTTGGGAGGAGTATCTACCATTAGCTGAATTCGCCTACAACAACATTACCAAGCGAGTATCAAGATGGCACCTTATGAGGCGTTATGACGGAGAAAGTGTCGCCACCTACTTGTTGGACGAGAGTTAAGTGAACGCCGCTATTGGGACCAGAGTTGGTTGTCGAGACCAAGACAAGGTTAAGTTGATTGAGCTCGATTGAAAGAAGCTTCGGACCGCGTAAGTCCTATGCCGATCTTAAGCGAGAGATATTAAATTTCTTTGTGGGAGATCGGGTTTTCCAAGGTCTCACCGTGGAAGAAAGTATTAAGGTTCGGAAGAAAGGCAAGCTAAGTCCGAGGTTTATTAATGATAATAAATCGAGACGAGTGGGACCAGAGTATATCACCGAGTTGCCGGTTGAGCTAAGTTAGATTCACGACGTGTTCCACGCTTCGATACTTCTACGATATCGTTCCGATCCATCACACGTGGTAACAGTAGAAGAGATCGAGATAAATCCAGATATGACCATGGAGGAAGAGCCTGTACAGATTTTAGATCGGGATGTGAAGGTTCTGCGTAGGAAGTCTGTGCCTTTGGTTAAGGTTCTATGGCGGAATCATGGCGTGGAAGAAGCGACGTGGGAACCTGAGGATATGATGAGACAGCAATACCCGCAACTCTTCTGACCAGGTAATTTCGAGGTCGAAATTATTTTAAGGGGGTAGAACTGTAATATCCCGGGTTAAGGGCTATTTGGTTTTGGCATTGTTTGCATGATTAATTGCGTACGATGTTGATTGGGTGTTTCGGGACTTAGTTGTAGGCTAGGAGTGAGCCTGAGTAGGGGTAAATTTTTGTTTTGGGCTTTAGGGATAGGAGAGGAAGGTGTGGGGTTTATAATTAATTTAAGTGAATTTTTAACACAAGGATTGAGTTGGCAAAGTGGCGACAAAGGCGCCACTAGGAGCTTGTGGTTGGCGCCAAAGGCAAGGGAGGAGAGGTCTTGTGTTCGAGTTGCATAATGCCCTATTTTGACTTCCATTTTGGACGGTAGGGAGGAAGAGGTAGAAGGCAATTCAATTCTTCTTGGACTTAGTCTTCACATTCAAAAGAGGGTGGAGAGTGAAAGTAGGAGGAGACTTGGTAAACTCATTTGAATTGGTGGTGTGAGAGTAAATGGGGAGTTTTGGCGGATTTGGTGAGAGTTTGGGGAAAGGGATGTGTGGTAGGTTGGTGATTGGAGTGAGCAGAAATTTCTTTTGGCTTTGGTGTTTTGTCTCTTCTCCTTGGTCAAAACTCTTTTGGGTAAACAAGTTTTCTCCTAGTCAAAAACGAGCCAAAATTTGCAAGTCACTTCTTCTTCACTTTTATTTTTTTTTAGCTAAAGTTTAATACTCAAGAGCTTTTTGACAAAATTGTTTTGCATCTCTAAACTTGGTGAGCCGAGTGTTCTTTTGCACTCCTCTTCCTTTTGTC
The DNA here is from genome assembly GCA_025506655.1 of Gossypium rotundifolium. Classification (NCBI taxonomy): domain Eukaryota; kingdom Viridiplantae; phylum Streptophyta; class Magnoliopsida; order Malvales; family Malvaceae; genus Gossypium; species Gossypium rotundifolium. The sequence continues at coordinate 59,610,269 of CP106730.1, forward strand.
ATTTGTGTAAACCAAACCCCAAGCACCATCAACGCCGAAATTCTACCTTGCTTTTCTCTTTTATTTTCATTTGAACAAAGCCGATCCTAGTATCCTTTTCAACTCTTTTTCTTCCAAATTTGGTTAGCCGAAAGTCTCCCCTCTCCATTTCTTTTTCTTTTCCAAGAAAGAACCGAAGGTGTCTTCTTACTACTGTTCTTCCCATTTCGATTCTTGGCCGAAACCTCATCTCCAAAACACTTTCTCTCTTTTCTTTCACACAAAACCGAAAGCACCCTCATCTTTCTTTATATTCTTTCTTCTTCCAAAAAGCCTTTTTGGCCGAACCTTACTACAACCCTTGCTGTTTTTTTTTCTTTTCATTTTTCCTTGTAAACTTTTCTTTCTTGATCAAGGGTGGTAGCCGAATCTACTTCTCCTGTTAGATTCTTGTTACAATCGGTCTTCTAAGAAGGTAAGTGTTGGCCGAATGGCCTTTCTCCTTTCTCTGGTACCTTGCCGATTCTTAATATGTTTTTGGCCGATTGTGTTATTTGTTGGAAGGTACTAATCTTTTGTAAACCAATTCTTATAATAGGACATCCGGATCTAAGGAACGTTCTTGAGGAGTTTTCTTTCTCTGGTAAGCAGGCGGTGAGTAGTGGTAAGAACGAGTGCTGTATTCGATTTCGTTTAGTTTTCTTTAAGACCAGTTGTTAAGAGATTAACTACTCTTTTATCAGGGTGTGCCGATTGTGTTAGGAGAAACCATTGTGAAGCCGATTGCTGAAGAACCACTGTTGGGTTCGGATTGAGTAGGAAACCAAATCCAGTTTAACGTAAGGGTAAACCGATATACCCTTTGATTTATTTGGTTATGGCCGAATGATATGTGTGCTAACCCTTTGGTTGGTCAATTTTAGGATCAAAGTTGTCAAGGTGGTCGAGGGTCTTAGACCGGTTCTTAGTATTAAAACCTCCGCTAATTCAGGTGTGTAAACCAACACACTATCTTAACTTAATAATGTGATAACTTTGTTGTGTAAATGGAACAAGGTGATTGATTATTACGATACCCATTGAGGTATGGATATGGATTCGTAAGTCCGTTTCACTATGAGTTGTGTGATGATGATGATATCATGATTTTGATACTTTGAGATGCCATGTTAAGCATGTGAGCATGATAGCATGATTGCACGATTTTGCATCTAGTATGATATTTGATTGGGTGAAATGAGAGGAGGGGAATATGATATCCGTGTCTTTGGGACACCGTGTCTTTGGGACACCGAGGTTTGGCACCTCCGGTGGTTTGGTACCACAAACGATATTTTGTGACTTTGGGTCACAGAGGTTTGGCACCTCGGCCTCGTCCCGATGGCTTAGTACCACGTTGGGTTGGCCCCACGATTGATTATACGGATTGACGCCGATGATTTGGTATCACACGATGGGTTGGCCCCATCATCGGATTTGTGACTACGGCCACCGGTGATTTGGTATCACATTGTGTCTTTGGGACACCGAGGTTTGGCACCTCATTGCGACTCGTCCCCCGTGGTTTAACACCACCGTGGGTTGGCCCTACTTTGAGATATGGGATCGCCTCGCTAGTGATTTGGTATCACACGATGGGTTGGCCCCATCATTGGATTATTTGTGACTTGGTCACCAAAGGGTTTGGTACCACAAGATGGATATCGTGACTTTGGGTCACGGTGGTTTGGCACCACCAAAGGTTTGGTACCACACGGGTAGAAAAGGCGATATGGTTGGTTAGGAACGGGTGCATGATTTGCATTATTCTGTTATGATATATGTGTTGGCATGTTATACCGGAGAGGGATTTATGCACTGAGTCTTGCGACTCACTCTCTCCTTTGACTTTTCAGGTGACACTTAGACGCGACATGGAGCCGGATGGACTCGAGGTGCTCATGCCATATTGAAATAAAGTTTTGCTCGGACTTCTTTTAAAAAATTTGGTACACTAGCTGATTTATTTCTATTTTGTTATATTTGGGTTTGTAAATGGCCTCTTAAATTATGTTTTTGATATGTTATGTTTAAGTAGATTTTCAATATGCTTTAACAAACTAATTGAGTGAAATGTGCTAAAACTTGGAAAGACAACAGTTTCAAAATTTCAAAAGAGCGATGTTTTAAACTATACCATCGGGTATCATACTATAACTTGGGATAAAGAGAACTCAAACTATTTTTCTAACTTAAATATGATTTTCTACTAAGTCAAAAAAATGTTTTAGTAACAATAAGAAATAACTTAAGCTTCAAAACGAAATAAACTAGTTTTACCTACACATCGGATTAATTTTCAAAACTTTCTGGGTTTTCAAATACATCATCAGATTTTTAATCAAAACCTAACCGAGTTTTCTTCAAATACGAATTTTCGCTAAGCGGTTTCACCAAACTTCTAGATTTCAACCTAAACCACCCAAAACCTTTTTCCCTGTAGCATACCAAATTCGGTCGTGGTGTATTGACCGGGTTTGGGGTGTTACAGGAAATGTTTATAACTTGAAATGATTATAGTTAAGGTTCCGTGTAAGACCATATTGAACTATGGCCTCGGTGAGAGAATTTGTATAGGACCATGTTGGGAACATGGCATCAATTGGTTAATTCGTGTATGATGTCAATGTGATATTATGTGTACTAGACTTAAGGGAGTTAATTAACGATTTTAGTGACTCAATAAGTATTTGAGAATTGAGAATGAATGTGTTGTACATGAGAGGTACAAGAATGTGTTAGAACTGAATCGAGGTGGATTCATTATTTGATGAACCCATAATGGGTGATGTGTAAATGATGCACTTTAGTTGCACAAGTTATAGTTATTATTGCACTGTGTGAATGCGAGCAATCATAGTAGAAATCTAAGTAAGAATAGTAGGGTGTGAAGAAGTTTTCGGGTAAACATTTGAAATAGATAAGTGCATGAGGATAACTATTCAAGAATGCATATCTTTTTGGTGGGCTGTGTGCTTTACCACCTAATATATTATTAATTGATAGGCTGTGTGCGGTACCATCAATTATATTACTATCGATGGGTTGTGTGCGTTACCGCTTAACTAATTAGAAATTGATGGGCTGTGTGCGATACCATAGCTTATAAATGATTGGTGTGCTGAGTGCGAAAACACCATATGTATATCTAAATGGTGGGATATGTGCGATACCACCCTATTAAAGAGGTAATGGTGGGCTAAGTGCGTAACCACCGAGAGATTAATAATGTAAGTGGCTTATTGAAAATGGTTTATGTGATTAAATGGTGATCAATGCAGGAATGGATGCTATTCAGCACGAGCAGTTGGGTTGTAACATGGTAAGAGTGTGGTAAAAAATTGAATGAGTATGTTTCAACAATGGTTGAGTATGTAATTAAGGGTTTTTAAGAGAAACTGTTTATGATACTTTATCGTTATGTTTGTCCAATGAATATAAGAAATTATCAGTTTATACATATGAACTTACTAAGCATTATTGCTTACTCCATCTCATTTCCCATCTCTTATAGGTAAATTATCTTCTAGCTCGAGTTGGAGGCCGTTGGAGATACATTCACACTATCAAGCAGACATTTGGTATGAGGTATCAAGTCTTTATAAGTCATGGCATGTATAGGGCTAGAATGTAAGGTTGATTAAGTTGATGTTATTGTGTCAACTTGTGTTGGTCTAAGAGGGTTCATAGATTAAAGGTGTATGGCCATTGATGATGGCTGAAGTTGTTGTAATTGTATGGAAAGAAAACTTTATTTTCATGAATCAAATGCATAAATTCATGTATTTTAGTTGATGACCTGAGACTTTATTGAATTAGTATATGAATGTATGCAAATGAGAGTGGTAAGAAGGCTTGGTAAATAGCCTCTAAGTGCCACACTGCTAGACACACAAGGCAGGTTCAGGCCGCATGCATTCTCGCACATTATCATTATTAGTTAGAATAGGCCACAGATGAATCCCACGGCCGTGTGGATGAGCCGTGTAACATCCACAGTTTGTGCATGAGCGTGTACCCAGACCATGTGGATCAAGTCAGTAGCTCCCCACGGTTAGAAGACACGGGCGTGTCAAGGCCGTGTGCATCAAGTCAGTAGCTTCCCATGGTTGGAAGACATGGGCGTGTTAAGGGGTACACGAGCGTGTCCCAAATCACATGGGCATGTTACCCCTATTTCTAAGAGAGGTTTTCGATCAAGTTTCTGAAAGTTTACGTGCATGAGTTTAAGGCCTCGTAGGCCCATGAGATGTGCAAGTTGTATACGAGAGAGAAGTTTTTAGTTCGGGACAAAATTTTATAGCCCGAAATTCCATGATTAAGAAAGTTCAAGTGCAGTAATGTATCGTATTCGGTCTAGGACTCGGACTCGGGTATGGGTTTGTTACACCCGTATCCAACCTAACACACCTGTGAGGATTCCTACAATCTACCAATTATCATGTCACACACCCATGCAACATATCGTGTTATAATAGTTCATGTATGCAATAATGTACCAACGTGGTAGATATACAAAGTACACAAACATGCTTAGCCTACCCTTTAGTGTATGATAGTAAATTTACTCACCTGGGCTGTAACCAAACTACCCTATTAGGGATATTTCATTAACTTACACATCAAGGCATTTTGGCTTTTAGCCGACACATAGAAAGTCTCATAGAAAACAAATAAAAGTGTGATTACACACTTGATCACGTGAAGAACTAGACACTCTCGATCGACGTCTCCTAAGATAATATATCACAGAATTAGATTACGGCCAAACAATGAGAGATCCATAATGCACATCTAAACAATGATTTGCTAACGCTTACCCTCGCTATCACGAACAACTAAGAATCGCTTATCTGAATCAGATGTCAACTCCCTTCCACAACCCAGTGGGAAATCTCGATTCGCTGACACTCTACGTAGTTTGAACTTAGGAGCAGAGGCCACGAGTCCAGTCCTCTTGGGCTCCTTAATCGATGCCCCCTTAGAAAGGCTACCACTTGCCTCCATGAAGAAAGTCCCGATCAGAATATGTCAAAACTCAAAGGTCGAAAGCAACAACACTCATATTACTTACCAAGAATACGACACTTCCTTGCTATACCCGGAATAACCAGCCTACTCCCTTCGATTAAGAAATTGTGTCCCTAAAAAAACATAGATTAGTAATATTGTCCCAAGACAACAAAATAATGACCATTCGGCCCTGAGAACCCATAAAATAACACCCAAATTATCTACCCCCTAATTGGCTAAAAAGAAAAATAATACACTTACCAAAGTGCCACCCAATCGGTGATTGCACAACCGAGATTTCGGCTTTCACCCAACAGGAAAGTGAATGAGATCCAAGATGGAGAAAAACTTAGATTCGGCCTTGATCACAAAAAAACAACAAGATGGAAACTTCAGCTTTTAGTAAGAAAACAAGGAGTGAACAAAGCAAGAACCCAGCCAAAGACATACTTACTTGGATCAGAGATGAGTTGAATAGGGATATAATATTTGGCACAAGCAGCAAAAGTCAAGGAAGGAGTTTCGGCTCTAGAATAGAACAAGAAAAAATGAAAAGAAAAGAAAGTGGGGCAAGCTGAGATTTGGCTATGGAGAAAAGAGTGTAGAAGAAGAGGAGGATTGAATGAAAAGAGAGATAATATGAGTGAGGGAGGGTTAGGCTAATGGCAAAGAGTAGTAGGAACAACTTCAAATTTTAAAGAAAAGAAGAAGAGAATGATTTCGGTTAGCAAACAAAATAAAAAAAAAAAGAAATGGCTTGAAATGCCTTATGAGTCAAAAGCACAAAGCGTCAAAAAGTGCTAAAGAAAACTATAGGAATTCGGCACAACACTCTTCAAAAGATTTCAGTTTACACTCCCCCCTCCCCAAATGCTGAATTTGCCTACTAAAACACTCCTAATCGAAACTCACCTCCCACAACTCCCATATTCGGCCAAACACCTCCACTCCACCATAATCCCTTGATTCACTCCCTTCTTTGCTCCACAGACCCCTCTCTACCAGTCGTTCAAACCCATTTGACCAATTCAAATTCTTCCTAGAAGAGTCCAACGCCAACTCCACCACTTCTCCATCCTATCACAAAATGAAACTCCCAAAATGCAGCATGTGGGATTCGAACCCACTCCCCCTTCCATGCCCCCTTGTGACGCCAACCACTAGGCCACCTTACTACGTGTGACATCCAAATACAACCAATTATTCTTAAGGCCTACTTCCACAAGCTCTCCTATAACATCCTGAATTAGGGCCTAGTCGAAATAGTAGTTTTGAGACCACAAATTTGAGGTAGAAATAATTATTTTATGATTATTATAAGGTTTATTATATGTTTACATTCTTGTGTGAAAATTTCATGAAGAAATTATATGTCTAAGGTGCTCGATTAGACTTTAAGGACTAAATTGAATAAGTTGTAAAATGTATGTTCTAGAAGCTTTTTGTAAGAAATTGCATTGATTATGAATTAGTAGCCCTTAAATAGGAATTTTACCAAATTCTAAAATTTTGGACAAAAATGGGCTTGTGTGGTAAAATATCTAAGAAAGGAATTAAGGGTATTTTTGTAATTTGGCATATAAAGCCAAAATAGCCCAATAAAAAAAAGATGTCATCTTCTTCATTCTTTTATGTTGCTGCCGAAAATACCATGGAAGCCATTGTTGAGGTTTTTTCCAAGCTTTCCAGGCTCAATAGTAAGTTCGTTCTTGTCTCGTTTTTATTGATTTTCTATTTCTAACCATATTTTGAGATATAGTTAAAGTCAAAAACTTTACCCATGATGGATAATTATGTATTTTGATGTTTGATGGTAGTTTATGCATGTCTATGAGTAGAGGAACGATTTTTACTAAGTGATTTTCGGTGAAAATGAGTAAAACGAGCTAATTGGTAAAAGTTGTTATTGTTCATAATTATGTGTTATAGTAAGAATTTGAAGTTGCTATAGAAGGAAAAAATGTTCAGCATGTCATAAAACACAAGAAAAAGGAAAAAAGTTTAATTTTCGAGCCTAGGGGCAAAATCATAATTATGCAAAAGTTTAGGGGCAAAATTGTAATTTTGTCAAAGTTTGAGTTAGGTACTATTTTGAGTAGTACATTAATTAATAAGTGAAATGTGATGTTTTAGACCTGAAAGATGAGGTTTGGACCTAGAATTGGAGGAAAATCGAAAATCAAGAAAGTTGGTAAAATGGTCGTTTCAGCATTCGAGGTATGTTCGTGTGTTAATAATAATGCAACACCATGCTTGAATTGTAATTCTCTATTGATATGAAATAAATTGTATGCTTTAATATGTTTATGAGAAGTTGATGTATGGTATGGAAAATGTGATCTTGTGTTATGTGAAATTGAATGGCAAATTAATGTTACATGAATTGAATGTTAAATTAATATTACATCGGTTGTATGAGTTGCTACATGGTTGTACATGACGAGATTTCGACAAGTAAGTTCGAATAACCTAAAGTAAACCCATAATATGCCTAAATGCATGTTTTATGAATGTATGATAGTTGTATAACATGATGGCATGAAAATTTATGAATTGGTAAAATGTTGAAAAGTGAGAATTCCCAGTTGAACCATTGGAATAGAAAAGATACAAATGAGGTAGCTAGGTCACATGTGTGGTACTAAGTGTCAGCCACTATGTGCACAAGAGAGCTATGAGATGGTTTTAGGTCACGTGTGAAGTACTAAGTGTAGGCTACTACGTGTACTAGACGGATAGGTCACATGTGCAGTACTAAGTGCAGGCTACTATGCGTACCCGATAGTTTTGATCACATGTGTGGTACTAAGTGTAAGCCACTATGTATACAAAAGAGCTACGAGATGATTTTAGGTCACGTGTGTAGTACTAAGTGCAGGCTACTACGTGTACTAGATGGACAGGTCGCATGTGTAGTACTAAGTGCAGGCTACTATGCGTACCCGATAGTTTCGATCACATGTGTGGTACTAAGTGCAGGCCACTATGTGTAAGTGATGGTTTTCGTCACATGTGTAGTACTAAGTGCAGGCTACTATGTGTACCATATAGCTTTGACTACAAGGGTGGTACTATGTGCAGGCCACCGCGTATCTTTTATTATTCTGATGAGTTCAACAGGAAGTTGACTAAGTGAAAATACATGTGATTGTGTAACGACTAAGTGTATTTGAATACGATAATGTTATGCATAAGTACAAGTGTGAATGTGACCAATTGAGAAATGTGGTAAATGTATGTATGAGAAATATGTTCGATATGTAATCGGAAATTGGAAAGATTGGTATAGGCAAGTGATGAACACAACTAAAGTGAAAGAGAGAGCAAAAATTTACAATAAAATTTTTTGGATAGCAGCAGTGACACGAGTTTGAAAAATAACCCAAAATAGTTGAAATTAAATTATAAGTTGGATGAGATATTTATTTAAAGCTTATTGAGTATATTTTCATTTAAAAGAAACATAGCAAACAAAAGATTCGTATATTTTTAGATATTTGAATTTCTGTGAGAGTGGTTTAGAATGATTATGTGATCCCCTGTTTTGCCTTTGAAAAATCATTAAAAATTGTAAAAAAAAATAATTGTGGGATATATTTTATATGCTTGAAATCCTGAATGAGTCTATTATCAAATTAACTAAATAAGAATGTCATATGAACTCTGTACGAGGTGAAAATTGATTCATAGTGAAGAGAGGTCAGAATAGTCAAATAGTAAAATAGGGTAATCTTTATTGAATAAACTGTAATGATTGGCTAAACCAAAAATTTTGGAAATTTTGTGGTAATACGACATGAGAGTCTAGTTTCATGTAAAATTAACAGAACTCAATTTGGAGTTCTGTAGCTCTAGATATAAATAATTTAATGACTGTGAGTCAAGAAAACAGCTTAACTAGAATTTGAATAAATAGGAAGATTATGAAAATAGCATGTTATTGCATTGCTTATTATTTTTATGCGAGCTTACTAAGCGTAAAGCTTACTCCGCCGTTTCCATTTCTTTTAGTTTTGTCAGGTTAGCACAAGGTTGGAGATCGTCGGAGGCAACATCACACTATCGGGCCATTATCCTTGGAGTATTGGCACGTGTTTGAAAAGTTTAAATTTTGGGCAAAATTTGGTAACCCAGTTTTGTATGATTGTGAATGTTGAAGTATGGTAACACCTCGAACCCTATTACGGAGTTGGACACGGGTAAGGGGTGTGACACACTAAATGCAACATCCCTTGTAGCCGAAGCTATATGGTACATATAGTAGCCTGCACTTAGTACTACACATGTGACCAAAACCATCACTTACACATAGTGGCCTGCAGTTAGTACCACACATGTGATCGAAACTATCGGGTACGCATAGTAGCCTACACTTAGTACTACACATGCGACCTATCCGTCTGGTACACGAGTAGCCTGCACTTAGTACTACACACGTAACCTAAAACCATCTCGTAGCTCTTTTGTGCACATAGTGGCCTACACTTAGTACCACACATGTGACCTAGCTACCTCATACGTATCATTTCTATTCTGAAGGTTTAACCGAGAATTCTCACTTTTCAACATTTTACCAATTCATAAATTTTCATGCCATCATTTTGTACAACTATCGTACATTCATAAAACATGCATTTAGGCATATTATGGGTTTACTTTAGGTTATTCGAACTTAATTGTCGAAATCTCGCCAGGTACAACCGTGTAGCAACTCATACAACCCATGTAATATAAATTTAACATTCAATTCATGTAACATTAATTTGCCATTCAATTTCACATAACACAACAAAGATCACATTTTCCATACCATACATTAACTTCTCATAAACATATTAAATCATACAATTTTTCATATCAATAGAGAATTACAATTCAAGCATGGTGTTGCATTATTATTAACACACGAACTTACCTCGAATGCCGAAATGACCATTTTACCAACTTTCTCGATTTTCAATTTTCCTCCAGTTCTAGGTCCAAATCTCATTTTTCGAGGTCTAAAACATCACATTTCACTTATTTCATTAATTTAATACTCAAAATAGTCCCTAACTCAAACTTTGGTAAAATTACAATTTTGTCCCCAAACTTTTGCATAATTACGATTTTGCCCATAGGCTCGAAAATTAAACTTTATTCCTTTTTCTTATGTTTTATGACATGCTGAATATTTTTTCCTTCTATAGAAACTTCAAATTCTTAATATAACACATAATTATGAACAATAACATCTTTTACCAATTAGCTCGTTTTACTCGTTTTCACCGAAAATCACTTAGTAAAAATCTTTCCTCTACTCCTAAACATTAATAAACTACCATCAAACATCAAAATACACAATTATCCATCATGGGTAAAATTTTTGACTTTAACTATATCTCAAAATATGGTTAGAAATAGGTAGATTAAGGTACAAGGATTTTAAAAATACGAAAATCAATAAAAACGGGACAAGAACGAACTTACTATTGAGCTTGGAAAGCTTGGACAAAACCTCAACAATGGCTTCCATGGTATTTTCGGCAGCCACATAAAAGAATGAAGAAGATGACATCTTTTTTTTATTAGGCTATTTTGGCTTTATATACCAAATTACTAATATGCCCTTAATTCATTTCTTAGATATTTTACCACTCAAGCCCATTTTTGTCCAAAATTTTAGAATTTGATAAAATTGCTATTTAAAGGCTCCTAATTCATAATCCAAAGCAATTTCATACAAAAAGCTTCTAGAACATGCATTTTGCAACTTATTCAATTTAGTCCTTAAAGTCTAATCGAGCAACTTAGACATAGAATTTCTTCATGAAATTTTCACACAAGCATGTAAACATATCATAGACCCTATAATAATCATAAAATAATTATTTATACCTCGAATTTGTGGTCTCAAAACCACTGTTCCGACTAGGCCCTAATTCGGGATGTTACATGTCCCTCTTAAGTGCCCAAAAGCAAAACTTTACCGAAGCTCTGGCTCAAACCCGAGCCTCCCCTGGACCCCCAAAAACACCTAAATAACAAGAACAACACAAAAATGCTAGAGCCCTATTTTAAGGATGTTACAGTTCTACCCCCTTAAAGAAATGTCGGCCTCGAAATTTACCTGATTAAAAGAGCTGAGGGTACTGCTCTCGCATCGCCTCTTCCGGCTCCCACATGGCTTCCTCTGAATCGTGATTATGCCACAACACTTTAACTAATGGAACGGACTTTCTTCTCAACACCTTTACATCCAGTCTAAAATCTACACTGGTTCTTCTTTAAAAGACAGATCAGGTCTAACCTCAATCTCTTCCACGCGCTTCAACACTCGAGAAGGCCCAATAAACCTGGGGCTTATCTTGCCTTTCCGTCCAAATCTTAAAACCTTCTTCTAAGGTGAGACTTTCAAGAAGACTTGATCCCCCACTGAAAATTCTATCTCCCTGCACTTCAGATCCTCATACGATTTTTGTTTATCGGAAGCTTCTTTTAACCGGTCCTGAATCAGCTTAACCTTTTCCTTTGTTTCTGGAATCAATTTCGGACCCAACAATTGCCGCTCGCCTAACTTAGTCCAATAGGTAAGGGTACGACACCTACGACCATACAATGCCTAATAGGGTGCCATCTGAATGCTGGACTGATAACTGTTATTGTACATAAATTCAGCCAACTGCAGGTAATCTTTTCAACTACCCCTGAAGTCAATCACACAACCCCTAACATGTCTTCCAGAATCTGAATTAGCCTTTCCGACTGACCATCAGTCTGTGGGTGGAACACTGTGCTGAAATCTAGCCTTGTACCCAAAGCATCATGTAACGCCTTCCAGAACTGAGATGTAAACCTAGGGTCCCTGTCTGATATGATAGACACTGGTGCCCCATGTAGCCTCACAATCTCTGCCACATACAGCTTGGCCAACTTTTGCATCGAATAGTCGGTACGAATCGGTATGAAGTGTGCAGACTTAGTCAACCGGTCAACGATTACCCACACTGAATCTTTCTTAGTAGGCGTTAGGGGTAGCCCACTTTATCCTCTCCAATTTCCAAAGTGGAACATTCACCGGCTGTAGCAACCCCGAAGGAAATTGATGTTCCGCCTTCACTGGCTAGCATGTCAAGCACTTACTCACAAAGTTGGTAACTTCCCGCTTTAAACTAGGCCACCAATAAGTTACGTAAGTCTCAATACATCTTGCTTCCACCGGGATGCATAGCGTATGGGCTACTATGCGCTTCCCGCAGAATAATCTGCCTCAACTTAGAGTCCTTCGGCATATAAATTCTTCCATGGAAACATAATACCCCTTCACTATTATCCACAATCTCTCCCCTTTCCACCTGCTGAAGTTGAGGACCCAATAATTCATCCAACGATTACTTTTCTTTAATCTGGCTTACCCATGTCGGCTTTATCTAAAGTTCTGCTAACAGACTACCATTTTCATAAAGACTGAGATGAGCAAACATTGCTCTCAAATCCGATATCACCTTACGACTTAATGAATCTGCCACCACGTTAGCCTTACCTGGGTGATACTCAATCGAGCAGTCATAATCTTTCAGCAACTCAATCCAACTTCGCTGTCTTAGATTGAGCTCCTTCTGGGCAAGGAGATATTTTAGACTCTTATGATCCGTATAGATAACTGACTTGTCTCTATTCAGATAGTGTCTATATATCTTTAGGGCGAACACCACTGCAGCTAATTCCAAATCATGAGTGGGATAGTTCATCTCATGTGGCCTTAGTTGATGAGATGTATACGCTACCACCTTCCCTTCTCGCATTAACACACAACCCAAACCTGCATGCGATGCATCACAGTACACAAAAAATTCCTTCCCAGCCTCAGGCTGAATCAATACCGGCGCCTCAGTCAGAATCTCCTTTAACTTCTTAAAACTTTCCTGTTTTTTATCGGCCCAAACAAATGGTACTCCTTTTCGCAATAACTTGGTTAAAGGTGCAGTAATCAACGAAAACCCCTCAACGAATCTTCTGTGGTACCCAGCCAAACCCAAAAAACTTCAAATTTCTAACACAGACTTTGGTGGTTTCCAATCTAATACAGCTTCGGTCTTTCGAGGATCAACCCTAATACCATCGGCAGAAATAACATGCCTCAAAAAGGTTACTTCCTTCAACCAAAACTCACACTTGCTGATTTTGGCATACAATTGCTTCTCTATCAAAATCTGCAGAACTGTCCGAAGATGTGAATCATGCTATTCCTCCATTCTCGAATACACCAGGATATCGTCTATAAACACCACCACAAACCGGTCTAAATAGGGTTGAAAGACCCAATTCATCATGTCTATAAAAGCGACTGGAGCATTAGTCAATCCGAACGGCATCACTAGAAATTTGTAATGCCTATATCGAGTTCAGAAAGTAGTCTTGTGAATATCCGCCTCCTTGACCCTTAACTGATGGTACCCTGATCTTAAATCTATCTTCGAGAAAATGAAGCTCCTCGTAGTTGATCGAACAAATTGTCAATCCTTGGTAGCGGATAGTTGTTCTTAATAGTTAACTTATTCAACTGGCGATAATCAATGCACACACACATTGACCCATCCTTTTTCTTCACGAACAAAATCGGTGCTCCCCACGGAGAAACACTTGGTCGGATAAATCCCTGGTCCAATAGCTCTTGGATCTGAGCCTTTAGTTCTGCCAGCTCCTTCGGTGTCATCCTGTAAGGAGCGATGGACACTGGAGCCGTTCCCAAAAGTAGCTCAAAGCTAAATTCCACCTCGCGATCTGGAGGTAACCTTGGAAGATCTTCAAGAAAAACATCCGAGAACTCCTTCACCTTTCTCACACCCCCTACAGACAATTCCTTTTCATCCAATGTGCTGATGAAACCTAGGAACGCCTCGCACCCTTTTCGCACCATCCTTTCGGCCTTCAATGCCGAAATCACAGAAGATAAACAATCTCTCCTTTTTCCTATCACAGTTACTTCCTTATCCTCTAGAGTTCTTAAAACCATATGCTTAGCAGCATAATCGAAGTTTACACGATGCTTAACTAGCCAGTCCATGCCCAAGATCAGATTGAACTCGCCGAATGATAGTTCCATCAAGTCTGCCGGAAATACAACTCCTTGAACTTCTAAAGGCACATTCCTAAATAATTTGTTCACTACCATCGATTGTCCTAGAGGGCTAATCACAAACATTTCTCTAGCAGCAATATCAGATTTAATGCTCAAAGTCCTAGATATAGTACATGCAACATATGAATGTGTAGACCCAGTATCTATCAAAGCTGTAAAGGGTGCATCAAATATAAGAAACGTACCGGTTATGACGTCCGGTGCGTCGTCGTCCTCTCGACGTATAGTTGCATAAACCAATCCAGGTTGTCTTGCATCTATATTAATAGCACCTTTTCCTGGTGCTCTATGACCTCGACCAAAACCATTCCCTCCTCTGGCCGGACCTCGGCCTCATGGTGGCTGCTGACCACCTCTTCTTATCCATGCAGACCCTTGACCTACCGAACGCACCCTAGCCAACTCTTGTGGACAGCCCTTTATTTGAAACATCCTCCATTTCTTCTCCAACACTCCTCCGGATGTGTTCTCCCAAACTGTGCACAAAGTCACAGCTAACCTGCAGCAATTGGCATCACAGCTCGAGTTGGCCCATCTAACTTAGGCCTATTTTAAAAACCCCTAATAGATCTTGACGTCCCAAAACTTCTCTTATTCTTTCCCCTATCTTCCCGATTCTGCCTCTCAGAATGTTTCACCTCTTCGACGATTTTTGCTTTCTCAACTAGAATGGCAAAATCTCTTTCCCGCTATGGAGCTATCAGTACTCGCAGCTCATCACGCAGACCATCCTCAAACCATACACAATGCTCATAATCAGTTGCGATTATACCCCAAGCGTAACGACTTAGGCACAGGAATTCTGCCTCATATTCTGCCACGAATTTACTCCCCTGGACCAAGTTCAGAAATGCTTTCCCTGGAACACTGTCTTAAAGAAGTCCTAGGTGATACGATCTGCCGGAGTACCTTTCTTACCGTGAGCCACCACTGGTACGCCTCATCTCGTAGGAGGGACACTACTCCTTTCACTTTTTCCTCCGTTATGCAGTCTAAATCATCCATGATCTACTCAACTGCCTCTAGCCGATATTCAGCTACGTTTGGGGCCACGTCAGAAATGCCCCTAAATACCTCAGCCCCATTTGCTTGAAGTCACTCAGGAATAGATTTTCGGCCCACTTGCTCCAGCAACTTGCTCTAGAACTCACAACATAGTCTGGGACAAAGCATCGTCCCCTCCAGCTCGATCATGGGACCTCGTCTCGATCACCGGTGATGCAGGTGCTTCTATTTTAGGCATGTGCCTAGATGCCTCAGATCTAACTACAGTACTTCTGCCTCTACCTCGACCACGTCCACCGCGTCCACGTCCTGTAGTGCTCATGTTTGCTAGATCAAATTAATCTGACTACAGATTTTATGCATCAGTTTATAATTCCAATGTTTATTAACAAGTGTCTTATGTAAAGCAAGTATAAGAGTTATTCTCGCGAATCAAACTCCCTAATATCTCAGTCTCTATAGTCTTAGCTAACAATTCCAGTATACTATCACTAATTCTCGTAATTTCATTCCATCATGCATAAACAAAATCAGAAGACTTACGGATTTGATGCCGGAGACTCGGGTGCCATACTTCACTAAAAACATATGTTTTAAACCATGTTTCAAACCAATTTTTTTGGAAAATCTTTTTGAACCCATTCCACAGTCGAGTTTTGCAATGGGCTCGATACCACTAAATGTAACACCCCAAACCCGGCCTAGACATTACGACCAGATCTGGCATGTCACATGGAAGATTTGTTTAAACAATGTACGCATTCATTAAAAATTTCAAGTTATGATGCTTGTGAAAAATCCAATTTGTTTTATAGCTCTCTTTGAAAAAAACATTTTCGTTGCTATTTTTGATGATCTTGTTTATAATTAATCAAACTCAATGAGTTTCAGAAAAATGACATTTAAATTATTGTAGACATGCGATATTTTGAAAAGAGTTATCCATGTTAAGAAAATTCAGAGTGTTACCAATTATAGTTTGTAAATCGTTTGTTAACATTTTGGAAAAACAATTGTTAATGTTTTAGGAAAAACACCGTAT
Organism: Gossypium rotundifolium; assembly: GCA_025506655.1. Lineage (NCBI taxonomy): Eukaryota > Viridiplantae > Streptophyta > Magnoliopsida > Malvales > Malvaceae > Gossypium > Gossypium rotundifolium. The sequence goes on from CP106730.1 coordinate 59,626,468, forward strand.
TGAACAATTAATAATAGAAAGTAATAACTAAATTAAAAATTAAAACCAACTTAGATCTCAGAGGCCTTATTACAATACATAAACCCAAAATAAAATTAAATTTAAAGTAAAGTAATACGAAGTTTACTAAATTAACGATGTATGGCCACCATAGAGTCCACCTCGGCTCCAAATCCTTAATGCTGGGAATTAATTGCAAAATTAAAGCAGTGGGGTGAGTTACGAGAACTCAGTGCGTAATTCCCCCTTTCGAACAGAATTGGGCCTAAGCCCACAGAAGCACATTGCCGAAGCCCATACGAAAATGATTTGGGCCGGAGCCCTATTAACATGGTATAACAGATAATGAATGTAATACAACCCAGCCTAGCCTAGTATTCCATCCGCAACATACCACCCGTATCCAACCTAACACACCTGTGGGGATTTCTACAATCGACCCTCCATCCGCTACACACCTCGATGGCAGTCACGCTGCTCATTGTCGAAATACGAAATGTGTCATAGCCACCGAAATACGAAATATGTGGCAGAGCCATCGAAATACACTTCCCCGATCTTCAATCATCATGTCCCACGCCCATGCAACATATCGTGTCATAATAGTTCATATATTCAACAATGTACGAACGTGGCAGATATACAAAGTACACAAACATGCTCAGCCTACCTTTTAGGGTATGATAGTAAATTTACTCATCTGAGCTATAACCAAAGTACCCTAGTGGGGATATTTCATTAACTTACACATCAAGGCATTTCGGATTTTAGCCGTCACATAGAAAGTATCATAGCAAAACAAATAAAAGTGTGATTACACACCTGATCACGAGAAGAACTAGACACTCTTGATCGACGTCACCTAAGACAATATATCGCAGAATTAGATTACGGCCAAACAATGAGAGATCCATAATGCACATCTAAACAATGATTTGCTAACACTTACACTCGCTATCACAACCAACTAAGATTCGCTTATTTGAATCGGATGTTGACTCCCTTCCACAACCCAGCAGGAATTCCCTAATCGCTGACACTTTACGTCTTTTGAACTTAGGAGCAGAGGCTACGAGTCCACTCCCCTTGGGCTTCTTAATTGATGCCCCATTAGAACGGCTACCACTCGCCTCCATGAAGAAAGTCCCAATCAGAATATGTCAAGACTCAAAGGTTGAAAGCGACAACACCCACACTACATACCAAGAATACGACACTTCCTTACTATACCTAGAATAACCAGTCTTGTAACACCCCTAACCCGAGACCGTCGCTGGAATAGGGTTTATAGGCATTACCGAACTATAGGATTATTTCACATCACATTCACGACACAAAGTCAATCATCATCAAACACATTCATATACAATCATAGTGTCCCTTAAACGAGTTATCAAGATCCTAAGCATGCTTATAAACTGAGTCGGGACAAAATCGAAACACATAAAATTTCATGAAAATTTGAAACTTTTCTGAATCTGGGAGAGACACCTGGGGGTAGACCTGCCTCTCCATGACTACATGACACACCGTGTGACCTCCCCGTGGTTACATACTGCCAAAATCAACATGGCTAACAAGCACGCCTGTGTGCTAAGGCAGTGTCCTATAAGGTCATATACTGCCATTTCTCGTTCGATCTGTAGGCACACCCGTGCCATGGCCGTGTGCAGTTTAAGGCACATTCTGCCAATTTACCAATGGTCCGAGACACGCCATTGTGCCCCAATCGTGTGACATTATAGGCCATTTCTGCAAGGCCAACATACCACCCACTTAGGGTCAAACCTACAAGCCAATCAACCAAACATCTTATGCACATATTGCCATCTAAAATCATACCAATTTAGCAATTTAATACATATAATCAATACCAACTCTAATCATACCCAAATCAATACCAACATTTATTCTATCACAAGCATAATTCAGTCCCAAATCTCACTACTCCTACTAGCATTTATCAACACAAAGTTACCACTCCATAGCAAATTTATCAACCTACAAATCATAACAAAAGATGCATCACTTATATACCACATTCATTCATGCCAAACCTATCACATATCTAGCCACATCTCATGGCTAATTACAAATCTCAAACTTGATTCGATTTACTAGCCTATACATGCCATATTCTAGCCATATACATCTTTCCAAAAGTACCAAAATAGAATGCCGATAGTGTGATTGAGAAGTCGACGATCCAGATCCGAGCTAGCTTTTATCGACACCGCAAAGCGTAGAAACAAATCACACAAGAAGCTTTCCAAAGCTTAGTAAGTTCGATATACAATACAATTATCATATCAAATTAAATAAATGCAAAAATAAACAATCACTTAGATCTATTATCTCATATTCGTGCCTTCCCATCCATAGCCACAATGCTCATTTCCATAATCAAAGCTTAATTTTACTCATCAACCACAAAGGTTCAATACGTACCTTAACCACACAAAGCTATTAAATCTCCAAGCTATTCATTGCTCGATATTATTTTCCGATCATTCTTTAATTTAATTGCACACTCAGTGCCACATACTTATTCGACTCATAACTATTATCGCACACTTAGTGCCTATTATTTTAACCAACTCATCTCGGTATCGCACACAGAGTTCCACAACAATAATCCAATGCTTTCATAACATCGCACACACAGTGCCACAACAATAAACTGAAGCTTTCATCACATCGCACACACAGTGCCATTCATTTCTATCTCGATCTCACTTTCACACACTTAGTGCCCTCGATTTAAAATCATGCACATAGTAACTCACTTTCATATACATAAACATATTCATTTCATATCGATAAAACGTATCTCAAATACATGTATTCTATCAAAATTTACCTCGGAATTCAAACTATCGATATGGTCGATTAATCGAGCACTTTATCTTTGGCTCGATCTCGATCTAAACCTCTCCTCTCTTGGTCTATACTCATTACAATTCACTATATTCAATCATCTATTCATTCATTTTAATCCAAACACACATATTTAGGGCATTTTACAAAATAGCCCTCACATTTTAACATTTTGACACTTTAGTCCCTATCTCACAAAATCATCAAATACTCAAAATTTCATTACACTATGCTTAGGCCGAATTCTCCTTAGTCTCATAGGAGTCCACACATTTAATTTATTTCACATTTTAATCCTCCAATTTCTCATTTTCACAATTTAGCTCAAATTACTCAATTTTACCAAAATTTCAAATACAAACTATGCTAACCCAATATTTAACTTTTATATTCCACTAACTATCATCACAAAGCTCATATATTCAACAATGGCATATCTCAAAATCACCATCATTTTCTAACATTTAAGCATGGGTTAGCTAGAGCACAAAGCAACGATTGCGAAAACATAGAAATTATCAAAAATCGAGCTAAAATCACATACCAATTTGTGCCTAAGCTTGCCGAAACTTCAAAGCTTCCTAGCCCTCCTTTATTTTCTATTTTCGGTGAGTGATAAGATGAATACTCATCTTCTTTCATGATTTGTTTTACTAATCTATTATTATTAATCCAATTACCATGTTAGCCTTTAATAAAAACATATTATATTACGTTTTAGTTGGTTAAAGTGTCCATCCATATTTAAAAGACAACAACACTTAGATACTTATAAATCAGCACATAACTTTTACTCTTTACGCGATTAGGTCCTTTCTCTTAATTCGACCCTAAAACGATCAAATCATCACACAGAATTTTCACGTAGACTATGTCACATACTATTCAAACAAAAAATAGTATTAATTTCACATTTTAATCTCAGATTTGTGGTCTCGAACCACTATTCTAACTAGGGTCTAAACCGGGCTGTTACAACTCCCCCTTGGGGATTTTCGTCCCCAAAAATCTTACCAATGAATAGTTGTGGATGTTGCTCTTTCATAACGTTCTCAGGCTCCCACGTAGCGTCCTCAATTCCATGTTTGTGTCACAATACCTTCACTAAGGAAATTCTTTTGTTTCTCAACTCTTTAGTCTCTCGTACCAAAATTTGGATCAATTCTTCACTATATGACAAGTCTGACTGAATCTCAACCTCAGTAGGAGCAATCACATAAGATGGATTTGATCTATACCGTCGAAGCATTGGCACATGAAACATATTATGGATCTTTTCTAACTCAGATGGCAATCTCAATCTACAAGCAACCAGCCCAACGCGTTCAATAATCTCATACGGTCTGATGAATCTCGGACTTAGCTTGCCCTATTGGCCAAATCGAAGTATTTTCTTCCACGGAGAGACTTTCAAAAACACTTTATCGCCAACCTCGAACTCAATATCCTTTCGTTTCAAATCTATATAATACTTTTGACGATCTGAGGCTGCTTTCAAACTGTTACGAATTACTTTCACTTTTTGCTCAGTCTCTTTTATAAGATCAACCCCGTGATTCTTGTTCTCACTTAGTTCGGTCTAATAAAATGGAGTTCGACACTTTCGACAGTACAGGGCCTCATATGGTGCCATTTTGATACTAGACTGAAAACTATTGTTATACATAAACTCAATCAATAATAGATGCCTTTTCCATGTGCTTTCAAATTCAAGTATACAACATCTTAGCATATCCTCAAGAATTTGAATAATTCGTTCGGATTGACCATCCATTTGTGGATGAAAAGCAGTATTGAAATGCAATTTTGTGCCCAAAGCATCTTGCAATTTCTTCCAAAATCACGAGGTAAATCTCGGCTCTTTATCAGACACAATAGATAATAGTACTCCGTGTAAACTCACAATCTCATCAATATATAGTTCAACCAACTTATCTATAGAATAATCGGTTCTCACCGGAATGAAATGAGCTGATTTCGTCAATCTATCAACTATCACCCAGATCACATCATTCTTGCTCTGAGATAAGGACAAACCCGACATAAAGTCCATCGTGATCCTCTTCCATTTCCACTCAGGAATCATAATTGGTTGCAATAAACCGGATGGAACTTGATGTTCAGCTTTAACATGCTGACAAACTAAACATTTTGACACAAAGTTAGAAATATCTATCTTCATACCATGCCACCAATAGAACTGTCTCAAATCATTATATATTTTCGTACTCCCTGAATTTACAGTCAAATGGCCATTGTGAGCTTCAGCCAAAATCATTTAGCTTTGAATTTCTCGGAACACAAATCTGATCTCTAAATCTCAAACAATTATTATTATCAACTCAAAATTTCGATATGGCATCAGAATCACACTGAACTCTTTTTGCTAACAACTCATTATCAATCTTCTGAGCATCACAAATCTGCTATACAAACATCGACTTAACTTTCAATTCAGTTATCGCCACATTAGCATCACACAGATCTTTCTGATTACTCAAAGTTTGCAAAGCGTATAATGATTTCTGACTCAAGGCATCAGCTACAACATTAGCTTTACCTGGATGGTAATTTATCACAAGTTCGTAGTCTTTCAACAATTCTAACCATCTTCTTTGTTGCAAGTTCAAATCTTTCTAAGTCATCAAATACATTAAACTCTTATGATCAGTATAAATATGAAATTTTCACCGAATAAATAGTGATGCCAAATCTTCAATGCGAATACAATCGCAGTCAACTCAAGATCATGCGTTGGATAATTCTTTTCATGCGATTTTAACTATCTCGAAGCATAAGCGATGACTTTTCCTTCCTGCATCAGCACACAGCCTAAACCATTTAACGATGCATCACTATAGACTATAAACTCTTTGTCTGATTCAGGTTGAACTAACATCGGTGCTTCTGTCAACAACACTTTCAACTGCTCAAAACTCTGATGACACTTTTTTGACCACTCAAATTTAACATCTTTCTGTAACAACTTTTTCAATGGCTTCACAATCATCGAGAAGCCTTTCACAAATCGTCTATAATATCCCATTACTCCCAGAAAACTACGACTCCGGACACATTTCTCGGAGGCTTTCAATCTAAAATAGCAGAGATTTTATGCAGATCGACTCGTATCCCAGTAGCAGATACAATATACCGCAGAAAACTGACCTCAAGCAACGAAAATTCACACTTGCTAAACTTTTCATACAACTGCTTCTCATGCAGAGCTTGTAGCACGATTCTCAAATACTCGGCATGCTGCATCTCATCACACGAATAGGTCAAATATCATCAATGAACACCACCACGAAGCGATCCAAATACGGTCTAAATATCTGATTCATCAAGTCCATAAATACTGCAGGGGAATTTGTTAGTCCAAAGGGCATCACTAAGAATTCATAATGTCCATACCTCTTTCTGAAAGTAGTTTTCGGCACATCAGACTCTTTAACTCTCAATTGATAGTAGCCCGATCTCAAATCTATTTTAGAAAATAATGTAGCTCTTCTCAACTGATCAAACAAATCATTGATTCAAGGTAATGGATATTTGTTCTTTATCGTCACTTTGTTCAATTGTCGATAATCAATACACATTCTTATAGTTCCATATTTGTTTTTCACAAATAATACAGGGGCTCCCCAGGGTGAAAAACTCGGTCGTGCAAATCTTTTGTCAGTCAATTCTTGCAACTGAGATTTCAACTCTTTCAATTCTGTTGGTGCAATTCTGTTTGGAGCCATCAAAATAGGAGTAGTTTCCGGCACTAACTCAATACCAAATTTCACTTATCTAATCGGAGGTAACCCCGATAACTCTTCTGGAAACACATCTGGAAACTCACTTATCACAGGCACGATTCAACTTTCCTTTTGAGACTTTTGTATCAATCATGTACACCAAATAAGCTTCACACCTTTTTCACATAGTTCATAGCTTTCACTCTGTGTACAACAATTTGGTAATCCTTTCACATTACTAGACTCAATTGAACTATCTCACCATTTTGACTCTTTAATTCAACATTCTTTCTCTTACAATTCACAATGGCATTATGCAAAGTGAGCAGTCTATTCCCAAAATTGTGTCAAATTTATCAAATGGTAGCAACATCAACTTGATAGGTAAACATAAATCATGAAACATCAACGGGCAATTCTTGCACACCTTATTCACCAAAACACACTTGCCTAAGGGGTTTGATACTCTAATCACAAATTCAGTAGACTCAACAGGTAGAGTCTTATTCAACTAAATTCATACACACATAAGAATGAGTCGATCCTAGATCTATTAATGCAATGACATTAGTATCAAATAAAGTGAAAGTACCAGTGAACAAGTCTGAGATGATGCTTCCTCTCGTGCACGTATAGCATAGGCTCGGCAGGTGCTCTCGCTTCTAATCTCACAGCAGTATCAGTGGTTCTTCTCTGACTTTCGCTTATATTTTTTATGTTTTTGGGTGGTCTACCCCTTGTCATATTACTCGGCCTTTCATTCTGAATATTTTCTTCTTCGACCATCTTTGGGCAATTTCGGATAAAATGATCTCGGGATCAACACTTATAGCATGTTTTATTGTTATACTTGCCCCATCACTCTCCCACATGTCATCTCCACATTGTCTACATTCGGGCTTGTTACTCTGTCTCGAACGATCTTTATTTGGATGTCCAAATGAGGCATTTGAACGATTGCTTCCATCTTTATATCTCTTTGCTGAAGATTGAGAGAACTTATTCATCGATCTTTTCTTTCATCACGAGCCTCAGAATCAGCTTTCTTCTTTTCTTTACCAAGCTCCTCAGCTTTGCATGCTCTTTCGACTAATACAACAAATTCATTTATATCCAGTATTCCAACCAACAACTTAATGTCTTCATTCAATCCCTCTATAAAACATTTACACATAGTAGCTTTAGTCGAAACACATTTCCTTGCATAGTGACTCAATCTTACAATTCTCTTTCGTACTCGAAGAATGCATAAACGACCCTATTTCAGCTCTAAAAACTCCTTCCGTTTCTGATCAATAAAGCGTTGACTGATATACTTCTTTCTAAACTCAGATTGAAGGAAATCCCAAGTTATTCTCTCCCTCGGAACTACAGATATCAACGTTTTCCACCAATTATAAGTCGTGTCTCTCAACAAGGAAACTACACACTTAATGCACTCTTCATGGTTCAACGACATCTCATAAAATAATTTGATTGTATTTTCAAGCCAAAACTCAGCTCGCTCAGCATCGTCATCAGCTGCGGCCCTAAACTCTTTGGCCCTATACTTGCGAATCTTATCTACAGGTGGTTTATTCAATTTGTTCGGATCTTCAACTTGTGGCACAACATGTACTTGCGGGGGTGGAGGTTGTGGAGCAATTGGATTTGTTCTAACAAATTCTGAAAACCATTCACTCATCATACGGAAGAAGGCTTACTTAGACTCACCTCCCTCACCACTATCATTCGGCCTAGATGTGGCCGGTGTCGGCCCTTGAGCTGGAGCAGGCGCATTACTCTCTACGTCGTCAGCAACTGTTGGATCGGGATCCATTACTATATTAAAACACATTTCAACTGTCATATTTCATCACACTATCGCAATTTCACAATATGGCATGTATAGCTAGACTCACACACGCTACATTAGTACAAGAATCGACTAAATCGTAACTCTGATACCAATAAAATTATAACGCCACTAACCCGAGACCGTCGCCAGAATAGGGTTTAAAGGCATCATCGAACCATAGGATTATTTCACATCACATTCAAGACACAAAGTCAATCATCATCAAACACATTCATATACAATCATAATGTCCCTTAGATGAGTCATCAAGACCCTAAGCATGCTTATAAACCGAGTCGGGACTAAACCGAAACACATATAAAATTTCATAAAAAATTAAAACTTATTTAGAATAAGGGGAGACACGCCCGTGGGGGTAGACCGTGCCTCTCCCACGGCTACATGACACACCTGTGTGACCTCCCTGTGGTTACATACTACCAAAATCAACACAGCTAACAAGCATGCCCGTGTGCTAAGGCCGTGTCTTATAAGGTCATATACTGCCATTTCTCGCACGACCTGTAGGCACGCCCGTGCCATGGCCGTGTCTTGATTTAAGCCACATTACGCTAATTTACCCATCGTGCGAGTCACGCCCGTGTACCCCAACCGTACGACATTATAGGCCGTTTTTGCAAGACCAACATACCACCCACTTAAGGTCAAACCTACAAGCCAATCAACCAAACATCTTATGCACATATTGCCATCTAAAAGCATACCAATTTAGCAATTTAAAACATACAATCAATACCAACTCTAATCATACCTAAATCAATACCAATACTTATTCTATCACAAGCATAATTCATTCCCAAATCTCACTACCCCTACTAGCATTTATCAACACAAAGATACCACTCCATAGCAAATTTATCAATCTACAAATCATACCAAAAGATGCATCATATATATACCACATTCATTCATGCCAAACCGATCACATATCTAGCCACATCTCATGGCAAATTACAAATCTCAAACTTGACTCAATTAACTAGCCTATACACGCAATATTCCCATTATATACGTCTTTTCAAAAGTACCAAAATGGAATGCCGATAGTGTGATTGAGAAGCTGACGATCCCAGATCCGAGCTAGCTTTACTAACACTGCAAGGTAGGGAAACAAATCACATAGTAAGCTTTCCAAAGCTTTGTAAGTTTGATATACAATACAATTATCATATCAAATTAAATCACTACATAAATAAACAATCACTTAGATCTGTTACCTCATATTCGTGCCTTCTCATCCATAGCTACAATACTCATTTCCTCAATCAAAGCTACAATCTCATCAATATACAGTTCAGCGAACTTATCTAAAGAATAATCGGTTCTCACCGGAATGAAATGATCTGATTTCATCAATCTATCAACTATCACCCAGATCACATCATTCTTGCTCGGAGATAAGGGCAAACCCGACACAAAGTCCATCGTGATCCTCTTCCATTTCCACTCAGGAATCATAATCGGTTGCAAGAAACTGGATGGAACTTTGTGTTCAACTTTAACATGCTGACAAACTAAACATTTCGACACAAAGTCAGAAATATCTCTCTTCATACCATGCCACCAATAGAACTATTTCAAATCATTATACATTTTTTGTACTCCCTGGATTTACAGTCAAAAGATCATTGTGAGCTTCAGCCAAAATCATTTGAATCAGCTCTGAATTTCTCAGAACACAAATCGGATCTCTAAATCTCAAACAATTATTATTATCAACTCAAAATTTCGATACGGCATCAGAATCACACTGAACTCTTTTTGCTAACAACTCATTATCAATCTTTTGAGCATCACAAATCTACTATACAAACATCGGCTTAACTTTCAATTCAGTTATCGCCACATTAGCATCACACAGATCTTTCTGATTACTCAAAGACTGCAAAGCGTATAATGATTTCTGACTCAAGGCATCAGCTACAACATTAGCTTTACCCGGATGGTAATCTATCACAAGTTCGTAGTCTTTCAACAATTCTAACCATCTTCTTTGTTGCAAGTTCAAATCTTTCTAAGTCATCAAATACATTAAACTCTTATGATCAGTATAAATATGACATTTTTCACCGAATAAATAGTGATGCCAAATCTTCAATGCGAATACAATCGCAGTTAACTCAAGATCATGCGTTGGATAATTCTTTTCATGCGATTTTAACTATCTCGAAGCATAAGCGATGACTTTTCCTTCCTGCATCAGCACACAGCCTAAACCATTTAACGATGCATCACTATAGACTATAAACTCTTTGTCTGATTCAGGTTGAACTAACATCGGTGCTTCTGTCAACAACACTTTCAACTGCTCAAAACTCTGATGACACTTTTCCAACCACTCAAATTTAACATCTTTCTGTAATAACTTTTTCAATGGCTTCACAATCATCGAGAAGCCTTTCACAAATCGTCTATAATATCCCATTACTCCCAAAAAACTACGACTCCAGACACATTTCTCGGAGGCTTTCAATCTAAAATAGCAGAGATTTTATGCAGATCGACTCGTATCCCAGTAGCAGATACAATATGCCACAGAAAACTGACCTCAAGAAACGAAAATTCACACTTGCTAAACTTTTCATACAACTGCTTCTCATGCAGAGCTTGTAGCACGATTCTCAAATACTCGGCATGCTGCATCTCATCACATGAATAGGTCAAATATCATCAATGAACACCACCACGAAGCGATCCAAATACGGTCTAAATATCCGATTCATCAAGTCCATAAATACTGCAGGGGAATTTGTTAGTCCAAAGGGCATCACTAAGAATTCATAATGTCCATACCTCTTTCTGAAAGCAGTTTTCGGCACATCAGACTCTTTAACTCCCAATTGATAGTAGCCCGATCTCAAATCTATTTTAGAAAATAATGTAGCTCTTCTCAACTGATCAAACAAATCATTGATTCAAGGTAATGGATATTTGTTCTTTATTGTCACTTTGTTCAATTGTCGATAATCAATACACATTCTTATAGTTCCATATTTGTTTTTCACAAATAATACAGGGGCTCCCCAGGGTAAAAAACTCGATCGTGCAAATCCTTTGTCAGTCAATTCTTGCAACTGAGATTTCAACTCTTTCAATTCTGTTGGTGCAATTCTGTTTGGAGCCATCAAAATAGGAGTAGTTTCCGGCACTAACTCAATACCAAATTTGACTTATCTAATCGGAGGTAACCCCGATAACTCTTCTGGAAACACATCTGGAAACTCACTTATCACAGGCACAGATTCAACTTTCCTTTTCGAGACTTTTGTATCAATCATGTACGCCAAATAAGCTTCACAGCCCTTTTTCACATAGTTCATAGCTTTCACTACAGATACAATAGCTGGTAATCCTTTCACATTACTAGACTCAATTCGAACTATCTCACCATTTTGACTCTTTAATTCAACATTCTTTCTCTTACAATTCACAATGGCATTATACAAAGTGAGCAGTCTATTCCCAAAATTGTGTCAAATTTATCAAATGGTAGCAACATCAACTTGATAGGTAAACATAAATCATGAAACATCAACGGGCAATTCTTGCACACCTTATTCACCAAAACACACATGCCTAAGGGGTTCGATACTCTAATCACAAATTCAGTAGACTCAAAAGGTCGAGTCTTATTCAATACTAAATTCATACACACATAAGAATGAGTCGATCATGGATCTATCAATGCAATAACATTAGTATCAAATAAAGTGAAAGTACCAGTGAACTAGTCTGGAGATGATGCTTCCTCTCGTGCACGTATAGCATAGGCTCGGGCAGGTGCTCTTGCTTCTGATCTCACAGCTGTATCAGTTGTTCCTCTCTAACTTTCGCTTATATTTCTGATGTTTTTGGGTGGTCTACCCCTTGTTGTCATATTACTCAGTCTTTCATTCTGAACATTTTCTTTTTCGACCATCTTTGGGCAAATTCAGATAAATGATCTCGGGATCCACACTTATAGTATGTTTTATTGTTATACTTGCCCCATCACTCTCCCACATGTCGTCTCCAACATTGTCTACATTCGGGCTTGTTAGAACAATCTTTATTTGGATGTCCAAACGAGGCATTTGAACGATTTCTTGCATCTTTATATCTCTTTACTAAAGATTGAGAGAACTTATTCATCGATCTCTTTCTTTCATCACGAGACCCAGAATCAGCTTTCTTCTTTTCTTTACCGAGCTCCTCAGCTTTGCATGCTCTTTCGACTAATACAGCAAATTCATTTATATCCAGTATTCCAACCAATAACTTAATGTCTTCATCCAATCCCTCTATAAAACGTTTGCACATAGTAGCTTTAGTCGAAACACATTCCCTTGCATATTGACTCATTCTTACGAATTCTCGCTCGTACTCAGTAATAGACAAACAGCCCTATTTCAGCTCTAAAAACTCCTTACATTTCTGATCAATAAAGCGTTGACTGATATACTTCCTTCTAAACTCGGATTGAAAGAAATCCCAAGTTATTCTCTCCCTCGGAACTACGGATATCAACGTTTTCCACCAATTATAAGTTGTGTCTCTCAACAAGGAAACTGCACACTTAATGCACTCTTCATGGTTCAATGATATCTCATAAAAAAATCTAATTGTATTTTCAAGCCAAAACTCAGCTCGCTCAGCATCGTCATCAGCTGCGGCCCTAAACTATTCGGCCCCATACTTACGGATCTTATCTACAGGTAGTTTATTCAATCTGTTCAGATCTACAACTTGTGGCACAATAGGTACTTGCGGGGGTGGAGGTTGTGGAGCAATCGGATTTGTTCTAACAAATTCCAAAAACCATTCACTCATCATATGGAAGAAGGCTTGCTTAGACTCACCTCCCTCACCATTATCATTCGGCCTAGATGTGGCCGGCGTTGGTCCTTGAGCTAGAGCAGGCGCATTACTCTCTATGTCGTCAGTAGCTGCTCGATCGGGATCCATTACTATATTAAAACACATTTCAACTGTCATGTTTCATCACACTATTGTAATTTCACAATATGGCATGTATAGCTAGACTCATACACGCTACGTTAGTACAAGAATCGACTAAATCGTAACTCTGATACCAATAAAATTATAACACCACTAACCCAAGACCGTCGTCAGAATAGGGTTTAGAGGCGTTATCAAACCATAGGATTATTTCACATCACATTCACGACACAAAATTAATCATCCTCAAACACATTCGTATACAATCATAATGTCCTTCAAATGAGTCATCAAGACCCAAAGCATGCTTATAAATCGAGTCGAGACTAAATCAAAATGCATATAAAATTTCATAAAAAATTGAAACTTATCTAGAATACAGGGGAGACACGCCCGCGGGGGTAGACCGTGCCTCTCCCACAGCTGCATGACACACCCGTGTGACCTCCCCGTGGTTACATACTACCAAAATCAACACAGCTAACAAGCATGCCCATGTGCCAAGGCCGTGTCCTATAAGGTCATATACTGCTATTTCTCGCACGACATGTAGGCACGCCCGTGCCATGGCCGTGTGCAGTTTAAGCCACATTCTGCCAATTTACCCACGGTCTGAGTCACACCGTGTGCCCCAACTGTACGATATTATAGGCCATTTTTGCAAGGCCAACATACCACCCAATTAGGGTCAAACTTACAATCCAATCAACCAAACATCTTATGCACATATTGCCATCTAAAAGCATACCAATTTAGCAATTTAAAACATACAATCAATACCAACTCTAATCATACCCAAATCAATACCAATACTTATTCTATCGCAAGCATAATTCATTCCTAAATCTCACTGCTCCTACTAGCATTTATCAACACAAAGTTACCACTCCATAGCAACTTTATCAACCTACAAATCATACCAAAAGATGCATCATTTATATACCACATTCATTCATGCCAAACCTATCACATATCTAGCCACATCTCATGGCTAATTACAAATCTCAAACTTGATTCGGTTTACTAGCTTATACATGCCATATTCTAGCTATATACATCCTTCCAAAAGTACCAAAATAGAATGACGTTAGTGTGATTGAGAAGCCGATGATCCCAGATCGGAGCTAGCTTTACTAACACTGCAAGGCAGAGAAACAAATCACACAGTAAGCTTTCCAAAGCTTAGTAAGTTCAATATACAATACAAATGCAAAAATAAACAATCACTTTGATCTATTATCTTATATTCGTGCCTTCTCATCCATAGCCACAATGCTCATTTCCGCAATCAAAGCTTAATTTTACTCATCAACTACAAAGGTTCAATACGTACCTTAACCACACAAAGCTATTAAATCTCCAAGCTATTCATTGCTCGATATTATTTGCCGATCATTCTTTAATTTAATCACACACTCAGTGCCACATACTAATCTGACTCATAACTGTTATCGCACACTTAGTGCCTATTTTTTAACCAAATCATCTCGGTATCGCACACACAGTGCCACATCAATAATCCATAGCTTTCATAACATCGCACACATAGTGCCACAGCAATAAATGAAGCTTTCATCACATCGCACACACGGTGCCATTCATTTTATCTCGATCTCACTTTCGGACACTTAGTGCCCTCAATTTAAAATTATGCACATAGTAACTCACTTTCATATACATAAACATATTCATTTCATATCGATAAAACGTATCTCAAATACATGTATTATATCCGAACTTACCTCGGACATCAAACTATCGATACAGTCGATTAATCGAGCACTTTATGTTTGTCTCGATCTCGATCCGAACCCCTCCTCTCTTGGGCTATACTCATTCAAATTCACTCCATTCAATCATCAATTCATTCATTTTAATCCAAACACACATATTTAAGGCATTTTAGAAAATAGCCCTCACATTTTCACATTCGACACTTTAGTCCGTATATCATAAAATCATCAAATACTCAAAATTTAATTACACTATGCTTAGGCCAAATTCTCCTTAGTCTCATAGGAGTCCACACATTTCATTTATTTCATATTTTAATCCTCTAATTTCTCATTTTCACAATTTAGCTCAGATTACTCAATTTCACCAAAATTTCAAATACAAACTATGTTAACCCAACATTAAACTTTTATATTCCACTAACTATCATCACAAAGCTTATATATTCAACAATGGCATATCTCAAAATCACCATAATTTTCTAAAATTTAAGTATGGGTTAGCTAGAGCACAAAGCAACGATTACGAAAATGTAGAAATTATCAAAAATCGAGCTAAAATCACATACCAATTTGTGCCTAAGCTTGCCGAAACTTCAAAGCTTCCTAGCCCTCCTTTCTTTTCTATTTTCAGTGAGTAATAAGATGAATACTCATCTTCTTTTATGATTTGTTTTATTAATCTAATATTATTAATCTAATTACCATGTTTGCCTTTAATAAAAACATATTATATTACATTTTAGTTGGTTAAAATGTCTATCCACCATCCAGTAAGTACATATTGGTTAAATTGCATCATAAAGCCTCCATATTTAAAAGACAACAACACTTAGATAGTTATAAATCAGCACATAGCTTTTACTCTTTACTCGATTAGGTCATTTCTCTTAATTCGACCCTAAAATGATCAAATCATCACACAGAATTTTCACGCAGACTATGTCACATGCTATTCACATAGAAATTTGACCTCAGATTTGTGGTCTCGAACCACTATTCTGACTAGGGTCTAAACCGGGCTATTACAGGTCTACTCTATTTGATTAAGAAATTACGTCCCTAAAAAAACATAGATTAGCAATATTGTCCCAAGACAATAAAGTAATGACCATTTATCCCTGAGAACCCATAAAATAACACCCGAATTATCCGCCCCCTAATCGACTAAAAAGAAAAAAATACACTTACCAAAGTGCCACCCAATCGGTGATTGCACAACCAAGATTTTGGCTTTCATCCAACAGTAAAGTGAACGAGATCCAAGATGGAGAAGAAACTTAGATTCGGCCTTGATCACAGAAAAACAACAAGATGAAAACTTCGTCTTTTAGTAAGAAAACAAGGAGTGAACAAAGCAAGAACCTAGCCAAAGAATAATACTTACTTTGATCAGAGATGAGTCGAATAGGGATATAATATTTGGCACAAGCAGTAAAAGTCAAGAAGGGAGTTTCGACTCTAGGATATGAGCAGAAAAAATGAACAGAAAAGATATTGGGGCAAGCTGAGATTCAGCTATGGAGAAAAGGGTGTAGAAGAAGAGGAGAATTGAATGAAAAGAGAGATAATATAAGTGAGGGAGGGTTCGGCTAATAGCAAGGAGTAGTAGGAACAACTTCAAATTTAGAAGAAAAGAAAAAGAGAATGATTTCGGTTAGCAAACAAAACAAACAAAAAGAAATTAACTGAAATGCCTTATGTTAGCAAACAAAACAAAGAAAAAGAAATTACCTGAAATGCCTTATGAGTCAAAAGCACAAAACGTCAAAAAGTACTAAAGAAAACTATAGGAATTCGACACAACACTCTTCAAAAGGTTTCGATTTAGACTCCCCCTCCCTAAATGTCGAATTTGCCTCCTAAAACATTTCTAACGGAAACTCACCTCCCATAACTCTCATATTCAGCCAAACACCTCCACTTCACTATAATCCCATGATTCACTCCCTTTTTTGCTCCACAAACCCCTCTCAACCACTCATTCAAACCCATTTGACCAATTCAAATTCTTCCTAGAAGAGTCCAACGCCAACTCCACCACTTCTCCATTCTGTCACAAAATGAAACTTCCAAAATGCAGCATGTAGGATTCAAACCCACTCCCCCTTCCATGCTCCCTTGTAACGCCAACCACTAGGCTACCTTACTACTTGTGACAACCAAATACAACCAATTATTCTTAAGGCCTGATTCCACTAGCTCTCCCCTTAGATGCCCAAAAAGCAAAACTTTTCCAAAACTCTGGCTCAAACCCGAGCCTCCCCAGGACCCCCAAACACACCTAAATAACAAGCTAATCGAGCTAAACGCATGCAAAAACACAAAAATGCAAGGCCCCTATTTTAAGGATGTTACAATTTTATTTTTATTAAATATCTTTGAATAGATACTTTAGTTAGAACCATCATATATTCTTGTGTGTTTTCTTCAGGTTCGGGTTCAATTTCTGACGAACCTTTTTAGGGATTTCATGTTTTAAGGTTTGTATTTGTTTGTTCATTTCTTGTTGTTCCATTTTAAGCTGAGAAAGTTCTAATTTAATTTGTTTTATTTCTAATTGTAATTTAGAATTTGTAATTTGTCTTGGTTTTTTTTCATATTTATTAAATATTATATCTTGTATATTATACATTTGTGATTGACTAGAAATAATCTCTTTTTCTTTTTTCGGTTTATCTTTTAATGAGGATTTTAATTTCAAAAGGTATTCTCTTTTAAGTTCTAGGTCTTGAATTTTATCAATAAATTCAATCATAAATTCTTGTCCTTTGGTGAACATATTAATTGAGGGTTCATTTTCATCATCAGAAGATTGGGATGTTGTATGTAATTCATCTATTTGTAATTCTTCTGTCTCGGTAGATGTATTGTAACACCCCAAACCTGGCCTAAAAGTTAGGCCCAAATCTGGCGTGTCACATGAAAGTGTTTTTTTTAAACCATCTTTGCAATTATTAAAAACTTGTTTGAGAATTACAGCCTCTTTTTAAAACCCAAAACACTTAAGCAATTGTTATCTACTTGAAAACGTAATTATCTTTAAAAACCTTTTTGGTTGCGAAAACATATTTGAAATAACAATTTACGAAAATATGACCTTTGGAAGTAGAGTTGCATAAACATTTTGAAAACATTACGAAAATGTAGATAAAATACAATATTTTTGAGAGGTTGATTGATGAGTCGAAAATCAATGTGGTGGGCTTTAAAATCAAGACTTTTGAAAATGACGTTGAAATTTTGAAAGAGAATCCGAGTTAAATTATTTGTAAATGTTTGCTATAAAATCCATTTATTAATCAATTTTGAAAACCATTATTTATATTTTTAGAAAATTCCTTTTAAACAATTTAAGAAGAATAATAAAAACATCCCAAACATAAAGCAAAATAAAAATAGTCCAGAGGCCTTATTTCAACTTTAAAACCTGAAACAATAAAAGTAATTAAATAAAACAGAAAGGTAGTTTACTAATATTCGAAAATGTTATTTCCAAAGCATGGCCTCCACCGAGTCATCCATGGCTCCAAGTCCTCATCACTGAGCATTACCTACAAGGGTTAAGAGGAGGGGGTGAGTTACAAGAACTCAGTGTGAGATCCCCTTACCATCATCCACTGGGTCGGAACACACATAGCAATATTTTGAGCCTAAGCACATTTACAATAACAATAATGTATCAAATATAACATGTGTATGAAATGCAATTTCCCAACCAAACCTAGTTTTCCCTCTGCTACACACCACCCGTACCAACCAACACACCTGTGGGGAGCTTTAGTCACCCACCCCGCCAACACACCAAAACTGGGCATTAAGCCATATATCAAACTGGGCATTAAGTCATATATCAAACTGGGCATATAGCCATAAGAATTTTGTAGCAAACCTACCATCTCTTTGTTAAATATCCCAACCCATGCAAATCATGTATGCATATTCATTAACAATAATTCATTCATATAATTATTACAAACATACGGCCCATTATAAAAATTTAAACAATCTGGCCCATATCACATTTTGGCCTATATAGCAAATATCACATTTGGCCTATATAGCAAATATCACATTTGGCCCATATATCAAATATCACATTTGACCCATATAGCAAATATCACATTTGGCCCAAATAGAAAATATCACATTTGGCCCATATATTAAATATCACATTTGGCCCATATAACAAATATCACAATTGGACCATATATCACTTTTATCGATTTAGTCCATTGAGAGCAATTCCGTAATTCAGCCCATAAGGCCATTTTCGTAATTCGGCCCATAAGGGTATTTTTGTACGGTAATTCAGTAATCTCGCAACCTAGGTTATCAAATTACTAAAATACCCTTGGAGGGTAAATTACTGAAATACCCCTAGGTTGCGAAATTAACAAAATACCCTCGATTGGTTGAATGACCATTATACCCTTTCATTGTGGTTGAGTATCGTGTGTATGATCTCAGGATACTTTTACATGTTGATATTTATATTGCATTTATCATGTTGCATGGGGCAAGTTAATGAATGAAGAGCAGTGTAGCCTGGTGGCATAGCCACATATATATATATACATAATTATGAATCTGGTGGCTCAGCCACAAATATTTTGTGATTACCATCTTGTATGAAATATTGGTGTGATTGGCGAGGTGGGTTGACTTGATCCCCACAAGTGTGATTGGCTAGTACAGGGGTGTGTTGGCTAGATTGGGTTGGGTTGCACTACTTCATTTGCACTTTCATGATTATAGGCCTTAGGCCAAAATTGATGTCTTATGGGCTCGGGCTCAATTAATGCCGGGTTAGGGGATTACACACTAAGTTCTCGTAACTCACCCATTTTTTTTAATTTCGCAGGTAATTCCCAGCGATAGAGGATTTGGAGTCATGGAGGACTCAGTGGTGGCCATACATCGCATATTTCTCGCAAACCTCAGTAAATTCAGTTTTTACCTTATTTTTAAGATTATCTAGTTTGGGCTTAATGTTTTGTAATAAGGCCTTTAGACTTTAAATTCTTTTTAAACCTAATTTTTCATTATTATTTACTGTTAAATGCCTAATATGGGAGTTTTCCTAAAAGTGTTAACGAATTATTTTCAAAATATCATGTTGTTACAAGTATTCAAATTCATATTGCATAACCAAAGCAGTTTTCAAAATATTAACGACTTTTCGAAGAAATAGACATTAAGCAAATCGTGTTTTATAAGCACACAACGAAACTCTAAATTTTCAAAAGAGACACAACATTTTTAACGAACAACTTTTCTAAACAATCACTTAGCTTTTCAACATTCCTTCAATGTGATCGAGTTCTTTACAAACAAATATCTAGACTTGAAGTTTCAACTTTTTAACGAATGCGTAGTTTAGTTTTATTTTTAACAACCCTTTTTAAGTGCCATGCCAGATCCGATCGTAACGTCTAGGCTGGGTTTGAGGTGTTGCATTTTATAGTATCAGAGCTAGGTTACAAAACTTGGCTGTGAATGGGTTCGAAAATATTTTTCAAAGTAGTTTGAAATTTGATTTGGAAATGTATGTCTTTATTGGAGGTGTGGCACCACGAGTCTCTGGCACCAAATTTGTAAGTTCCCTTATTTTATGATTGTTGATATGATGTTGATATGACTGTAGTATGAAAACTATTAGAAACTTCTAGCTTTAGGGGCTAAGACTATAGAGATAGAGACATTAGGAAATTAGATTCGCGAAACAACTCTTATATCTACTTTCCATAAAAAATTTGTTAATAAACACTGAATTACATACTGATTGATAAAAAATTCTTAAACAGATTAACACGATTTAGTAGTATGAGTACAAGCGGACGTGGACGAGGTACATGCGGCCGTGGTAGAAGCCGGGGTACTGAGGCGGGATCCTCAGAATTAGGGCATGTGCTAGAGGGCGAAGTGCCAGCATCGCCAGTGGCAGAAGCAGGGTTTCAAGAACGAATTAGAGGGGACAATGCTTTGTCTCAAGCTATGCTACGAGTTTTGGAATGGGTCGCTGGGGCAAATACTAGGTCAGCAGCACGTGGGTCTATTTCTAAGTGACTCAGGTCGAATGGGGCCAAAGTTTTTAGGGGCATATCTGGTGTAGCCCCGAATGTTGCTGAAGACTGGCTTGAGGTTGTGGAACAAATTATGGATGATTTGGACTGCACAGCAGAACAGAAACTGAAAGGGGTTGTGTCATTGCTGAGAGACGAGGTATACCAGTGGTGGCTCACTGTGAGGGAAGGTACTCAAGCGGATCGTATCACCTGGGATTTCATTCAAGCGGCCTTCTAGGGGAAATATGTTGGGGCTAGCTATGTGGATGCTCGGAGAAAAGAATTTTTGAATTTGGTTCAAGGAGGTAAATCTATGGTAGAGTATGAGGTGGAGTTTTTGCGTCTGATCCGGTATACCTGAGGAATAGTCTCAACTGATTATGAGCGCTGGATGCATTTTGAAGATGGGCTACGAGATGAGTTGCGTGTACTGATAGCCCCGTAGAGGGAGAGAGATTTTTCTACGTTGGTGGAAAAAGGTAAAATTGATGAGGAGGTAAAACACTCTGAACGACAGAACCGAGATAAGAAAAGGGCAAGAATAAAAGAGATGTTGGGTTCTTAGGTCCTTCAAGGGGATTTAATAAGAGGCCTAGGTTTAATCGGCCAGCTCGAGTGGGTGTACCCGTTACTACCGGTCAATTACAGCTTTGGTGGAATGTGGGAAATTTCACTCCGGATAGTGCTGGAAAAAAATGGCGGATGTTTTAGATGTGGGTCTATGGATCATCGGTTCAGGGACTGTCCTCAAGAGCCTATTCAGACACAGGTAGTAGGTCAGAGATTTGTACAGCCAGGAAGAGGTGGTCAGCGGCCACCGAGGGGTCGCGATCCGGCCAGGGGGAAATGGGTTTGAACGAGGTCGTGGAGCACCGGGCAGAGGTGTGGGTAACACAGATGCAAGACAAACCGGATTGGTTTATGTGGTACGACGTCGAGAGGATGGCGACTCACCGGACACCATAACTGGTACATTTCTCATATTTGATGTGCCATTTACATCTTTGATAGATATTGGATCTACCCATTCATATGTTGCCTATACTATGTCTAGGACTCTGGGTATTAAATCTGAGGTTGCTGCTAGAGAAATGTCTGTGATTAGCCCTCTAGGACAATCTATGGTAGTGAATAAGTTGTTTAAGAATGTGCCTCTAGAAGTTCAAAGAGTAGTGTTCTAGGCAGATTTGATGGAACTGCCATTCGGTGAGTTTGACCTTATTCTAGGCATGGACTGGCTAGTTAAGCACCGTGCGAACTTGGATTACGTTACTAAGCGTATGGTATTAAAGACTTCAGAGGATGAGAAAGTGATGGTGATAGGTGAGAGGAGGAATTATCTATCCAGTGTGATTTTAGTACTAAAGGCCGAGAATATGGGGATGTCAGCATGTCTGATGCCAAGGAATTGTCTATCGGGGATGTCAGAATCGTGAAGGAGTTTCGGATGTTTTTCCTGAGGAGCTTTCGGGGTTACCTCCAAATCGCGAGGTCAAATTTATTATTAAGCTATTACCGGGAATGGCTCCGATGTCCATCGTCCCTTATAGGATGGCACCGAATGAGCTGGTAGAATTAAAAGCCCAGATTCAAGAGCTGTTGGATCGTGGATTTATCCAACCAAGAGTATTGTCGTGGGAAATGACAGTATTATTCGTGAAGAAGAAGGATGGGTCAATGCGTATGTGCAATGATTATCGTCAATTGAACAAGCTAACTATTAAGAACAAATACCCGCTACCAAGAATTAACGACCTATTCGATCAGTTGCGAGGAGCTTCAATTTTTTTGAAGATAGATTTAAGATCGAGATATCATCAGCTAAGGGTCAAGGAGGCAAACATATACAAGACAGTTTTTCAAACGCACCAGCCACATTTATGGATATGATGAATCGGGTCTTCCAACCATATCTAGACCGGTTCATGGTGGTATTCATAGATGACATTTTAGTGTACTCAAGAACAAAAGAGGAGCGTGATTCACACCTTCGGGTTGTTTTACAGTTATTGAGAGAGAAGCAACTCTACGCCAAATTCAAAAAGTGTGAGTTTTGGTTGAAAGAAGTGACATTTTTTTGGGCATGTGGTGTCTGACGAGGGAATTAGGGTTGATCCTCGAAAAGTTAAAGCTATATTGGATTGGAAGTCACCGAAGTTAGTGTGAGAAATCTGATATTTTCTGGGTTTGGCTGGGTACTACAAGTGGTTTGTCGAGGGGTTTTCATTAATTGCCGCACCTCTAACCAAATTATTGCATAAGGGGGTACCGTTTGTGTGGACGGATAAGTAGCAAGAGAGTTTTGGGAAATTGAAAAAGATTCTGACTGAAGCACCAGTGTTGATTCAGCCTGACAAAGGAAAGAATTTGTTATTTACTGTGATGCATCACACACAGGTTTGGGATGTGTGCTGATGCAAGAAGGGAAGGCGGTGGCGTATGCATCGCGTCAATTAAGGCCACATGAGGTGAACTACCCCACACATGATCTAGAACTAGCTGCAGTAGTGTTCTCCCTAAAGATATGGAGACATTTTCTGTATGGAGAAAAGTCGGTTATCTACACTGGCCATAAGGGTCTGAAGTACCTTCTTACCTAAAAGGAGTTAAATATCAGGCAATGAAGGTGGATAGAGCTACTGAAAGACTACGACTGCTCGGTTGAATATCACTCGGGTAAGGCCAATGTAGTGGCAGATGCACTAAGTCGCAAGGTGGTATTTGATTTAAGAGTAATGTTTGCTCACCTCAGCCTTTATGAAGATGGTAGTTTATTGGCAGAACTTCAGGTGAAACCATCTTGGGTTAATCAAATTAAAGAAAAGCAGTTTTTGGATGAAATGTTGGGGGTCTCAGTTTCAACAAGTGAAGAATGGAGAGACAGTGGATTTTGGATTAAACAGTGAAGGAGTGTTATGTTTCGTGGAATAATTTGTATGCCGAGGGACTTTAAGTTAAGACAGATGATTCTGTGGGATGCACATAGTAGCCCATATGCTATGCATCCCAGTGGAAGTAAGATGTACCGAGATCTATGAAAATAGTACTGGTGCCCAGGTTTGAAGCGTGAAGTTACTGACTTTGTGAGCAAATATTTGACATGTCAGCAAGTGAAGGCAGAACATCAGTTGCCTTCGAGGTTGCTGCAATCGATGAAGATTCCACTCTAGAAGTTGGAGACGATAACGATGGATTTTGTTAGTGGGCTACCCTTGACGCCTACTAAGAAAGATTCAGTGTGGGTAATCGTTGACCGGTTGACTAAGTCCGTTCTTTTCATACCGGTTCGCATTGACTACTCGCTACAAAAGTTAGCCAAGCTATACGTGGCAGAAATTGTGATGTCACATGGGGTACTGGTGTCTATCATATCGGATAGGGACCCAATGTTCACATCTCAATTTTGGAGGGCATTACATGAAGCTTTGGGTATGAGGCTAGACCTCAGCATAGCGTTTCACCCATAGACGGATGGTCAGTCGAAGAGAGATTCAGATTTTGGAAGACATGTTAGGGGGCTGTGTGATTGATTTCAAAGGTAGTTGGGAAGATTATTTACTGTTAGTGAAATTTGTGTATAACAAAAGCTACCAATCCAGCATTCATATGGCACCCTAAGAGCTGTTATATGGTCATAGGTGTCGTACCCCTTCTTGTTGGACAGAGTTGGATGGCGACGGTTGTTGGGTCCGGAGTTGATTTAGATACTGAGGAAAAAGTAAAGTTAATTCAGGGCCATTTCAAAGAAGCTTTTGATAGACAATAGTCATATGCAGATCTAAAGCATAAAGAGATAGAATTTTTAGTGGGAGATCGGGTCTTCTTGAATGTCTCACCTTGGAAGAAGGTATAAAGATTTGGATGGAATGTCAAGTTAAGCCATAGGTTCATTGGACCTTATCGGGTGTTGAAACGTGTTGGATCGGTTGCATATCAGCTTGAGCTACCCTCTAAATTGGATCAGATACATAATGTATTCCATGTTTCGATGTTGAGATGCTACTGTTTAGATCCTTCTCATATAGTGCCGATGGAGGAAATTGAGGACAGACCAGATCTGTCATTTGAGGAGGAACCTGTGTAGATTTTGGATCATGAAGAGAAAGTGTTGAGGAGGAAATCGGTTCCGTTGGTCAAAGTGCTATGGCGTAATCACAGTTCAGAAGAAAGCCACATGAGAGCCGAAAGAGGCAATGTGACAGTAATACCCTCACTTATTTTGAGCAGGTTAATTTTGAGGTCAAAATTTCTTTAAGGTGGTAGAACTGTAACGTCTTAAAAAAATAGGGGTCTAGCATTTTTGTGTTATTGCATGTGTTGTGCTTGATAAGCTTGTTATTTGGGTGTGTTCGAGGGTTTTGGGGAGGATCGGGTTCGAGCCCAGGACCTAGTGAAGTTTTGGTTTTTGGCACTTTAGTGAGGTGAGCTAGTGGAGGCAAGGCATAAGCATAATTGGTTGTATTTTGATAACACAAGGGAGCTTGTGGTAGAGTGGTGTTGGCGTCACTAGTACGGCAATGGGAGAAGGGGTTCGAATCGTACATGCTGTAAAGAGGAGTTTATTTTTGTGCTCAGGAGGGGAGGTAGCTGAGTAGAGACCAAACTCTACAGGAGAGAGAGAGGACTTGGTCAAAATGTTTGAATAGGTGATGGAGAGTGAATTGTGGAGTACTTTGAGGAGTGAATCAAAGGATTTTAGAGTGTGGGTTAGAGTTGGCCGTGAGTAGGATTGTGAGAGGGAGGATTTTGATCAAGAGAGGGGTCTTTTGTTAGAATACATTCAATTTTGGTGCGTGTGTGTGCCAAATTCTCTTATGTTCTTAGCACTTTTGGCATTTTAGGATTCCTCCTTTGACATCTCGGGTCCTTGGTTTCACATTTTTTTTCTTTTCTATTATATTCTCTTTTGCACAATCTTTTCTATTCTCCCCTCACTTGTTATCTTTTATGCTCTCCATAACTGAAACTTCTTATTCTTTTTTGTGCTTCTACTATTTTCTCTATAAGCTGATTCTCTTTTGCCCCATTTGAATCAGCTCCATTTTCTTTTGTCATTAGCTGAACTTGGTCTAGTCTGAAGCATGGTGGGTTTTCGTTCATCAAACCTCCCTTTTCATTCGGTTTTTCTATAGTGGCAAGGTAATGGCCTCTTTTCTTTTTATGTACTCTTTCTCTTTTTCTCTCTCTCAAAGAACCGAAGCACTTATCTTCTATCTCTTTTAATCAGCTGAGTCTGAACACTTCTCTCCACCTTAAATCTTGTTTGGTCTTCTGTGGAAGCCGAAACCTTTATTGGTCATTCCGAATCGGTGGAACCCTAGTAAGGATGGCTATGGCTGAATTGGGGGGGATGGTTGGTTGTTCTTTATTCTAAGTTCATTTAGGCTGAAAGGCCTTTTCTTCATTATTTTGAACAACAATGCTACCTCGTGCCATTCTTTAGGGACTCCACATCATAAGAGAGTAGTCTGAACGTTCAAGAGTAGCAAAAGTGGCCGTCGTTCTTGGCAAGATGTGTGGTGAGTTGTCGTTCTCAACTTAATGGTTATGTCTCACAATGGTTAAGGCTAATGATTAAAGCATATGGATTTATGGGTGCGTAATTCTGAGGATTCAACCTACACTCGTAACAGGTGTGTAATCTCACACCACTTTAATGGTAGCTTATGATGATCGGTGAAACCGCCAAAAGATGAAAAGCCGAAAATGGTGACTACTCGAGCGTGCGATCACTTGTAGTGGTAAATCATGATGCGAATCGTGATGCTAAGTTGTTGAGAGTGTCACAAACACTCTCACGATACCGAGTCTATAACAGGCCTAATCGGGCTAAATGGGCCTACTAGGCTAATCGGCCTACTTGGGCAAAATGGCTGAATTTGTAACAAACGATAGGCCAGGATGTGAAATCTGCAAATCTGATTCTGAAACCATGCGTTGTGGGCTACATGAGCATGTGGGCCCATCTGGGCCTAAAATCCATTTTAGGCCCAATAGTTCCATAAAGATCCAAAAAGGGTCCCGAGTCGCTTGGAACGACAGTAGGCCTTCAGAAAGGCCATTAAAGGCAAAATTACTAAAATACCCTTAGAGGGTAAATTACTGAAATACCCTTGGGTTGCGAAATTACCAAAATACCCTCGATGGGTTGAATGAATGTTATACCCTTTCATTGTGGTTGAGTATCGTGTGTATGATCTCAGGATACTTTTACATGTTGATATGTATATTGCATTTATCATGTTACATGGGGCGGGTTAATGAATGAAGAGCAGTGTAGCCTGGTGGCATAGCCACAATATATTTATATACAAAATTATGACTCTGGTGGCTCAGCCACAAATATTCTGTGATTAGCAGCTTGTCTACAATATTGGTGTGATTGACGGGGTAGGCTGACTTGATCCCCACAAGTGGATTGGCTGGTACGGGGGTGTGTTGGCTGGATTGGGTTGGGTTGCACTATTTCATTTGCACTTTCATGATTATAGAGCTTAGGCCCAATTTGATGTCTTATGGGCTCGGGCCCAGTTAATGTCGGGTTAGGGGATTACACACTAAGTTCTCGTAACTCACCCCTTTTCTCTAACTTCGTAGGTAATTCCCAGCAATAGAGGATTTGAAGCCATGGAGGACTCAGTGGTGGCCATACATTGTAGATTTCTCGCAAACCTCAGTAAATTCAGTTTTACCTTATTTTTAAGATTATCTAGTTTGGGTTTAATGTTTTGTAATAAGGCCTTTAGACTTTAAATTCTTTTTAAACCTGCTTTTCCGTTATTATTTATTGTTAAATGCCTAATACGGGAGTTTTCCTAAAAGTGTTAACGAATTGTTTTCAAAATATCACGTTGCTGCAAGTATTCAAATTCATATTTCATAACCAAAGCAGTTTTCAAAATATTAACGACTTTTCGAAGAAACGGACATTAAGCAAATCATGTTTTATAAACACACAACGAAACTATAAATTTTTAAAAGAGACACAACATTTTT
Source organism: Gossypium rotundifolium (assembly GCA_025506655.1). Taxonomy (NCBI): domain Eukaryota; kingdom Viridiplantae; phylum Streptophyta; class Magnoliopsida; order Malvales; family Malvaceae; genus Gossypium; species Gossypium rotundifolium. Next base: position 59,654,681 of record CP106730.1, read on the forward strand.
AACGAACAACTTTTGTAAACAATCGCTTAGCTTTTCAACATTCCTTCAATGTGATCGATGTCTTTACAAACAAATATCTAGACTTGGAGTTTCAACTTTTTAACGAATGCGTAGTTTAGTTTTTTTCAACAATCCTTTTTATTTGACATGCCAGATCTGGTCGTAACGTCTAGACTGGGTTTAAGGTGTTACAAAAACTAAAAAAATAAGAAAACGAATATTTTAGAATATTATAAAAAATCCAAATATAGAAAATAATGAAAAGAAAAGAAACAACAAAAAATAGAAAACAAAATTGATAAAACAATAAATGTTATAGATGTGGAAAGCCGGACACATTTCAATATATTGTAAAATTAATAGAAAAATTAATAATTTAAATCTAGATGAAGAAATAGAACAAAAATTAAATGAGATTCTCTTGGAAACAACTTCTTCTGAAAATGATACATCTACCAAAATAGAAGAATTACAAATAGATGAATTACATACAACATCCCAATCTTCTGATGATGAAAATGAACCCTCAATTAATATCCAACAAAGGTATAAAATATCAAACATGTTTTTTAATGGTAAAAGATATTACCAAAGATGTCATATTAGGAACCCCATTCACATCCCTACTCAAACCTTATAAAGTAACAAATAATTCTATTTCCACCAAAGTCTTAAACACTAAAGTAGAATTTCCTTTTGTAGAAAGACCAATGATAAGAAATCTCAGCTTATTAAAATCTTTATCCATCCATAATGGGGAAATCAATAATTTAATTAATCATAAATAGAAACAAATCTCTTTTCTAAAAGAAGAAATAGGTTTTAGAAAATTAACTGAACAATTAGAAAAACAGAGAAGGACAAAAAAGAATAAATCAAATCAGAGAAGAAATAGAATCAACAATTTTTCTGACATTCCCAATGCTTTTTGGAATAGGAAAAAACACGAAGTAACATTACCATATGAAAACAATTTTGATGAAAGACAAATACCCACAAAAACAAGACCCATACAAATGAACAAAGAAATGGAAGAATTTTGTAAAAAGAAATACAAGACCTTCTTCATAAAAAATTAATTAGGGAAAGCAATTCTTCTTGGAGTTGTTCAGCATTTTATGTAATAAAAAATGCAGAACTTGAAAGAGGAACACCAAGATTAGTAATTAATTACAAACCTCCCAATGAAGCCTTAAAATGGATTAGATACTCAATACCAAATAAGAAATATCTGCTACAGAAATTTTGTAATGCAAATATTTTCTCAAAAATTGACCTGAAATCTTGATTTTGGCAAATCCAAATAAAAGAAAAAGCGAGATATAAAACAACATTTACTATACCATTTGGACAATATGAATGGAATGTAATGCCTTTTGGATTAAAAAATGCTCCATCTAAATTTCAGAGAATAATGAATGATATTTTTTACCAATATTCTCAATTCACAATAGTATACATTGATGATGTATTAGTGTTTTCAGAAAATTTAGAGAAACACTTCAAACATTTATCCAGCTTTATAAAAGTCATAAAAGATAATGGTTTAGTAGTTTCTAAATCCAAGATAAGTTTGTTCCATACCAAAGTAAGGATTTTAGGTTATTACATTACCTAATGAACTATTACCCCAATAGAAAGGTCTATAGAGGTTGCTAGTAAATTCCCAGACCAAATTCTTGATAAAGTCCAATTACAAAAATTATTGGGAAGCCTCAATTATGTCATAGACTTTTATCTAGGTCTTAAAAATTATGTAAATCATTATATGATAGGCTCTTATACCAGATTGTCCTAAAGATCTGAGGATGGAGAGTAAATTGAAACGTTTGGAATGTGATAATTGTTTGAAATTATAGTTTGATTAAATCTTGAAAAGAAAAATAATTTTTGAAAAGGAAAATAATTTAAAACTCAGATTTTAAAAATTTGAAAAAACTTAAAAACTTTGGAGAAATGAGTTTTGATATCTGAAATGACTATTTCAAGTCGTGCCCTTCATTCTCAATCTGATAGCCTTTTATAGAGGGCTATTGCCTCTTTTATATTATTTGAACCGGGAAATTCAATCCTTTACATAATTGAAACTTTTTTTTTTACGTAATTAAAAATTTTCAGAGGACATATTCTCTGATTACAAAAATACAAACTGCAGAGAATAACCACTATTCATGCATCAGAGAATCTGACTGTTCTTGCTAGCAATATTTACTGTTTGTGCCAGAGAATATTTTCTGTTCACTTGTCTTTTCTTGTAGGGAATATTTACTGTTTGCGCTAGAGAATATTTCCTGTTCACTTGTCTTTTCTTGTATCATTTTTTCTTGGTTTTGGTGATTGTTACTGAAGTGGTATCATCTGCAAGATCCACCGTTATGATTGAAGACGCTGAAGATTTCTCATCTTCGGATTTGGAATCCATTGAGCTGAGCATTTCAGCCATTAGTTTTTTGTATTCCTTCTTGGTCTTGGCTTGAGCTAACATCGCACTAGCTGTTGATTTTGCTTGAAGGAATTTCGTTGTGGTTTGATTCGAGGCTACAGACTTACATAATCTCAGATTCTTGTTGAAAAAATTTTCTAAATATTTTTCATCATTAAACTTGTCCCACCATTTAGTTCTGTAGTTTGGAACTAGTAATGGAATTCCAGTAGATTGATCTTGCTCATAGGAAAAATTCCAAGAAACAATACAAGAAATGCATAGTTTTGAGAAAAAATGGATTGTTCTGTAAATGTGCTTTTGGTCTGGTTCAGGGTACAATTTTTCAAAGAATTTGGGCCATGAAATTTGAATTTTTTTCTGGTAGGATCTCAAAGGACGATGGTCCATACAAATTCCACCATTCTTGGAACCAGTTTAGGAATTTGAATTGGGTACCGTATTTGAAATATATGAGCTAAGAATGTCTCATGTGTTGGTTGTTCATTAAGAAGGCATTGTACCATGCCATTTGGTAATCCCAATATGTAAAACATGGGTGGTGGTCAATTTTGGTAGTAAATTTGGCTAGAAATTTCTTTGGAGAATTTGGGTTTTCACTCCAATCTCTTGGTCGAGGAATTTTTAATATTTGGGCTGTTGAATGGGTAATAAAATTTGGATCTTTTGGGTCTGTGTAGTGTTTGAACAGTACTAATCCAGTTTGAACCAGGTTGTTTTCATAATACTGATGGGGTTTTGAGAATCCAATGGTTTGAAATGCCATCCATTGAAAAGTTCTTTTGCAAGTATATGTGGAGGTATTTCTTCTATATTAAGATCTAGTGCAATTGTTTTTGGATAATATATTCTTTTTGGTTCTTTCTAGGCCATCTTGCTAATAGTTTCATTCAATATATTAATTTAGACAATAAAAAATTCATTTCATACAATTTGGTCATTTTTGACATTTTAGAAAATTGCCCCTAAAGTTTTACTTTTATTCAATTTAGTCTCTGAGGCTAAAACATGCAAATTAACCATTTTTACCCAAAATTGAGCTTAGCTGAATGCTCATGTTATCTAAAACTGCTCATTTATGCAACAACTTCACATTAAATCTGTGTACTTCTATTAATTTAACAAATTAGTCCTTAATCGAAAAATTCATCAAAATCACTTAACAAAATACTTTTAAATATAAATCAACATTTCAAATTTATCATCTACACTACAGCAATTTGGACTTTTAGCGGCGTTTTTTTAGGCCTTTAGCGGCGTTTTTAAGCGCCACTAAAAGTATTTTGCGCTTTTAGAACGCATACAAAAAGCAGTAGCTAAAAGAGGCGCCATAAAATTTAGCGGCGTTTATGAGAAAAAAACGCTAAAGCCATGACTTTTAGTGCTTTTCCCACAAACGCCGCTAAAAGCATGACTTTTAGCGCTTTTCCCACAAATGCCGCTAAAAGCATGATTTTAGCGACACTTTTCCCACAAACGCCGCTAAAAGTATGACTTTTAGCTACGCTTTTAACACAAACGCCGCTAAATATCATAAAAATAAAAAAATATTATACTTTTAGCGACGCTTGTTTTCAAAACGCCGCTAAAAGTCATGAAAAATTAAAAAATAATATTATAAAAACACCAAAATTCAATTTAAAATATATAATTTTATTTAAAGACATTAAAATGAAAATTATAGAAGAATACATATTTCTATAATTGAATCTCAATATTTGAAACCCTTTCTACTATCCTTTCCACTTTTTAAATGTAACAACTAACAATTTTATTCTATCATAATTAAAAAGAACAACGATGCCAAGCAAACCTTTCCACCACATTGGATTTTATTCTAATATAAGCGATATAAAAATATTTAGAGGACTCTAAGGACAATTATAATTCGACCGGGTCCTCCAAAGTAAAAATTGGTAATTTTCCATATCCTTCTTGGTAATTCAAAGCGATGTAGCAATATCTGTTCATCGCCCCAAGTGCCTACCCATCGTGGATACTTGAGTTGCATTGAGAAATCAACATGTGGCAATATTATCCATGTAACATGCATTCCCTCTTAGACCAGAAGCAAATTGGCCACTTCCCATGCCGGTCTTTGTGTGTGGATTTTTCTTCACATTTGAGCTATAAACTTGTCCACCCCATTCAACCAGTGTTGAACTATGATTCATGTAAAATAGTAGTGTTAATGCTGGCCAATACCCAACTGGTATATCTTGCCTAATTTTTAGCCACCAATTGGCTGTGTTTGGATCCTGCAAATCAAACCACTCGATTACCTGATGTCACAATCAATGAGGGTAACTCAGAGCAACTACATAATACATGTTTAAAACAAATCTGATTCATGCACTAATAATTAGAGGCAATGGAGAATAGCACAAGATTGGACATTTAACTTGAATAGCATACCGCATAACAACCGATGATGCTTCCAAAACAAACAAACCGGATGCAATGAATAAGGAAAGAACATTCCAAATACAAGGGGCCATTGCCTAATGCGCCACCGAGGGCCTAGGATCCAGTATCACCCATAATTACACCTGCTTTATTAACTCTAATTAAGATTAAATTACAAGATCTAGCTTGAATATTAGAGCACGAGTAAGCGAAAGATTTAAATAAGCCTAAGGATTAATTTGCAATATATACATACACATAAATATTTGCGACAATTTACCGGGATGTTATGCTTCCCATTAAACTCGGAAGAAAGCAGTGTTTAGTAGATTTTCCCTTTGAGCTTGATTCAAACATCACACATTGAACCGTAACTCGTAAACCCTTTGCCTTCCATTCGAGTAAGCATTCATTGAGCTCGGTTTTAGTTCAAGAACATGTATGGACAATCGCTCGAATGCGACTAATTCCTCTACGATTGCATGCCGATCATCATCGTATTAAGCGCACAATACTTGGTTTGTCGAGTTGACATAAAACAAACACGTTGAAGACAATAATAATAAAGAAGAAAAAGTAACCATTTCGTGTGGAAAGTACCCGATGCCTTTGGTACCACCGGTGACAAGTCTGATCATGCCTTGAAGACTCCATCTTTTGTCTTTGCTACACCCCTCGCTTCGATCCCATTTTGCTTACTTATGGTGCTTCATATATCTATATATGGATGGATGGATAATGTCTTTGTAAGAAGTAAGAAGCTCCATTTTCTTTTATATAATCATATAGGTATATCAGGTGCAAGTATAAATATATAGACATGAGAGTTTGAGCAGTTTGTGTAGAATTGGGTTTCTTTTTTATGAAAATTATGAAATTAATCCTAATCCAAATAGGAATAGGATGATTGAATTTAAATAGAAATCCAAATCTAATATGTAAAAAAATAGAAATCCAAACCCAAATCGCTTTATTAATAAATATGATAAGATGAAAACAATGGAAGAAGTCGAAAACTTCAACAAATCAAGGAGTAGGCTTTAAAATATTGTTTTGCACGTCATCTAAGTGATGGAACTCAAAAGTGGAATCATGTGTCTTTAAAATGTTATTTTAGCAATAGCCAATGAATAAGTCGTGAATGCAGACGATAAATGCATGCGACATCTCAAACTAACGATATTTGCTTATTCAAAGGAATCTATACTAACTGGGCATATTGGAAGCACCGCAATTGACATTCCAATAAAAGAAAATGAAGCAGTCCAACAACAAGACCATCAAGACCATCTGTTATGTTAACCCCTTTCCCATGGAAACAAAACAAAGTGGAGTCAACAATAGGTAAAATTTTCCCAAGCACAAGAGGGCCCAGCAGTGCGGTAGAGGAACCACATTTTCCGCAATAAAAGTTAAAAATGGTTTAAGAGAAAACCAAATGCATCATTTGAGCATAAAACACAACATGAAATATAGTCTTCAACCAACAGTCTAACACATAAACTGAAGCAATGGGAGAAGAAATGTGAAAGACCAAATGGTAGTTTATTTACTTCAATTTCCATTGTAAGATCCAATATATGGAATCGAGAGATACTCTGCGTTTTGGAATCCATGGCAAATGACAAGCTCAATATCATCCAACAAAGAATTTTAATAATTTCAGACATCAATAAGAACAGAAATATTTTAGTTGTTAAAATAATATAAGCATCCCTGACATTGCAGATGTATATTCACAAAATTACTCACAAGCCAACACAACCTATACCTAATAATAACCACAACCAAGTCATCCAGTTTGACTTAAATACTTGAACCACTATAAGCATGCTCGTATAAGATCCTTTAATTCAAATAGAGAGAACTAGAGACCGTGTGGGCGGTTGGTATAATATCAAGAAGTATTCTAACCTTTTTCTATCATCACTCGAGATACATTTAAATTTACGTAGTGTTCAACAAAATGTAAGCATATCTAAGTACATTCCAAGTATTTTTCCAAACTAGAGCCAATGACTCAAGTCAATGTTATTGAGAAGCTACTAGTCCGACTCCACAAACATATATTATACTAGGTATGAATGAGCCCTACAATTTCCACATACATTTTCACCATCATTTTATTACCCTCCTTCATTTTACAACAAGTAAAAAAGCATTTGTGAAGTGCAAATGAAAAATTACTACATGCATATCTACTAGAAAATACACTTTTCCTTCTTTGACCTAAAAGGTTGATTCTAGAACCAAACGAAACCATCTCTTATCTCCCACAAGTAACCCTAAACTAATCACAGGTTAGAACTTAAACTTTCATTGCAATGAGTTTCAAATTCAATAATAAAAGAAATATGATCTTAGGCCTACATATATGCATCTTATTTTGACTTCAATTTCATTGTCAATAAGCATATATGATTAGATATAAGAAGAAGCAATCCATTTACTTGCCTTGAGAAGTTCATATATATAATATTGAACATCATAATCGCGAAGGTCGGATAGAGAACTTTAAAATCAGTATTATTCACGTATTCAAATATAAGACTTGAGTCTTGATTGTCGATCCCTAACTATATCAAGCAACTTCACAATATTTGGCCCTCCACAAAGATTCGTAGTATTTTAATCTCCTCTTAATCGCATTCCAAGCAGTCATTTTCTTTATCATACCAAGTTTCACAAATACGAAACAAAATCAATTGAAGCAAAACAATGCCACCGAGAACGAACCTTCTTCTTCTTTACTGAGGTTTAAGAATCTTGATAATACATTTCTCATTATCGGTACAATGAACGCCTTCGAGGTCAAATATAATTGTTCAAGCGTTGGCAAGGAATGAGAACATTCACAAATAAAACCTAGAAATTTTATAACAGAAAGTATTGAAAAATAAAAAGAAGTGACCCATATTAAATTAAATATATACGGAAACAGTGAATAAATTTTAGATCAATCAAGGGAATCGTTAATCAAATTTTGGTTTCTGGAATTTTTTTGGAAAATAGATGGAGAATCGGGGAAAAATAAAGAAAGAAGAAGAAGGTTACCACGTCTGCCATGACTGATCCGATGAACGAGCAACGAAGCAAAACCAGATTTTGATCTTTGATGGGCGACGAAGATGATACATAAAAAAAAAAAGTAGAATGAATTAAGAATATGCAGTTCCAAAATCGCAGACGAAGCTTCCTTGATGCTTTCCTCTTTCCTTTCGCTGGGGAAAGTTTTAGTAATTGGGGGGAAATTTTGGGGGGAAAAATTAAGAATTTTGGGGTATATAGGACGGGGAAGGTTGAGAGCAAAATGTTTTGTGGCGTTTATTAAAAAATGCCACTAAAAAAGCTAACAAGGCAGAGTCATTTTAATTAAAGTAAAATAATTTTTTTGTGGCGTTTATCATAAAAACGCCGCTATTACTTACTTTTAGCGGCGTTTTTCCAAAAGCGCCGCTAATGGTCAGACTTTTAGCGGCGTTTTTCCAGAAGCGCCGCTAATACTCAGACTTTTAGCGGCGTTTTTTTGAAAGCGCCGCTAATGCTCAAACTTTTAGCGGCGTTTTTTTGAAAGCGCCGCTAATGCTCATACTTTTAGCGGCGTTTTTTTGGAAGCGCCGCTAATGCTCAGTGTTTTAGCGGCGTTTTTCCAAAAGCGCTGCTAATGCTCAAACTTTTAGCGGCGTTTTACGAATAAACGCCGCTATATATCATTTTTAGCGGCGTTTTTTAAATAAACGCCGCTATTGCTCATTTTTTAGCGGCGTTTTCATTCAAACGCCTCTAATGTATAATTTTTGCAGCGTTTTTCTCTAAAACGCCACTAAAAACGCCGCTAAAAGTCTGTTTTGTTGTAGTGCTAACATAAAAAATCACAAGATTCATCAATGGCAACATTAAAAATCTTTAACAGTTTCAAAATCGAGGGTACGGGCTAGCTAGACCTAGTTGCAACGATCTCAAAAACATAAAAATTATTAAAAACAGGACGGAAAAAACTCACATGCAAGCACAAATAGGGATGGCCGAATGAAGCTTCATCCATGGCTTCTTTTGTACTTTTCTATTCGATTGAAGAAACAAAAATAAAGATGCATGTTTTATTTTGTTTATTTACTTATTAACCTTTATTAATTATTTACTTATTTAACCTTGAAAACTAACCAAAATTTCAGTAATGCCAAACCATTACCATCCAATACCAACTCTAATGGTCTAATTTCAATATAAGAACTTCCACTATAAGGTTCTATAGCTATTCAATACCTTTAGCTATTAGAACTTAACTTTTGCACTTTACACGATTTAGTCTTTTTTAATTAACTATCAAAACACTAAAACGTTTTCAACAAATTGTTAATACCATCTTATTACAGTCCTTAAATATTTATAAAAATATTTACGGCTCACTTTATAAAAAATGAGGTCCTGATACCTCAATTTCTAAAACCACTTGACCTTAGGGTCATACCATTTAAACTTAATAAATTGCTTATAAAACAAAAATAACAATATTAAAAACCTTTTAAAAATTAAAATTAACTCATAAATATTAAATATAATATTTACAAACTTACTAGTCAGGTTTGGTGGCCCTGAAACCACTGTTTTCGACACCACTAAAAAATGGGCTGTTACAACTCTTCCCCCTTACAAAAATTTCGTCCTTAAAATTTTTCACCTGGTACAGGCTATTAAGTCAAGTCTTTCATCCACCCGAACTTAACTGAGTGGCTTTCTTGTTCTCCTGTCATTAATTTATCATTAGTAGTATAACTATCGAGAAAGTCCAAGTAATCTTCTGTCGAAACATAATCGAGAAACCCGAATTATCAAACTCTTATTGATGCTTTTGACGTGTTTGCATCTATAACTTTCAACTGCTATTTGTTCCCCTTTTCCAGGAAAGCGTCAAGAAACATTATTTTCACATGTTTGATAACTTCAACCATCAGAACAACTTTAATTCATAATAATGTTTTTTTATTAGAACTGAACTAATTTGATAGATGTATTTCTGTATCATGTCTTCTAGAATATGATTTCTTCATTCAGACTATCCGACTATTTACCCATGGATGCACAAAATTTATTTCCAAACCTGAGGATAAACTTAATTGCATATAACTCAAATTACTTTTCAACTGAATAACCCGCTCTGATTAAAACAACTGAGTTGATCTTAACTATCTGATAATAACATTTCAAAGTAATCCTTTTTTCTTATTGTTAGAACAACTCAAATATACAATCTTGCATAATTCCTTCAAATTCTAGTCAAAGATTTTTATAAACTGCATTAGCTCAAACGAAACATAACATCCCATTTTAGCTTGTTGACAAAAATCGAGATTATTTGAGAAATGAGAACCGATATACAAGTTCAAGCTCGATCTTCTACCGACTACACTTTTACCGATGCCTACTCCTTCATGAAAGCTCAACATCAATAGTGCACTTCTAAATAAGAGAAGAAAACCGAATGTAGTTCCAATAACAACCAGTATAGGAGCATAGACTCTAAAAACCTAAAATCTATATAACCGTACTTCCATGCTCGAACCAGGAATCATAACCATAATAGAGGTAATTACTTCCGACTAATGATTATCCTTTACAGATGAACCATGTTCGATAGATTAAATAATAAGAATGATAAGAAAGATGAGATAATGAAATCCAAGATGTGAAGCTATAGTGAATTTCCTAGAATACAACCCTTATTGAATGATAAAGAGCTCGATGATATCCCAGAGAAAATATAGAATAAAAATATCACCTATACGCACTGGAAACAATTGTGATAGAGACAATATGAATTGTATATATGTAATTCAGAGCATCAACCAGTAGAAGTAGAAAATAGCATCATATGATTCTTATTATCAAGTCTTCTAGTGAATATAATGGATTAGAAAACCAAAGAAAAGTAGAGTGATGTCGATCATGAATTGTGACACCCAAACCTAGCCTAAAAGTTAGGCCCGAATCTGGCGTGTCACATTGAGGTGTTTTTCAAAAATCGTGGTTTTGTTGAAAAACCCTTCTTGATATTAGAAAAACACTAAAGTCTCAATTTTACGTTTCTTTATTATTAATTGATGTTTATTAAAAGTCATTAACTTCAAAACCTCATTTCTATTGAAGCTTAATTTAAAATTATGATTTACGAAGGCGTGTTATTCCAAAATTGAGTTGTGAAAACGTAGTGTTTAGAAAACAGTTATCGTTTTGGGAAAACAAGGTTCAACGTTTAGCATATTTAAAACATAATAAACTAAAAATCCCAAATTAAAATCCAGAATTTAAGAGAGGCCTTATTACAACCCAATAAGAAAATGATTTAAATAAAGTAGAATAAAATACTAAAATTCAAAGCTGCTCGTAGTGTGGCCACCTCTGAGTCCTCAAGTACGTCGAACCGCATACTAAGGATTACCTGAGAAAAATTAAAAAGAGGGGTGAGTTTACGAAAACCCAGTGGTGTACAACCCTCATCGGTTATAAGGCATGCATCAATTCAATATGGGCCTAAGCCCATTACCATAACGGTGTCAATAGGGCCTTAGCCCATAAAACCCTCAGTTGGGCCTTAACCCATATCAAATGTCACATATCATATTTACCTGGGCCTAAGCCCATATTAATATTAAAATCCATGTATGCAATGCATTAATGCCCATACCAACCCTGCACTCCATCTCCTGTCCAACCCTGCACTCATGTGGGGATTTAATCGACCTATCCATCCCTACACTCCTTATGTAGCACCGGTTGCGGCATTAACCAATATTGCAGCAGAGATGCCAATCATATAATCTGTTTAAAGCCTTCGGTGGATCAACAATCATCAAGCGACCATGCGATCCTATCAGTACTTCCTCTGTATTAATAATCCCATCCCCATGCAACATAATATCCCATGAATGTAGACATCCCAAAAACAGCATACAATAATAATCATATAACATGTGGGGCATTTTAGTCATTTTTCCCTCCACAGGTATTTCGGTCATTTTACCCTCCAGGGGTATTTCAATAATTTCATAAATTGGGGGTATTTTGGTAATTTTACAAATTAGGGGATTTCAATAATTTCATAAATAAAGGGTATTTCGGTAATTTTGCAAATCAGGGGTTTTTCTATAATTTTGTAAACCAGGGTATTCTACTAATTTTACAAACCGATGAATTCTAAACAGAGATAACGATGCGAATAGGCTTAGGGCCCATTCTCAGCCCAAATGGGCCACACAACCGCGAATAGGCCTAAGGCCCATTCTCAACCCAAATGGGCCCTCACGCTCGTGTGGCCCATTTAGCCCAAATATAGCCACAGATATGAGATTTTCACCTAGACTAGTTCAAGATCTACTACCCAATCATACAATTCATTCATATGGGTCCACGAGCCCATCGGGTCCACTTGGCCCAAGGTAGCCTAGACTCTTGAGAACACTCATGAGGGCCTCAACTATCGTGTCGAAGCTCCCACACATGTGCTCCCACGCTCGTATGGCTACCATCGTCGTGTGGCTAGGTTTTCGGCATTTTCCGCTCTACAGCTAGAATAGGCGAAATACACACTTGATAGGAATCTGAAGCTGCTAATCGTGCTTCGAACACTCCTATGCCCAAACGCCCACTATGGTATCCTTACTCTCCTCATAGATTGCTCTATTTAAAGCCAACTTCTCACCTTCTCTCTTGCTAGCTTTTCGATGTGGGATCCCTCCTTCAACAGAGTTTAATTCCAACACAAACTCAAGTCGTCCAAACTTAGCAAAATAAATATCCCTTTTTTCTAGCGATGGGATTCGAACTCAGGCTCCCCTGTAACTTAATCCACACCACTAGCCACTAAGCCAGAAGCTCCTCTTGTGTCTAAAATCATGCCCAACTAAATATAAGTCTATGGCCAATGTCTAAGTTCACTTAAAAATAAATCAAAATGAAATTCAAGCACCAAGACTTGAACCTTGGACCCCTTGCTTCCTTGTGTGGCGTCATTCCCTTGTCTCCCATGTGGCGCCATTTGCCACTAGACCACAACTCCTTTGGTGTCATTTTTCTCCACATTTTATTCTTAAAGCCTGCTTACTAACTCCTAGTGCTTTATTCACCTAAAACCAAATTTTTTTCTAAGCCTAGTTTTGATCCCGGGTCTTCATAGAAGCCTCCTAACCTTCCAAAATCACTCACCTAATAGGTCCAACTTAAATAAGTGTCGTTCTCTTGTTCTAAAAAATTTTAAACACTCCCACGCCACAGGCCCAATGGGCCCAATTCTACTAGGCCCAAATTCGGGCGTTACAAATCTACCCCCTTAAAGAAATTTTGTCCTCAAAATTTCCAACTACATAATAGCCACACAACATAGGTTACACCACTACATTGCCACTGCCCACTCTGATTCTAATAACACAAGCACACACCACACTATCTATCCATCAGAGGGGATGGATATCACACGCAAATCATTCTAGAATATACACAGAATATATATACAAACTCTAAGTTTAAGAATAGCCATACAATCTAATATCTAAGAAATCATAGTATCTCTAACTCACTGTATTTAAATTTCTAAACAAAAATAAGTAATCAAAAAATTTACAGATTCGGTGCCGGAGACTCGGTGTACCACACTTTTAGAAAATGGTCAATACAACATTTCAGAACATCAAATCTTTTCAAGCCTTTTTAATTTTCAATCCTTTTTGAAACGACACTTTCAGAAATTTAATTTTGAAAACCCAATCAACAGCCGAGTTTTGTAACCGGGATCTGATACCACTAAATGTAACAACCAAACACGACCTAAAATTTAGGCATGAATCTGGCGTGTCACATTGAGGTGTTTTTCGAAAACCGTTGTTTCGTGGAAAAAACCTTCTTGATATTAAAAAAATAAAGTCTCAGTTTGAGTTTGTTTATTATTAATCGACATTTATTAAAAGTTATTAACTTCAAAATCTCGTTGTTGTGGAAGCTTAATTTAAAATTATGATTTACGAAGGCTTGTTATCCAAAAATTGAGTTGCGAAAATGTAGTGTTTAGAAAACAGTTATCGTTTTGGGAAAACCGGGTTCAACGTTTAGCATATTTAAAACATAATAAACTACAAAATCCCAAATTAAAATCTAGAATTTAAGAGACGCCTTATTACAACCCAATAAGAAAATGATTTAAATAAATTATATAATACTAAAATTCAAAGTTGCTCGTAGTATGGCCACCTCTGAGTCCTCCAGTACGTCGAACCGCCTACTGAGGATTACCTGAGAAAAATTAAAAATAGAGGTGAGTTTATGAAAACTCAGTGTGTACAACCCTCATCGGTCATAAGGCATGCATCAAATCGATCCGGGCCTAAGACCATTACCATAACGATGGCAATTGGGCCTTAGCCCATAAAAGCCTCAGTTGGGCCTTAACCCATATCAAATGTCACATATCATATTTACCTGGGCCTAAACCCATGTCAATATTAAAATCCATATATGCAATGCATTAATGCCCATACCAACCTTGCACATCTGTGGGGATTTAATCGACCCACCTATCCCTACACTCCTTATGTAGCACCGGTTGTGGCACTAACCAATATTGCAGCAGAACTGCCAGTCATATAATCGGCTTAAAGCCTTCGGTGGATCAACAGTCGTCAAGCGACCATGCAATCCTATCAGTACTTCCTCCGTATTAATAATCCCATCCCCATGCAACATAATATCCCATGAATGCAGACATACCATAAATAGCAAACAATAACAATCATATAACATGTAGGGGCATTTTAGTCATTTTCCCTCTATGGGTATTTCGATCATTTTACCCTCCAAGGGTATTTCAGATTTTTACCCTACAGGGGCATTTCGATAATTTCATAAACTTGGGGTATTTCGGTAATTTTACAAATTGAGGGTATTTTGGTAATTTCATAAATCGGGGGTATTTCGATAATTTCATAAATTGAGGGTATTTCGATAATTCTATAAACCATGTTATTTTAGTAATTTTGCAAACCGAGGAATTTTAAATAGAGATAACGATGCGAATGGGCTTAGGCCCTAAATTGGCCCAAATGGGCCCACACGCTTGTGTGGCCCATTGAGCCCAAATATTGCCATAGATATGAGATTTTCTCCTAGACCAATTCAATATCTACTACCCAATCATATAATCTATTCATATAGGCCCACGGGCCCATTGGGCCCACTTAGCCCAAGGCAGTCTAGACTCATGAGAACACTCATGAGGGCCACAACTATCGCGTCAAAGCTCCCACACGTGTGCTCGCACGCTCATGTGGCTACCATCGTCGTGTGACTGGATTTTTGGCATTTGTCGCTCTACAGCTAGAATACGATGAAATACACCCTTGATAGGAATCTGAAGCTGCTAATCCGCACTCCGAGCACTCCCATGCCCAAACGCCCACCATGGTATCCTTACTCTCCTCATAGATTGCTCTATTTAAAGCTAGCTTCTCACCTTCCCTCTTGCTAGCTTTCCGTTGTGGGATCCCTCCTTCAGCAGAGTTTAATTCCAACACAAACTCTAGCTATCCCAACTTAGCAAAATAAATATCCTTTTTTGCTTGCGATGAGATTCAAACTCAGGCTCCCTTGTAACTTAATCCACGCCGGTAGCCACTAGGCCACATGCTCCTCTTGTGCCTAAAATCATGCGCAACTAAATATAAGTCCATGGCCAACATCTAAGTTCACTAAAAATAAATCAAAATGAAATCCAAGCTCCAAGACTTGAACCTTGGACCCCTTACTTCCTTGTGTGGCGTCATTCCCTTGTCTCCCATGTGGCGCCATTTGCCACTAGACCACAACTCCTTTTGTGTCATTTTTGCCACATTTTATTCTTAAAGCCTACTTACTAACTCCCAGGGTTTTATTCACCTAAAACCAAAAATTTTCCTAAGCCTAGATTTGATCCCAAGACTTCATAGAAGCCTCCTAACCTTCAAAAATCACTCACCTAATAGGTCCAACTTTCATTAGTCCCGTTCTCTTATTATAAAAAATTTTAAATGCTTCCACGCCCAAGGCCAAATGGGCCCAATTCTACTAGGCCTAAATTTGAGGCGTTACATGAATCAACCAGACTAACAATAATTCTGCCTAATATTATGATTAGCCAACCTTTCTATATGATAAGAATCACATCTAAAAAATGAACAGTTATATATATCTCTGGGAATAAAAGAAAATATAGAATACCTAAAGGAGATCGTTGTAAAATACTCAACTATAACAACTGCATTAAAATATCTTAGCAATTCAAACATTATTCCAGTGGCTACTATAGTCATCAATAATCCCACAGTATCCCATTTCACTAAACAAATCAATTCAGAATAAATCCTGGTTATCTTGTTCTTTAGATACCATACTTAAATAAATTGATTAGTCAAGTTTAACTTCTTCTTTAACAGTGACATTGCGTAATTTGAATGATCTTTAGAAAAATCTGATATCTCTTCTAAAACCATCTTTAATTGTTAACCCGTTCTCAGCTCTAATTGTATTACTAATCATTCAGCCACTAAACTCTTTGGTTCCACAGTTGTGAACTTAATCAATATAAATCTTGTGACTTTCATTGTATAAGACATACGGGTGAAGGGCTGAAGGTCGTAAAGCCTCAAAATTTTAACTCTCATATATATACACATATAACATAACATTTATCAACAACATAATATTATGAACTTTTATTCATACCTTTATGAGTTTCGACTTATCATAAGCAACATTTTTACTCAGATACTTGAGTATCCCTTTCAACATTATCGGGATTAGCTTGGTTGGAAAGCATCTCTGTCCAAAAGTGAAACAAATTACATCAGCGTCGAGAGATATCACACTATCACAAGTTATATAATTACATGTATTTATAAACTTCACAAATAGTATGTTTAGTCTGAGAATCGACTAAACCGTAGCTCTGATACCAATAAATGTAACACCTTTAACCCGTATCCGATGCTAAAATAGGGTTACAGAGCATTACTAGAGTTTACATTTCAGAATTATAAAACTTTTTTACAGCATTTCATTCATATCATCAATCACAGCAAAACTAATCAATAGCATACATATTGTCCCTTATACAAGCCCTCGAGGCCCTAAAAACACATTAGAAACAAATTGAGACTAAATTAGAAACATATAGACATTTTAGGGAAAAGATGAAAATTTACCAACTGCAGGGGTCACATGTGGCCAGGCCAAGTGACTCACATGGCCAAGAGACACGCCTGTGTCTTAGTCCATATAGACATTCGAAATAAGGATACACTATAATACCTCTAACCCGTATTCATTACCGAAAAAGGGTTACTAGATACTATCGATCAATACATAACACATAGCTTACATTTATCAACCTCAAGTAATCATTCTCATACATCATTCAATACAATCACTTTGTCCCTTATGAGGGCCTACGAGGCCTTAAACATGCTTTAGAAGTAGTTCAGGACTAAACCAATAACATACGAAAATTTTGAAAAACTTAGAATATTTTTAATCATACAAGGGTCACACACCTGTGTGAACAGACCGTGTGCCTCACACAGCTAGTAGACACGCCCATGTCTTAGGCCATGTGGAAACAGGGCATACATACTGACTTACACCACACGGCCGAGAACACGCCCGTGTGCCAGGCCGTGTGAAAACTGGAGAGTATACTGACTTGGGTCACACCGCCAACTACACGCCCGCATGTCCAGCCACTGTGCCGTTTGAAATGGCCACACACGCCCATATGCTAGGCCGTGTGCCGTTTAGGGGGTATACTGACTTATACCACACAGTCAGTCACACTATCGTGTGTGAGACCGTGTGGAGCATACTGACTTCACTTCAATTTCAACACTAGGGGACCATGTAGCATGACCGTGTGTCATACAAGGCTGGGACACACACCCGTGTCTCTACTCGTGTGGATAAAAATATACCATTTGCAAAGCCAATTTGCCACCCTTTTTGCACATACCTACACAAGCTCATATGGTATCATTTTAAGTCACAAATATGCAGCCAAAGTTCAACAACCGATACATAATCATACCATATTCATTTCAACCATTTCAATACTCAATTCCATATCATCTATCTATTCAAATACTAAACAATTTAACATACTTTTCTAAGCATAATTCACATGTATAATTCATTTAGCATAATAAATCCAAATAACTACTTCAATCCTATTCATTCATTACGGTCTATTATCAAACATTAAAAGTAGAACCATATGCACATTCATAAACATCATCAAGTTTATCATCATATGCCAACTCAAATGGCCAAATACATATCCATCAAAAATACCAAAATGACACAAGCCTATACATGCCATATACCATATATACATGATTCCGATAGTGCGATGAAGCCTCTGACGATTCCTGGATCCGAGCTAACTTCGTAGAACAATAAAACATAGAAACAATTAAATAAAGTAAGCTTTAAGCTTAGTAAGTTCGTATGTGAACATGAAATAATCACACCATTCACTAGCAAATCAAAATGGATTATATCATAAACAATTAAAGCATCAATTCATGAGCTATCATAGAATTTATCCATATCATCATTCATAAGTTCTCAACTTCATATATCTCGATACTTGAATAATCTTTCGTACGTACTTGTATCAATACATATCTATTTCTCATCAATACTCTTATCAAACCCTTTCGGATTACAAATGCTTTCAATACACTCGTGTGTCCAAGCCTTGGCAAAACAGGGTATACATACTGACTTGTCCACACGGCCGAAGACATGCCCATGTGCTTCACTTGTGGTCGAGACTGACTTATTTGACACGACCAGTCACATGCCCGTGTGTCCAGCCCGTGTGTGAGTCTGACTTGTTTCAATTTGTAAACTTAAAAGACACGGTCGAGCCACACGTCCGGGTGCTCAATCGTGTTGGCAAATATATGCCATTTGCGAGGCCAATTTGCTACCCACACTTTAGGTCACACCTACAACATCAAACCATCTTAAAATATACTTCAAAAGCATTCAAAACATATTAAAGCATGCAAAATTAAACCCTTAATTGCATCATAAATTTGCATATACAATTTCTACTCAAATATACCAATTCAAAACATCAAATTTCCTTCAAAACATATTACTAATACTTTATCTAAACCATTTCAACTCATATCAATTTCTCATCAATTAAATATCTCTATCAACCATGAACTCACCTATTTATGTATCATTTCATTAGTCTAACATTATGCACATAAAACCATACCAAATCATGCATCATATAGCTTGAACTACTCATTCATAAACATATTCATTACCAAGCCATATCACATGGCTATATTTACACAACTCAAAATATCATCCAAATACTCTACCCTATATATGACATACTTCAATATATACAACTTCAAAAGGTACCAAAAGATAGTTCGATAGTGTGTTGATGATCCTTGATGATCCCCGAGCTTCTCGTAGCTTTAATGACCTATAAAAACAATCAAACAAACACACACACAAAGTAAACTTTTATAGCTTAGTAAGTCATAAGCAAATAAAGAACATATAAACATTTGTATTTAAATTTACTAACCAAAAACACATATACATTAACCAATTTCACAATTAACATGTTTACAACTCAAATATTTATCACATTCACAAAATATATTTAACATCAACTTTCAAACTCACATATATTCATAAGCACATATAAACTTATCTTTTACTATTTCCAATTCATGTATCAATCATAATCATATACTTACCTTGTTCTCATATGCATATTACAAAACACATATCTGAATCATTTATTTCATTTTGACCTCTGATCTCATCTCAATACTCCCGTTAAACCGTTAAGAATTAATAAAGATACTCGGATAGTCGGAAAGCTCGTACAATTCCAATGTCCCAGACGTGGTCTTACATGTAATTACATATCGATGGCACTGTCCCAGATAGGGTCTTACATGAATCAAATACGATGCCAATGTCCCAGACATGGTCTTACACGTAAACAAAAATCGATACCAATGTCCCAGACATGGTCTTACACAAAATCACATAACGAAATCTTATGTCATGGCATATGTATCCTAACTATTCCTATGGTTCGTACGAGGCTTTAAGACGTCATATCTCGAATATTTCAGGCTCGTAAAAATTGCTCCCATGCTCAATTCATTTCAGCATATTGATTCACATAAATAGTAATTCAATTCAGAACAAATGAAATATATACAATAGGATATAACAACTTTTATTTACTTATGAACTTACCTTGGATATTGACGGATGAAATCGACTACTGGACTATTTTCGATTTGCCCCGATCTAATTTCTATTTCTTTCATTCTTGATCTAAATAAATTAAAATTTAACTAATTTATTCACACATTAATTCAATTTAACCCACAAATACATATTTAGGCCTTTTTACACTTAAGCCTCTAAAATTTAGAATTTTCACAATTTAGTCCTTATTTCACAAAACACAAAACACACATAATTTCACTACTTCATGCTTAGGCTGGATCTTCCTTATGCTCATACAAGTCCATGCATTTCATTTATTTTACACTTTAGTCCCTCAAAGTATTATTTTCACAATTTAGCCCAAATTACTCAAATTCATCAAAAATCCAAAGACAAAACATTATAATCTATCACATATCTTTTATTTTCTATAATCAAACAACAAAAATAGCAAGCCATCATCAAATTCATCATCAAAATAAAAAATTAAAACATGGGCTTTGTAGTACTCGAAGCAACTATCACAAAAAAAGTAGAAATTATCGAAAAATCGATTCAAAAACATACCTCGAATCAAACTCTTAATGGCCGAATATTTGAAGAGCTTAAAACCTATTTTTTATTTTGTGATTTTAGATATGAACATAAAAAGATGATAGAATTTGGCTTTGGTTATGTTTAATTAATCCTTTATTTTAACAAAGTACTAATTTAGCCTTATTAATATCATTAGGAATCCACTATCTTAAGGTATTTTTGTCCATCCAATATTCATATAGTTTAATAACAACATAATAACTCCATATAAAAAAAAGACATAGCAAATATACACCTTTACATATAGCATGCTAATTTTGCATTTTACGCGATTAAGTCTGTAACACCCCAAACCCAGTCAACACACCACGACCGAATCTGGCATGTTACGGGGTGAGAATGTTAGAATAAACCAGTTCCGGTTAAATTTTATTGAAAACTCTTTTATCGTCCTTTTAGAAAAACTCTATACAAAGGGATGTTAAAAACGTTTTTGTGTTTCTTTAAAAATCCAGGGAGCTCATGCTTGAAAATATGTTTGTTGTTACTAGTTGTTGAAAATTTAGATTTGAAATCATCTTTGTTAACTTTGTCATTACCTTGTGAATAATGTCACCCGATGGTAACGTTGAAAAACCCGATATAGAGTATAATTTTGTAAACCTTGATTTAATACCGGTTAATAAAGCAAATCCAGTTGTAAATCATATGTATGAGATATTTAACATATAACCTATAAATAAAAACCCAAACCAATGCTTAGTGGCCTTATTACAATCCCAAAACCAAATTGATGTAAATAAATAAAACTAAAATAGTAACTTAATAATCAAAACCCAAACTAGCATGCATGGCCGCCTCGAGTCCTCCCCGGCTCCATATCTGCAATCTACGCCTCATTTGCAAAATATAAGGGAAGGGGTGAATCACTGAGACTCAATGTATAAATCCCCAACCCGATAGTACAAGCACTTACACAAATCATTAGTATAACATGAAAATCATGCAACCCATAACCTAACCATCAGATCTCCTTTATCTACCCCGTGTGGTCAAAACCACTGTTGGTCAAAACCACTGGTGATCGTAGTCACAAATCATATAAGTGTGGTCAAAATCATTGGTGATCGTAGTCACAAATCAAATGGTGGGGCCAACCCACCGTGTGGTCAAAACCATTGATGACAATCCCGTAATCAACATGTGGGGCCAACCCACTATGGTACCAAACCACTGGGACGAGTCATAATATGCATATGTGGTCAAAACCACTTGTGGTTAAAACCACTGGGACTTAGTCACAAATTATAACATCAAAGACGGGGCCAACCCGTCGTGTGGTCAAAACCACTGGTGACAGTCCAAAATAATTCCTTTCCCCTTCTCTCAACAATCCCACCATCATGTCCATATCAATCGTGGCACAATAACATATAATGATGCAAATAAAACATGGCATAACTTTAGATAATGATAGCATATAAGAAGATCCATAATCAGGGGACTTACCCGGAGTCCATGCTCATGCCCACAAGGCATAACTATCTGTTTTAATGGATATAACAGAAACACAATAAACATGTCAAACTAACAAAGTGTGTAAGCGTTACACACCTGACTATTTATAGATCTAAACGAAGTCCCGAAATGTTAGCCTTCACACTACCCTACAATCGGCCAACACACACTTTTAAGATTAAAGCCATTCGGCTAATCACCAAAATCCTGAAGATGTGTCACACAAAGGTACACTCACCTTAACGCCAATTTGGTTTCCAAGCAAATCTCGAAGCTACACGAAGAACCTCCCTTTACAATCGGCTAAGCCCTAACATAAAGATAATCAGTCTTCAGCTTTTGAAAGAATAAGATCCAAATCCAAAACGCCAAAAACCCTTACCTTAATCGGCAACCAAATCTCAAAAATCCACAGTATTCGGCTACTTTCCTCCCTACAATCGGCTTTAACACATCATTAGGAATCTAAAGGCCATTCGGCCATATCATAAATCCCGAAACCAAAAGAGATTGTTACCACTTACCTTTCAGACAGTTCCAACCACCAAGCACCAACGTTCGGCACCCCTAAGTAACCTTAAAGGTTTTGGCTACCAACAAGAAACAAGAATGAAGTTCTTAATACAGATCT
This sequence comes from Gossypium rotundifolium, assembly GCA_025506655.1. NCBI lineage: Eukaryota > Viridiplantae > Streptophyta > Magnoliopsida > Malvales > Malvaceae > Gossypium > Gossypium rotundifolium. The sequence continues at coordinate 59,677,510 of CP106730.1, forward strand.
TTAATAAAAGATCGGTTAGAAGAGAAGCCGCTTACCAAAAGATTCAGCTCTTCAAGGAGGATTAGAACACGTGAGAAGAGAAGGGAATGAGGCTAAGGGTATTCAGCCAAAATACTAGATGAAAATAAAAGAGAAATAACAAGGCTTTCGGCTTTTGAATATGGAAGAGATGGAGAGGAAATAGACCCAAGATTTGGCAAAGAAAAAGAAAGAACTTTAGGTACAAGAGACTTAAAAGAAGAAAAAGATGTTCTTTAGAGAATAGGTGTTGGTTTCGACACAATAGAGAATGAAGAGAAAAGAATGTGGTTGATGGTGTTTTGGAAAAGGTGTGAGAGAAAAAAAGAATATAATAGGGAGAGGGAAATTCGGCTAGATGCCTAAGAGTCAAATGATGCAACAAAAGAAGAAATCGGCTAGCCTAAAAGGGGGGTTTCGGCTTAGCTCCCAATCGAATGCTCTATGGCATATGCTACCCGAAAATGTCACTAGAAATTTCGGCACACCCTCCCTAGTCTCCCAACCGATTACTCTTCTTCAAACAAGAGTCTAGATTTCGGCAACTCCGTGAATCACTCCTGGCCAACCATTCAAATGAGTTTGAATCTCACAAGCTCCTAAATTCTCTCTTCTCCACCAGTTTAAATTAGTTTGACTTAATCAACAGTTATCTGATAGAGTTTGAGCTGAGCACAACTCCTCCCTCCTTTGCGTCAAAATAATAAGCAGAAAATGAGATTTCTGCTGCTCGAACCGAGCTCTCCTTCCTTGCCTATGGCGTCACCAACCAAGCACCTTAGTGGCGCCTCCCTTGCCACTTTGCCACTAGGTTGTTTTTATCACAACCTTCTAATATATTCTTTTAACCCATAACTCCCTTAGCTTTCTATTCCTAAGTGCCAAAACAAAAATTTTAGACATGACTCAGGCCTAACCCAAGGTCATGCCTAAGCCCCAAAACATGCTAAACTAGCACAGCAAGCATATCGTCACATGCAAACACACAAAATGCAGAGACCCCACTTTAAGGATGTTACAGTTCTACCCCCTTAAAAATAATTTCGGCCTCAAAATTACCTGGTCAGAAGAGTTGGGGGTATTGCTGCCGCATCACATCCTCTGGCTCCCACGTAGCTTCCGCCGCACCATGGTTCTGCCATAACACTTTCACCAAGGGAGCTGACTTCCTACACTGTAACATCCTGATAATTAGGGGCTATGCATTTTACATAATTGAATGATGTTGCATGCTTAATCTTTATTAAGTGCAATTTTGGAAGTTATTTGAGCTTCATTTATTAAGTGAATGCTTTGCTAAGCTTTTAATTTCTATTAATTAGAGAGAGAACTAAGCTATTAAGGCCTTAAGAATTGATGATGAGAAGTTCTAGTATAAGTTAAGTAATTGGCAAAGTGGTTAAGATACATGGGTGTGTTCTTGAGGTACAAGGTTCGAATCTCCTAGCTAACATTAGGGAGATTTTTAATTTTTTGTTTTCTTCCTTGTAAGTGTCGGCCAAGAATATTCTAGAGTGGATGAGCTTTCATCCATTTTGGCTTGTTGACCATGAGAAAAGGAAGTTAAAGAACATAAGGCATGGAATCACAAATTCATGATAAGATGAGGGGACAAAGGCATGAAATAGGGCTATGTTTTGGGGATGTGTTCATGGTCATTTGACCATGAACCTAGACGCATGAAGGCTAAGGGAGAGGCTTAGTTGTGTAGTAAATTCTTTGGATATGATGGGGAAGAAACAAGGAGGAAAAAGGGGGATATGTTGGCATTGATGTGGCCGAATTTATGCTTTGCCATTAGGGGGGAAAAGTTAGCCAAAAGCCTAGGTTGTCCATCTTTTCTCATTTTTCTCCAAAAATTCTCTCCTAGTCGAATGTGCCATAGAGTTTAGGTAAAACTCTCTTTTGTTTTAGCTTTCATCCTTTTGACCAAATCTTCTTCTTTTGGCCGAATGTACCATAGTCATTTTGGTACATTTTCATTTTTGATTTAGCCTCAATTGCTTGAACCAAATACAACCTTCTTTCTCTCATTTAGTTTTCATTTTGAAACCAAAACCACAAAGTTCAAGCACCATTATTCTTCTTCATTTCTCTTCTCTTGCCGAATGCAACTAAGTTCCATAGTCCATCTCTTTCTCTTTGATCCTATTCTTGTTTTTCTTTTCTTTTCACCTTATTTTCTTATCTTTCTCTCATTGCCAAATCACCATTATCATTTTCTTCTTCTCTTTCGCTTTACTTCTTTCTCCTTTCATTCTCTTTCTTCTTTCTCTTCAAAACCGAATCCATTATTTTGAAGCCACCATTTTATTCTTTTATTTTGTGAAGGTAGAATCATCATTCTCTTTTCTTCTTTTTCAAGCCGAACCTCCGTGTGATCAAAGTAAGATGCTATCATTTATTTTCATCACTTCCTTTCACTTGAATAAGATTGGAAATCATAATCTTTTATTTCTCTCTTAGGCCAATCTCTTGAAAAGATTTTGAAAGGAACTTTGTTGAAGACAACCTTAAGTGACCATTCGAATCATCAAGGTAAGACTACTATTTTGGATAATATCAATTTCTTTAGATAGATTACTAATCTAAATTATTTTTAGGAGCAATCTAAGATCATCAAGATAGGTAAGAAAAGAGCCGTTCAAGTGTTTGGAAGAGAGGTATTCCTTTACCATCGAACTACAAGCGAAGAGCAAGATTCGGGGTTAGAGATTTTCCACCGGTTGTGGACCCTCGCAAACGAGGATCGATTATTCAGTAGTCGTATAACCGAACCACTCTCGTTGGTGGAATACCGCGGGTTTTGATCCATCTAGTGGAGAAAACCGCAAATAACTGGCTATTCGTGAATCTGAGGGTAAGGATTTAGATCCATCGCTTATAAGTAGAGTTTTTGCTAACAATAGTATATACTAACCAAGTGTGTTAATCATCTAGGTGTGGACGAGCTAGAGAGTATTGTGCTCATCTGTTACTAGGTGTGTAACCATGCATTAAAATTTCCATAGATTTATATTATTAAAAAGTGATTATATGATAATATGATTGTTTCTTGATACCAATCATTGGTATATAAAATTCGTATGTTACCCAATATTCCGCTTATTTTGATATATGCATCAATATGAAATAAGCATGACTATATTATGAATTGTGGGTACATAGCATAAAAATATGATTTGATATGTATGTGCATGGGCATATGGGTATGTTTAATAAAGGAGGAAGTATTCGGTGGTTTTACCACAATTACGGTGACTTCGGTCACATATGTGAAATTGGTGACTTGGTCCCATATTTGACTCTGGTGGCTTTGGTCACATATTTGACTCGTGGCTTCGGTCACATATTTGACTCGTGGCCGGTCACATATTTGATTCTCGTGGCTTGGTCACATATTTGACTCTGGTGGTTTCGGTCATATATTTGGACTTCGTCGGTGACTTTGGTCACATTCTGCTTTTGGTGGCTTTGCCACAATAAGGGCGATGTGCATGTTGACGCAAAGAATCGCTTCGATGGTGTGTAGCGGATGGAGGGTCGATTTAGTAATCCCACGGTGTCTTTGGTTGGTACGGGGTGTGTAGCGGATGGATATTTAGGTTGGTGGGGCTTGCATTTCATTTCATATACATATCCTTGTAACATTGTATGACTATTATTTGATCTGCTATAAAATGGGCCTTTGGGCTAAATTTGAGTAAAATGGGCCTTTGGGCTAAATTTGAGTAAAATGGGCCTTTGGGCTAAATTTGAGTAAAATGGGCCTTTGGGCTAGATTTGAGCTAAAATGGGCCTTAGGACCAAATATTTGATTAAATGGGCCTATGGCCATATGTGAAAATTTTGGGTTTAAAAGCTTTTGATAAATGGGCTTTTTAGTGTATGTGTTATACATTGAGTTTATGACTCACCCATTTTATGGGATAACTTTTCGATAACTCATAGTGCGATGGATCGGAGAGAAGGATTTCGAGGTGGCGATTTCGTAATAAGTATTATGGAGATTTTCCAACTTAAACTCTTTAAGTTAAATTTTATTACTTAGACTTTAATTTGGGTTGCCAATATTATGTAATAAGGCCATTATAAATTATCTTTAATTTTGTGTTTGGATTTATTTTAAATTCGCTATGAATAATTATCAAATATCTAAATGGTTTTCGATAAATTATTTAAAATGTGTTTGATACTCTTATATAAATGTTTTCAAAGAAATGTTCTTAAGTTTGGTTTTTTTTATTTTATTAATTCCTTCTAAAAATAATGTTTCGCTAAAGTTTTACTTGAGGAACATACCAAATCCGTTGGGCTTTTGGGCTGGGGGTTGGGTGTTTCACTTGGTATCGAGCCTGTGTTTAAACTCTCGGCCTTGGGTTTTGAAGCCCACAACGTTTTCAAAATTTGGCCCAAAAGATTTTTGAAAGTTTTTCTTAAGTTAAATGGTTTTATAAGAGCATGGCACTCGAATTCTCGGCCCGATCCATCGGTATGTACCTTCATTTGATAAATGATATGAATGTCCGATAAGCCTAAGGAAACTTTAGAGACATGGACCCTAGGTGTATGTGTGCTACTACGAAAACCACCGAATATCTCGTTTATAAGACTTTCTTTTAATAAGAAGTGAAAAGACTCTAATACATAAGACTTTTCAGAAAACAGATAAGATACGTAGTAGACATGAGCTCTAGGGGACGAGGTCGTTGTGGACATGGAAGAGGAAGGATGATCTGTTTGAACCGCCGGTCCGGTCAAGGTTCCGAGAATGAAGCTCCACCACCACTGTCAGGGCGGACTTTCAAGAACAAAATGAAGGAGGTGACGCAGATCACAAGTCAGTCCGCGAGTTTTGAACGAGTAGCGAAGCTAGTTCTCGAAATGGATCTCAAGTCAGAATGAGAGACTTAGATCGAATGGAGCCGAGGTTTTCGAGGAGTATCCGAGTAGCTCCAAACGTAGCTGAATATTGGTTGGAAGCAGTCGAGAGGATCATGGACGATATAGACTGCACTGACGAAGAGAAATTGAAAGGTGCTATTTCACTTCTTCGTGATGAAGCCTACCAGTGGTGGCTTACTATCAAGGAAAGTACCCCTGTGGATCGTCTGGATTGGGGGTATTTTAAAGTGAAATTTGAGGGAAAATATGTTGGAGCTAGCTACATCGACTCTCAGAGGAAGTCATTTCTGAACCTGGTACAAGGAAACAAGTCGATAGCTGAATATGAAGCAGAATTTTTGCGACTTAGCCGTTATGCCAGAGGGATAGTGGCTACGGAATATGAACGTTGCGTCAGATTTGAAGATGGACTTAAAGATGAGCTAAGAGTGATGATTGCTCCACATCGTGAAAGGGATTTTGCAATCTTAGTGGAAAGGGCAAGAATTGCTGAAGAGGCTAAACGGACTGAGAGACAGAACCGGGACAGAGGTCAGAGCAAGAATAAGAGAAGTTTTGGGTCTTCGGGTCATCCGAAACTTTCGAAAAAGTCAAGAAATGATGGACCGCGAGGTCAACAGACTACTACGGAGTGCAAAGTCGTATTTGTTCTCGCAGGGAAAATGCACTCGGAGAATGCCGAAGAAAACCGCGGATGTTTCAAGTGCGGTTCAAAGGATCACATGATCAAGGATTGTCCGATGAACTCGGAGAAGAACCGTCCAGCAAGTCAGGGTGCTAATCAAGCTGATAGAAGTGGACAACAGCCGATAAGAGGCCGTGGTCCCAATGGAAGGGGCAATGGTTCTGGTAGAGGTCGCGGAACTTCTGGCAGAGGCAGTGGAAACTCTGAGGCGAGACAACCAAGTTTGGTGTATGCTGTTCGTCGCAGAGAAGAGAGTGACGCCTTTGATGTTATCACTGCACGCTTTTTGATTTGGGTTGCCCTTTATTGCTTTGATAGATATAGGGTCAACTCATTCCTATATTGCTAGTGAAGTATCCGGGACTTTGCATGTGACTTCACGGCTGTATTTAGGAAGATGATCGTATTTAGTCCTCTAGGGATGACATGAGTTGTAGACAAACTTTTAAGGAAGTACCTCTAGAAGTCCAAGGGATACAGCCTCGGTGATTTAATGGAGTTGCCATTGGAGAATTTGACCTAATTTTAGGCATGGACTGCTTGTGAAGTACCGTGCAAATGTGGATTGTGCCGCTAAGAGAATGTCCCTAAGAACTTTTGATGGCAAGGAAGTTGTAGTGATGGGCGAAAGACGGAACTACTTATCTAATGTAGTATCCGCCTTAAGGCGGAAAGGATGGTTAAGAAAGGATCTGAAGCTTTTCCGATGTTGGTGAATGCTTTGGAGGCTAAGGAAGCAACCGTTAATGAAGTCAGACGGTGAAGGAATTTGTAGATGTTTTTAGGAAGAACTTCCGTGGTTGCCTCAGATCGTGAGGTAGAATTCGGATAGACTTATTGCCCGAACGGCGCCAGCTTCCATTGCTCCATATAGAATGGCAATCAAGGAATTGGTTGAGCTTAAAGCTCGATTCGTGGAGTTGCTTGATCGTGGATTCATCCGACCTAGTGTGTCTCCATGGGGAGCACCGGTCTTATTCAGTAAAGAAGAAGGACGGATCGATGAGGATGTGTATAGACTACCGCAGCTTGAATAAGTCGACTATCAAGAACGGTATCCTTTGCCGGGATCGATGACTTGTTCGATCACTTAAAGGAGTCTGCGGTATTCTCTAAAATTGATCTAAGGTCGGGTATCATCGCCTTAAAGTGAAAGAAGCGGATATCCATAAGACGGCTTTCGAACCGATATGGCCATTATGAATTTCGGTAATGCCATTTGATTGACGAACGCCAAATTGCGTTTATGGATATGATGAATCGGATTTTTCAGCCCTACTTGGATCGATTCGTCAGTAGTATTCATAGACGACATCCTGGTGTATTCTAAGTCCGAAGTGGAACATGATGAGCATCTCGGATTGTGTTACGAGTTTTAAGAGAAAAGAAGTCAGACGCCAAATTCAGAAGTGTGAATTTTAATGAAAGAGGTTACATTTTTAGGACATGTGGTATCCGCGGAAGGGATTAGGTGGATCCCTCAAGATCGAGGTCGTGTTAGATTGGAAACCACCTAAGTCCGTGAATCGAGGTTCGTAGTTTCTTGGGTTTAGTGGATATTACCAAGATTCGTCAAGGGTTTTCATCAATAGTCGCACCTCTAACGAAATTGCCGAGGAAGGAAGTACCTTTTGTGTGGCCGATAAGCGCAAGAGAGTTTTGAGAAGCTCAAGAAAGTTTTGACTAAGCTCTGCTTTGATTCAAATTGAAGCAGAAAAGATTTTGTCGGTATTGCGATGCTTCTCACACGGATTAGGATGTGTTTTAATGCAAGGCGGAAGGTAGTTGCGTGTCGTCTCGGCAGATTGAGACCGCATGAAGTTAATTACCCGACGCACGACTTGGAGTTAGCAAATGTAATCTTTGCTCTTAAGGTTTGGAGACATTACTTATCTGGGGAAAAGTCGGTGATATATACGGACCACAAAAAGTCTCAAATATCACCGACTCGTAAAGAACCGAATTTGAGGCAGAAGGTGGATAGAGTTGTTAAAAGACTACGATTGTTCTATCGAGTACCATCCGCAAGGCGAATGTGGTGGCGTATGCTCTAAGTCGAAAAGTGGTGTCGATTTGAGAGCGATGTTTGCACATCTTAGTCTCTACGATGATGGAAGCTTGTTGGCGGAACTTCAGTTAAGCCGACATGGTTAAGTCAAGTGAAAGAGAGGCAATTAATAGATGAAGATCTCGAGTGAAAAGCTTCGACAAAAGTGCAGTGGGAAATTGGAAGATTTTGGTATTAACGGTGAAGGGTATTGTGCTTTAAAGGTAAAGTCTGTATGCCGAGGATCAGGAGTTGAGGCAAAAGATACTTCAGGAATCGCATGGTAGCCCCTATGCTATGCATCCTGGAGGAAGTAAGTTATATCGAGACTTGCGAGATCAGTTTTGGTGGCCTGGTCTTAAGCGGGAAGTTACTGAGTTTGTAGGGAAGTGCTTGACGTGTCAGCAAGTCAAGGCTGAACATCAAGTACCTTACGGATTGCTTCACCGATAAAGATTCTGCAGTGGAAGTGGAGAGAATCACCATGGACTTTGTTAGTGGGCTTCCTCTTACGCCTACTAAGAAAGACTCCATTTGGGTGATAGTGGACCGATTGACGAAATCTGCACATTTTATCCCAGTTCGGGTTGATTACTCTTTGCAGAAATTGGCAAAATTATATGTGGCTGAAATTGTGAGATTGCATGGAGTGCCGTTGTCGATAATTTTTACGTAGATCCTAGATTTACGCCACGATTTTGGAAAGCATTGCATCAAGCTTTGGGCACCGATTGGATTTCAAGACGGCATTTCATCCTCAATCGATTTGGTCAACCGAAAGAGTAATCCAGATCTTAGAAGATATGTTAAGGGGTTGTGTGATAGATTTCAAAGGAAGTTGGGAGGAGTTCTTACCGCTAAGCGAATTTATGTACAACAACAGTTTCCAATCCAAGATACGGATGGCACCATATGAAGCACTATATGGACTAAGTGTCGACTCCTACGTGTTGGATGTAATTAGGGGAACGATGATTTTGGGTCCGTAGATAGTGTCTCGAATCCAAGAAAAGGTTAAGGTAATCCGGGCTCGGTTAAAGGAAGCATCGATGCATAAAAATCGTGACGCAGATTTAAAACGGAAAGAAATAGAGTATGCGTTGGGAGACCAAGTTTTCTAAAGGTTTCACCTTGGAAAAAGGTGATGAGATTTGGACGTAAAGGAAACTAAGTCCTGTGTTCATTGGACCTTATCGGATTGTGAAGCGGGTCGGATCTGGCGGCGTCGCTTAGATTTGCCTTGAATTGAAACAAATGCACGATGTGTTTCATGTTTCAATGTTACTGCTACCGATCGGATCCATCTCATATAGTACCGATTGAGGAGGTGGAATTAAGATCGATTTGTCATATGAAGAGGAGCCAATTCAAATTCGAGGCGAGATGTAAAGGTTTTACGGAGAAAATCAGTTCCCTCGTTAAGGTATTATGGCGAAATCACGGATCCAAGAAGCTTCGTGGAACCGGAGGAAGCGATCGCGACAAAGAATACCCTCACTTATTCTGCATGTAATTTCGGGACGAAATTATTTTAAGGGGTAGAAGCGTAACATCCCGATAATTAGGGGCTATGCATTTTACATAATTGAATGATGTTGCATGCTTAATCTTTATTAAGTGCAATTTTGGAAGTTATTTGAGCTTCATTTATTAAGTGAATGCTTTGCTAAGCTTTTAATTTCTATTAATTAGAGAGAGAACTAAGCTATTAAGGCCTTAAGAATTGATGATGAGAAGTTCTAGTATAAGTTAAGTAATTGGCAAAGTGGTTAAGATACATGGGTGTGTTCTTGAGGTACAAGGTTGAATCTCCTAGCTAACATTAGGGAGATTTTTAATTTTTTGTTTTCTTCCTTGTAAGTGTCGCCAAGAATATTCTAGAGTGGATGAGCTTTCATCCATTTTTGGCTTGTTGACCATGAGAAAAAGGAAGTTAAAGAACATAAGGCATGGAATCACAAATTCATGATAAGATGAGGGGGACAAAGGCATGAAATAGGGCTATGTTTTGGGGATGTGTTCATGGTCATTTGACCATGAACCTAGACAACATGAAGGCTAAGGGAGAGGCTTAGTTGTGTAGTAAATTCTTTGGATATGATGGGGAAGAAACAAGGAGGAAAAAGGGGATATGTTGGCATTGATGTGGTCAATTTATGCTTTGCCATTAGGGGAAAAGTTAGCCAAAAGCCTAGGTTGTCCATCTTTTCTCATTTTTCTCCAAAATTCTCTCCTAATGAATGTGCCATAGAGTTTAGGTAAAACTCTCTTTGTTTTAGCTTTCATCCTTTTGACCAAATCTTCTTCTTTTGGCCGAATGTACCATAGTCATTTTGGTACATTTTCATTTTGATTTAGCCTCAATTGCTTGAACCAAATACAACCTTCTTTCTCTCATTTAGTTTTCATTTTGAAACCAAAACCACAAAGTTCAAGCACCATTATTCTTCTTCATTTCTCTTCTCTTGTCAATGCAACTAAGTTCCATAGTCCATCTCTTTTCTCTTTGATCCTATTCTTGTTTTTCTTTTCTTTTCACCTTATTTTCTTATCTTTCTCTCATTGTCAAATCACCATTATCATTTTCTTCTTCTCTTCGCTTTACTTCTTTCTCCTTTCATTCTCTTTCTTCTTTCTCTTCAAAACCGAATCCATTATTTTGAAGCCACCATTTTATTCTTTTATTTTGTGAAGGCGAATCATCATTCTCTTTTCTTCTTTTCGTCGAACCTCCGGTGATCAAAGTAAGATGCTATCATTTATTTTCATCACTTCCTTTCACTTGAATAAGATTGGAAATCATAATCTTTTATTTCTCTCTTAGGCAATCTCTTGAAAAGATTTTGAAAGGAACTTTGTTGAAGACAACCTTAAGTGACCATTCGAATCATCAAGGTAAGACTACTATTTTGGATAATATCAATTTCTTTAGATAGATTACTAATCTAAGTTATTTTTAGGAGCAATCTAAGATCATCAAGATAGGTAAGAAAAGAGCCGTTCAAGTGTTTGAAGAGAGGAGGTATTCCTTTACCATCGAACTACAAGCAAGAAGGCGATGTCGGGGTTAGAGATTTTCCACCGGTTGTGGACCCTCCGCAAACGAGGATCGATTATTCAGTAGTAGTGATAACCGAACCACTCTACGTTGGTGGAATACCATGGGTTTTGATCCATCTAGTGGAGAAAACCGCAAATAACTCATCATTCGTGAATCGAGGGTAAGGATTTAGATCCATCGCTTATAAGTAGAGTTTTTGCTAACAATAGTATATACTAACCAAGTGTGTTAATCATCTAGGTGTGGACGAGCTAGAGAGTATTGTGCTCACTGTTACTAGGTGTGTAACCATGCATTAAAATTTCCATAGATTTATATTATTAAAAGTGATTATATGATAATATGATTGTTTGTCGATACCAATCATTGATATATAAAATTCGTGTATGTTACCCAATATTCCGCTTATTTTGATATATGCATCAATATGAAATAAGCATGACTATATTATGAATTGTGGGTACATAGCATAAAAATATGATTTGATATGTATGTGCATGGGCATATGGGTATGTTTAATAAAGGAGGAAGTATTCTGGTGGTTTTACCACAATTCTGGTGACTTCGGTCACATATGTGAAATTGGTGACTTCGGTCCCATATTTGACTCTGGTGGCTTCGGTCACATATTTGACTCTGGTGGCTTCGGGTCACATATTTGACTCGTGGCTTCGGTCACATATTTGATTCTCGTGGCTTTGGTCACATATTTGACTCTGGTGGCCTTTCACATATTTGACTTGGTCGGTGACTTGGTCACATCTGCTTTTGGTGGCTTTGCCACAATAAGGCGATGTGCATGTTGACTGCAAAGAATCGCCTTCGATGGTGTGTAGCGGATGGAGGGTCGATTTAGTAATCCCCACGGTGTGCTAGTTGGTACGGGGGTGTGTAGCGGATGGATATTTAGGTTGGGCCGGGCTTGCATTTCATTTCATATACATATCCTTGTAACATTGTATGACTATTATTTGATCTGCTATAAAATGGGCCTTTGGGCTAAATTTGAGTAAAATGGGCCTTTGGGCTAAATTTGAGTAAATGGGCCTTTGGGCTAAATTTGAGTAAAATGGGCCTTTGGGCTAGATTTGAGCTAAATGGGCCTTAGGACCAAATATTTGATTAAATGGGCCTATGGCCATATGTGAAAATTTTGGGTTTAAAAGCTTTTGATAAATGGGCTTTTTAGTGTATGTGTTATACATTGAGTTTATGACTCACCCATTTTATGGGATAACTTTTCAGATAACTCATAGTGCGATGGATCGGGACAAGAAGGATTTCGAGGTGGCGATGCTCGTAATAAGTATTATGGAGATTTTCCAACTTAAACTCTTTAAGTTAAATTTTATTACTTAGACTTTAATTTGGGTTGCCAATATTATGTAATAAGGCCATTATAAATTATCTTTAATTTTGTGTTTGGATTTATTTTAAATTCGCTATGAATAATTATCAAATATCTAAATGGTTTTCGATAAATTATTTAAAATGTGTTTGATACTCTTATATAAATGTTTTCAAAGAAATGTTCTTAAGTTTGGTTTCCTTTTTATTTTATTAATTCTTCTAAAAATAATGTTTCCGCTAAAGTTTTACTTGAGGAACATACCAAATCCGGTTGGGCTTTTTGGGCCGGGTTTGGGGTGTTTCATACACAAGACCTTGACATCTCGATCCAAAATCTATACCGGTTCCTCCTCAAAAGACAAGTCAGGGCTCACCTCTATCTCTTCAACTGGTACCACATGTGATGGATCTGACCGATAATGCCTAAGCATTGAAACATGAAAGACATCATGAATCTGACTTAACTCTGTCGACAGCTCGACCTGATAAGCTACTGGTCCCACTCACTTCAGTACCATATACGGCCCGATAAACCTAGGGCTTAGCTTCCCTTTCCGCCCAAATCTCAACACTTTCTTCCATGGGGATACCTTCAGTAAAACCATATCACCCACTGCATACTCTATATCCCTGCGCTTGAGATCGGCATAAGACTTTTGCCTATCCGACGCTTCCTTAAGACAAGCCCGAATCACCTTAACATTATCCTCAGTCTCTGCCACCAACTCCGGACCTAACATTTGTCGTTCACCCAATTCTGCCCAACACGTTAGAGTACGACATTTCTGTCTATATAATGCCTCATATGGTGCCATCTAGATACTCGCTTGATAACTATTGTTATAAACGAACTCCGCTAATGGTAGATACTTCTCCCAACTACCACTGAAATCCAGAACACAGCCCCTTAGCATGTCCTCTAGAATCTGAATTACTCTTTCAGACTGTCCATCAGATTGCGGGTGAAAAGCTGTGCTGAAATCCAACCTCATAGCCAAAGCCTGATGAAAAGCTCTCCAGAACGTCGACGTGAACATGGGATCTTTATCCGAGATAATTGACACTGGCACTCCATGCAACCTTACTATCTCGGCCACATACAACTTGGCTAACTTCTGAAGTGAATAATCAACCCTCACCGATATAAAATGAGCCGATTTAGTCAAACAGTCTACAATCACCTAGAATGAGTCCTTCTTGCTAGGCGTAAGGGGTAGCCCATTGACAAAGTCCATAGTGATCCTTTCCCACTTCCACTGAGGAATCTTCACCGGCTGAAGCAAACCTGACGGCAGTTGATGCTCTGCTTTGACCTGCTGACACATCAGACACCTACCCACAAACTCCGTCACTTCTTGCTTCAGACCTGGCCACCAGAACTGCTCTCGCAAATCCCGGTACATCTTGCTACATCTAGGATGCATAGCGTATGGGCTGCTATGTGCATCCTGAAGAATCCTTTGCCTCAACTCGACATTCTTCGACATACAAGCTCTCCCTTGAAAACACAATACTCCATCGTGGGTCAAGCTGTAACCTTCCAAACCACTACTCTGAACTTGCAACCTCCGAGCATTCAAACCCTCATCCACTAACTGTTTCTCTTTAATCTACTCTACCCAAGTCAGCTTTACTTGCAATTCCACCAGAAGACTCCCGTCGTCATACAGGCTAAGGTGAGCAAACATCGCTCGTAAGTCCGCTACCATCTTACGGCTCAACGCATCAGCCACTACATTAGCCTTACCCGGATGGTACTCAATCGAGCAGTCGTAGTCCTTTAACAACTCGATCCACCTTCGCTGCCTCAAATTTAAATCCTTCTGAGTCAAGAGGTACTTCAGACTCTTGTGATCCGTGTAAACTATCGACTTTTCGCCATATAAGTAGTGCCTCCATATCTTCAAGGTAAAAACCACTGCAGCCAACTCCAAGTCATGCGTCGGGTAGTTACTCTCATGCGGTCTCAGCTGTCGAGACGCATATGCCACTACTTTCCCTTCCTACATCAGCACACAACCCAAGCCAGTATGTGATGCATCATAGTAGACCGTGAATACCTTTCCTGCCTTAGGCTGAACCAGAACCGGAGCTTCTGTCAGAATCTTCCTCAACTTTTTGAAACTTTCCTGTTGTTTCTCCGACCACACAAATGGAACTCCATTCATCAAAAACTTAGTCAACGGTGCCACGATCAGAGAAAACCCTTCCACAAATCTCCGGTAATACCCTGCCAGACCTAGGAAACTTTGAATTTTATGGCCCGACCTAGGAGGTTTCAAATTCAACACCGCCTCAATCTTGTGAGGTCCACTAATCCTTGGTGACACTACGTGACCTAAGAAAGTCACTTCCCTAAGCCAAAACTCGTACTTCATGAATTTGGAAAATAGCGACTTTTCCTCAAGATTTGCAAAACTACCCGCAAGTGCACATTGTGATCCTCCTCGGTCTTTGAGTACACCAATATGTCGCCTATAAATACCACGACAAACTGGTCCAAATCTTCTTTGGAACACCCGATTCATCAAGTCCATGAATGCCACTGGTGCGTTAGTCAACCCAAACGGCATTACCAGAAATTTGTAATGTCCATAACGAGTGCGAAACACCATTTTGTGAACATCAGCCTCTTTCACCTTAAGCTGATGATACCCTGACCTAAGATCTATCTTAGAGAAAATCGATGCACCCTTAAGTTGATCAAACAAGTCGTCAATCCTGGGCAATGGATACTTGTTTTTGATCGTCAACTTGTTCAACTGGCGGTAGTCTATACACATTCGCATCGTACCATCTTTCTTCTTAACAAAGAGCACAGGCGCTCCCCAAGGAGATATACTTGGTCGGATGAAACCTCTATCCAGTAATTCTTGAATTTGAGCCTTTAGCTCCACCAACTCCTTTGGCGCCATCCTATATGGGGCAATAGACACTGGTGAATTCCGGGTAACAAGTCTATTCTGAATTCAACCTCGCGATCTGGAGGCAAACAGAAGCTCCTCTGGGAATACATAGCAAATTCCCCTACAGTTCAAACACTCTTTACAGCTGCATCCTTGGCTCCGAAAGCACAAACATGCACAATGAATGCCTCACAACCCTTCATTACCATTTTCTTTGCCTTCAGTGCAGAGACCACATTGGATAAGTAATCTCTCCTATTACCTATCATCACCACCTCCTCACCTTCCATTGCCCTCAACATCATGCGCTTAGCCGCGCAATCCAAATTGGCCTGGTACTTCACCAGCCAATCCATCCCGAGAATCAGATCAAACTCCCCAAACGGCAGTTCCATCAAATCAGCCAAAAACATGACACATTGAAGTTCTAGGGGTACATCCCTATACAATTTACTTGCTTCTACAGAGTGACCTGGAGGGCTTATCACTATCATCTTCCTAAAAGTAATCTCAGAGTTTAAGTTCATAGTTTCCACTATACTACTGGCTATATATGAGTGCGTCGAACCCACATCTATCAGAGCATTATAAGGTAATCCAAATATTAAGAACGTACTGGTTATGACGTTCGGTGCGTCGCCCTCCTCTCGACACCTCGCTGCGTAGACCAATCCAGGCAGTCTTGCCTTTGTACCTCCTGCACCTCTGCCCGGGGCTCCACAGCCTCTACTAGAGCTATTACCTCCCCTGGCTGCACAACGGCCCCTTTGTGGCTGCTGACCATGCCTCTTGTTCTGAGTACGATTCTGATCCCCAGACTGCAACCTAGCTGACCTCTGTGGACAATCCCTCACTTGGTGCTCCATCAATCCACACTCAAAACATCCTCTGTTTCCAGTCCAACATTCTCCTGTGTGAGACTTCCCACACCTAGTACACCGTGGCGGCCACAGAGCATTAGCAGCAGTAGGCCTAGGAGCTTGATTCGGCCCACTATATCTACCCCGTTTCTGTTGATTTCCCGTAGACCTAGATGGTCTGAAATTTTTTTATTCCATCCCCTCTCTTGATTCCATCTTACCGATTGTTTCACTTCCTCTGCAACTTTGGCCTTTTCAACTAAGATCGCAAACTCTCTCTCCTGCTGTGGAGCAATCAGCAATCTCAGATCATTCCTCAATCCGTCCTCGAATCTGACACATCGCTCATGCTCCGTAGCCACGATTCTTCGAGCATACTGGCTCAACCTTAAGAATTCCACATCGTACTCCGATACGGACTTATTCCCCTGAACCAGCCTCGAAACGCCTTCCTCTACGCATCAATATAACTAGTCCCAACATACTTCTTTTCATAAGCCGCCTTGAAATAATCCCAAGTGAGATCATCCGCTGCAGCACCATCCCGAACCGTGAGCCACCACTAGCATGACTCATCTCGGAGGAGCGACACTACCATTTTCAGTTTCTTCTCCCCCGTCAGATCTAAATCATCCATGATTCGTTCCGTCGCCTCCAACCAATACTCAGCCGTATTGGGCGCCACCAGATACTCCTCGGAATACCTCAGCTCCATTGGTTCAGAGTCGCTCAGATATAGATTTTGAGCTCCCGTACCTCCACCTGCTCCAGGCACTCTCTCAAGCACTCATAGCATCGCCTGCGACACTGCACCATCCCCCTTCTGATCCTAATACTCAATCCCAGTAGCTGGTAGTGGTGGTATCTCATTCTCTAACCCTTGACCAGACCTAACGGGTACTATTATGGTCATTCTGCCTCTACCACGCCCTCGCACATTACGACCACGTCCCCTAGAACTCATAACTATGCTCGCAATTTAATCTGCTTTAAGAAGTTTTATGAATTAGCTTTTGTTCCACTAATTACCCACGGATAAGTTTTATGAAAACAAGTTTAATAGTGGTTCTTTCGATCATTGCAAAGTTTTCGTTTCAAGTCTTCTACCCTAATTCAGTGAATCACATTCACTCATCAATAACATCCTCTACCCACACTCTACTTGTAGGGGTATTCTCGTTATTTTACTACCCGAGGGTATTTTCGTAATTTAACCTATCGGGGTATTTTAGTAATAAATCAGGGTTAATTTGGAAATCTTTACAAATCATAGGTATTTTAAAAATTCTAGAAATCGGGGGTATTTTGGTAATTTCATAAACTAGGGGTATTTTGTAATTTTCCAAAATATGGTTCCAGGTGATTTTACGAAATAAGGGTATTTTAGAAATTTTTCAATCCGGGGGTACTTAGGCAATTTTTCATACTAGGGGTATTTCAGTAATTTTACAAGTCAGGGGTAATTTGGTAAATTTGCAAATTAGGGGTATTTTGGTCATTTTCCAAATCAAGGGTACCTTGGTAATTTTGAAACCATGGTCCAATTTTAGGGTTGTACAAAACAAGGTGGCTGGTCCCTTTCGGGTTTTAGTTATTGAATTTAGCCTGTGAATAAGTCATCTCAGTTAGAGTGAACCATCACTACGCACCAGGTAGGATTCGAGTGAAGAGGAGGTGAGTCACTAGGACTGCTTAAATACCAAGCTCCCCCTGAATCAATTCCTAGACATGCACAACGGTTGCCACACCCTCAATTTAGCGACATACTCACAGGTTTGTTTAGTTGATCTTTAAGTCTTATGAAATTTTGCGTTGGAGTAGGCTATTCCTAAGGTTCAATAACTCCTAACCTACTAATCTACGATCCCAAAATACCCATTTCTCCCACATTTAAATCACACAAGGGTTAGGGATACTTACCTGGGCGGATTGGTGCCAGAGACTCGGTGCCATGCTGTTCAAACCATGCACATTTCCCACAACTTTTCAAGACCCTACTTTTAAACATTTTGGGCCTCGGGCCCACAGCCAAGCTTTTGAACTTGGCTCTGATACCAAAATTGTAACACCTCAAACTCGATCAACACACCATGACTGAATCTGGCATGTTACGGGGTGAGAATGTTAGAATAAACCAGTTCCAGTTAAATTTCATTGAAAACTCTTTTATCATCCTTTTAGAAAAACTCTATACAAGGGGATGTTAAAAACGTTTTTGTGTTGCTTTAAAAACCCAGGGAGCTCATGCTTGAAAACCCGTTTGTTGTTACTAGTTGTTGAAAATTTAGATTTGAAATCATCTTTGTTAACTTTGTCATTACCTTGTGACTTATGTCACCCGATGGTAACGTTGAACAACCCGATATAGAGTATAATTTTGTAAACCTCGATTTAATACCGGTTAATAAAGCAAATCAAGTTGTAAATCATATGTATGAGATATTTAACATATAAGCTAGAAATAAAAACCCAAACCAATACTTAGTGGCCTTATTACAAACCCAAAACCAAATTGATGTAAAAAAATAAAACTAAATAGTAACTTAATAATCAAAACCCAAACTAGCATGCATGGCCGCCTCGAGCCCGGCTCCATATCCGCAATCTACGCCTCATCTGTAAAATATAAGGGAAAGGGTGAGTCATTGAGACTCAGTGTACAAATCTCCAACCCGATAGTACAAGCACTTACACAATCATTAGTATAACATGCAAATCATGCAACCCATAACCTAACCATCCGATCTCCTTTATCTACCCCGTGTGGTCAAAACCACTGGTGGTTAAAACACTGGTGACCGTAGTCACAAATCATATAAGTGTGGTCAAAACCACTGGTGACCGTAGTCATAAATCATATGGTGGGGCTAACCCACCGTGTGGTCAAAACAACTGATGACAATCCCGTAATCAACATGTGGGGCCAACCCACTGTGGTACCAAACCACTTGGACGAATCACAATATGCATATGTGGTCAAAACCACTGGTGGTCAAAACCACTGGGACTTAGTCACAAATTATAACATCAAAGACGGTGCCAACCCGTCGTGTGGTCAAAACCACTGGTGACAGTCCAAAATAATTCCTTCCCCCTCCTCTCAACAATCCCACCATCATGTCCATATCAATTGTGGTATAATAACATATAATGATGCAAATAACACATGGTATAACTTTAGATAATGATAGCATATAACAAGATCCATAATCAAGGGACTTACCCGGAGTCCATGCTCATGCCCACAAGGCATAACTATCGGTTTTAATGGCTATAACAGAAACACATTAAACATGTCAAACTAACAAAGTGTGTAAGCGTTACACACCTGACTATTTGTATATTTAAACGAAGTCCCGAAACGTTAGCCTTCACTCTACCCTACAATCGGCCAACACACACTTTTAAGATTAAAGCCATTCAGCTAATCACAAAAATCCCGAAGATGTGTCACACAAAGGTACATTGACCTTAACGCCGATTTGGTTTCCAACCAAATTCTGAAGCTACACGAAGAACCTCCCTTTACAATCGGCTAAGCCCTAACATAAAGATAATTAGTCTTCAGGTTTTGAAAGAATAAGATCCAAATCCAAAACGCTAAAAACCCTTACCTTAATCGGCAACCAAATCTCAAAAATCTACTGTATTCGGCTACTCTCCTCCCTACAATCGGCTTTAACACATCATTAGGAATATAAAGGCCATTCGGCCATATCATAAATCCCAGAACCAAAAGAGATTGTTACTACTTATCTTTCTGACAGTTCCAACCACCAAGCACCAACGTTCGGCACCCCTAAGTAACCTTAAAGGTTTCGACTACCAACATGAAACAAGAATGAAGTTCTTAATACAGATCTTTAATTAAAGATCGGTTAGAAGAGAAGCCACTTACCAAAAGATTCGGCTCTTCAAAGAGGATTAGAACACGTGAGAAGAGAAGGGAATGAGGCTAATGGTATTTGGCCAAAATACTAGATGAAAATAAAAGAGAAACAACAAGGCTTTTGGCTTTTGAAGATGGAAGAGATGGAGAGGAAATAGACCTAAGATTTGGCAAAGAAAAAGAAAGAACTTTCGGCACAAGAGACTTAAAAGAAGAAAAATATGTTGACTAGAGAATAGGTGTTGGTTTCAGCACAGCAGAGAATTAAGAGAAAATAATGTGGTTGATGGGGTTTTGGAAAAAGTGTGAGAGAAAAGAAAAGAAGATAATTGGGAGAGGGAGATTCGGCTAGATGCCTAAGAGTCAAATGGTGCAACAAAAGAAGAAATCGGCTAGCCTAAAAGAGGGGTTTCGGCTTGGCTCCCAACTGAATGCTCTATGGCATAAGCTACCCGAAAATGTCACTAGAAATTTCGGCACACCCTCTCCTAGTCTCCCAATCGATTACTCCTCTTCAAACAAGAGTCTAGATTTTGGCAACTCCCTGAATCATTCCTGGCCGACCATTCAAATGAGTTTGAATCTCACAAGCTCCTAAATTCTCTCTTCTCCACCAGTTTAAATTAGTTTGACTTAATCAATAGTTATCTGACAGAGTTTGAGCTGAGCACAACTCCTCCCTCCTTGGCGTCAAAATAATAAGCAAAAAATGAGATTTCTGCTGCTCGAACCTGAGCTCTCCTTCCCTGCTTGTGGCGTCACCAACCAAGCACCTTAGTGGCGCCTCCCTTGCCACTTTGCCACTAGGTTGTTTTTATCGCAACCTTCCAATATATTCTTTTAACCCCTAACTCTCTTAGCTCCGTATTCCTAAGTGCCAAACCAAAAATTTTAAGGATTTTACAAAGTCATTTTCTTAAATTGAACTCTCAAACGATAAAATTAAATAACAAAAATTTCACTGTAACACCCCTAACCCGGAACCACCGCTGGAATAGGGTTAAGAGGCATTATCGAACAATCAAATCATTTAAAACCCATTCATGACACAAAGTCAATCATCAGTATATCACATCAAAACATAAACATATAGTCCCTTATCGAGGCTTATAAGACCTTGAACGCATGCTAGAGAAGGATAGGGACTAAATCGGAACATATACAAAATTTTTGAAAACTTAAAAACTTATCCAAAATATAGGGGATACATGCCCGTGGGAGCCAACCGTGTGCCCTCCACGGCTGCTAGACACACCCGTGTATCCTTCCCGTGGTCAAACCTGATTCCTCACCACGGCCACCAAGCACGCCCGTGTACCATGGCCGTGGTCAATCCTGCCAAAGCAACACGGTTACCAAGCACCCCCGTGTGCTAAGGCCATTCACTACTAGGCCATATACTGACTTTCTCACACGGCTTCTAGGCACGCCCGTGTGCCATGGCTATGTGCCCTTAAGCAAGCTACTGTCTTTACCCCACGATCACTAGGCATGCTCGTGTGCCATGGCCGTGTGACATTGTAGGTCATTTGCAAGACCAAAATGCCACCCAAATAGGTCATACCTACAAGAAACATTTACCAAAACAACTCATGCACTTATGACTACCCAAAAGTATATCAAAGTAATCATTCAAACCATGCATTCAAAACCAATTCTATTCATACCTAATTGAATACCAAAACTTATCTTATCACAAGGATAATTAATACCCAATTTCACTTATTCCTAATAGCATCATACCATCACCAAAATTTCCATCCATAAGTCAATTTATCAACTCACAAACCATACCAAAAGATGCATCATATATATACCAAAGTCATTTGTAACACTCTAACCCGTATCTGTCTCCGGATTAGGGTTACAAGGCATTATCGAATCAGACATCACTCAAATAGGCATATATTTTCTTTTATTTTATTACAAATATATATAAATGTCAAATCACTCAAGTAATCACAAATACACATTCGACCAATCATATAATCTTCCATACAAACAACCTCGATTATAATCATCATTCAATTAATTTACAATTTAAAACTTAACTCCAAATATATTCCAAATTTAAAAATCACAAGCTTATAGAATCCATGACTAACCATAAATAAATTCTCAATAAAGTATGCCAATAAATCATTTAAGCATAGCGGGATATATGCAAATATATATTTAATTCTTTATTTGAATTTCTATCATATTACATCATATAACCAATTTAATCTTGAAACACATCTATTAGCTTTCACATAATTAAAGTTTACATCCCACAATTACCACATATAAATACAAATATCATAACCAAATTACTAGAACTAAATCCATTTGTATTATATTTAAACATCTATCAAAATTTCACATCATTGCCGAATACATATATATATCCAACATGATCATTTCAATTCCAAATAAAAACTTGATGATCAATATGACCACATACCTATTTGTTAAATTCAAATAATATATATATTTCAATAACCAAATCACATCTTACTAATTTACATAATTACTAATACTTATTACATGGACAATTTATTTAACATCATTTAGTAAATAAATCAAACTTTACACAATGCACAACAAATATACAATTCCATAACACTTAATCAAATTTAACATATTCCTATTATCATCACTTATTCATAGCCATAATATCCAAGTTTACGTTTGGTTCAAGTCAACATTTTAACTAATTCGATTCATCATACCAAATATAACCAAATTTAATATGTCTAACTTAAAATTAAACATAACACATACTTAACTATCATGAACATATCTGTAATCACATATGCATAAGTATAAACTTATTATTATTATTATTATTTTATAACCATTATCAACCATAAACACAGAACCCAAATCAATCGATGAAGATAAGCCATCTTCGCATGGCTATTATTTACATACAAAGTACTTAATTCCTATTCCACCTTTTACTATGCTATACATGCCATATATTAAATTTTCAACTTACTAAAATACCAAAGGAATCTGTCGATAGTGTGAGTAGTCTTGCTGACGATCCCTGAACTCGTATCGTCTATCCAAATCAATAAACAGAAGTAAACAAGAATACGCACAGAGTAAGCTATTTAAGCTTAGTAAGTCATAAGCAATTATATATATACCAACTATTATATATTAACACTAAGTTACCAAACTGAATATACATGTTCCCAAATACAAAGTTATCATTTAAATGTTTCATACACATATCATATGGTTAACTGTACAAATACACATGAAATTACATAAATCTCACTATTAAAATTACATATACCCCATTTGGCCGATTATACACATTCACATATACATTCACATTTTTCACATTTGTAACTTTAACATTTATATAATCAATTCAACAACTGACTTACCTTATTTTCACATATACAAGAGCATTTTGTCAACTTACTTGCTCAATAAACATCACATATGCACTGGCTAAGTACAACTTACCTCACTGATACTTGGTTATTAAGCTATCATGCAATACTTACTCATGTATCATTTCCCATTTATCTCCCTTCATCAATTCATGTCTCCGAAGTCTCTATAATCCCGCACACATAGTGCAAATTTCATAACGTATCATACACTTAGTGCCGTTACTTTAGAAAGAGCACACGTAGTGCAATTTGATAGTAATGTATCGCACACTTAGTGCCATTACTTATTATTCCGCGCACATAGTGCCATTTAACAGTAATGTATCGCACACTTAGTGCCATTACTTATTATTCCACACACATAGTGCCATTTAACTGATTTCACACACACAGTGCTCGGTAAATTTAGTTCACACACATAGTGCCCTTTTTACAGACCTTTCATTTGCTCTTCCAAAACATTTATAGTCCCATTCCCATTCGTACATACTCAACTTTTTTTTCTATCTATAGCATATAATTATTTTTCAACAACTCAATTTACCATCCCCACTTACCTTTACATTCGGCAATATCAAATATATACATACACACACATCCAAAAATTTCAATTACCATCACTACTCACTTTCCATTTTCATACATATATGTACATATATGTCACTTAACCATAGTACATATATTTAGCCAATTCATACATTCCATATTTATACATATATATTATCATAATTTCAAACCCACATTCGGCTAGTATAAATATATACACATTTCATTTCATTTCATGACACATTAGTATATAGTCAAATTTATTTCACCCAACTGCTTAAAAACTTACCTCGGATATCGGCGAACAACAAAAACCAGCTATTCGACTATTTTCGCTTTTCCTCGATCTAAGTCTGATTTCTTTGGTTCTTAATCTAAACATATTCAAATTAAGCTCATTCAAACATATTTTCATTCAATTTATTCCAAAAACACATAACTAGGTAAATTACATTTTTACCCCTAATATTTCACATTTTCACAATTTAATCCCTATTGCACAAAACACAAAATATGCAAAATCTCCCAACAACATAGCTAGGCCAAACCTTCCTTATAATCATATAAGTCCATACATTTCATTTATTTTGCATTTTAACCCCTCAATTTATTATTTTTGCAATTTAGTCCTAATTACTCAAAATCATCAAAAACTCCAATACAAAACATATTAATCTAACACATATTTATCATTCTTTATCCTCAAACAACATAAACAACAAGCTATCATCAATGGCTTAACTCAAAATATTCATCAAAGTCAAAAATTAGAACATGGGCTTTATAGTACTCGAAGCAACGATCTCAAAAACGTAGAAATTATCAAAAACTAATCAAAAACACATACCCAATTTTGAATTACACCAAGGCTAAATGTTACAAAGCTCAAAACCCCTTTCTTTTTTTTCGTTTTTCGGTGGAAACAAAAATGAACATGAAAAGAAATTCCACTAACTCATGTTTTTATTATTATCTTATAATATAATATAAAATATAAAATTTAACTTATAAAATTTTAACATATAAAACATATATGTTATCATCAAATCGTCCACTACACTCAATTTTGGTCAAATTACAACTTTAATGCTTCCATTTAAAAAGACATCAACAATTTAGCCATTACACATTAAACTATCAAATTTTCAATTCACACGATTAAGCCCATTTTAATAATTCGTCACCCAAACAATAAAATTAAATCACAAAAATTTCACACATAATAATTCACACATAATTAACACGAAAAATAATATTTAAATATTTTTTAGACTCAGATTTGTGGTCCTAAAACCACTATTCAGATTAGGGTCAAAATTGGGCAGTTACAACTCTCCCCGCTTAGGGATTTTCATCCCCAAAAATCTTACCAATGAATGGGTTTGGATAACACTCTTTGATTAAGTCAACCCCACGTATCTTATTTTCACTAAGCTAAGTCCAATACAATGGTGTACGACTTTTACGATCGTACATAACCTCATAAAATGCCATTTGATACTAGATTGAAAGCTATTAATATGAGCAAATTCAATCAAAGGTAAACCAGATTTAGTCAATCTATCCACAATAACCCAATTTGCATCCTTCTTACTCGGTGTCAATGGTAGACCAGATATAAAATCCATCATGACTCTGTACCATTTCCACTCGGGTATCACAATTGGCTGAAGTCACCCAGAAGGTACCTGATGTTCGACTTTCACTTGCTGACAAACTAGGCATTTCAAAACAAAATCAGATATGTCTCATTTCATACCTGGCCACGAATATAACTATTTCAAATCATTAAACATTTTCATACTACCTAGATGAATAGATAATCTACTACTGTGAGCTTCATTCAAAGTCATCTGGATCTGTCGGAACACATATTCAATTTTTGAACCTAAAACAATCATTTTTATCAACTTAGAATTCAGATTCAATATTTGTTTCACACTGAGCTCGCTTTACTAACAATTCATTATCAACTTTTGGAGTATCACAAATTTGTTGAGCAAATAATAGTTTTGTTTTTAATTCAACTATTATTGAACCATCATCAGATATACCCATATGCGCATTCATTGCACACAAAGAAAATAATGATTTCGACTTAAAGTATCAGCAACAACATTAGCTTTTCTTGAACAATAGTTGTAACATCCCAAATTTAGGCTTAGTAAGATTGGGCCCAATGGGCCTTGGGCAAAGGAATGTTTAAAATTTTGAGAACAAGAGAATGGCATTATTACAAATTGGACTTGTTAGTTAAGTGAATTTGGAGTTTACGGGGTTTCTATGAAGTCTCGGGCTTAATTGGCCCTTAGGAAAAATTTTGTATTTTAGCACTTTAAGGAGAGATGGTAAGTAGCTTCAATGATTATTGACATAAATGAATAAATGGTTAGCTCAAGTAAGCAATTAGTAAAGAGGTTATGGCATTAAGTGAAGAACCTTGAGGGAAGAGGTTATGTAACACCCAAAACCCGGTCTATGCATTAAGGCTGGATTTGGCTTGTTACACAGATCGAACTATTTTAATAATTTCAGACGAATCAGTATTTCAAAAATCCTTTTTGAATTTAGAGTTTAATAAAAACCAAGAGAAATAAATTTTAAGTTTGATGTAATTGAGAAATAAGAATAGTTAAAAATTTCTTATATGTTTAAAAACGCAATTTATTTTAAGTACGCATTATAGAAAAATCATAAGCCCATATTAAAATATCCAAAACCTAGTTTTAAACCAACCACACATAAAAATCCACAAAATAATAATAGAGGCCTTATTACATCATCCCCAAAATAATAATTAAAAGAAAGTACTTATTTAAAAGTTCAAAATTTATTTAACCCATGTTTGCAGTATTGAAACACCCCAAACCCGACCCAAAAAGCCTGACCGGATTTGTTATGTTCCTCGAATAAAACTTTAGCAATTTCTCATTTTGTTTAAGAAAAACTTGATGAGTTCGTATAAAACAGATTAACTTAATATTCAGGTTGAAATCGGATGTAAATAAATTTGTATCTTCTTAAAACATTATTTTTAAGAGAAATTCATATATTAAAAGAAAACCAAATTTTATGAAAAATTTTACATATTATTGTAAAACATATATATATATATATATTAGTGTCAAAAAAGTTTAAATTATTTATTAAAAACCATTTAGTTATTTAATAACTATTGTCTATTGCGAATAAAAATTTAAAAGCATAAAAATTAAAAAGCAGTTCATAGTGGCCTTATTACAAAAATAGCAAAACCCATAATAAATTCTAAGTAATAAAAATACGCTTAATAAGTTTAATTAGGATAAACTCCGAAATACTTTTGTTAAGCAATGACCACCACGTAGTCCTCGCTGACCCGATCCATCACGCTAAGAGTCATCTGAAAAATTATCCCACAAAGGGGTGAGTCATAAGCTCAATGTGTAACAAAAACACTAAAAGCCCAATTGATCATGGCTTTTAAGCCCATTTAGAAACACATATAGCCATAAGCCCATTTAAGTCATATTTAGCCATAAGCCCATTTTTATAGCAAATCAAATAAAAATCATTTAGAAGTTACATGTGTATTTATATAATGAAATGCAAACCCGCCCACCTAAATATCCATCCGCTACACACCACCCGTACCAACCAATCACACCGTGGGGATTACTAAATCGACCCTCCATCCGCTACACACCATCGAAGGCAGGTGCTGCAGTCAACATCCACATCGCCCTTATAATTTTGTGGCAAGGACACCAGGACAAATGTGACCGAAGTCACCAGATTCAAAAATATGTGACCGAAGTCACCAGATTCACATATATGTGACTAAAGTCACTAGATTCACATATGTGACCGAAGTCACGGATAATGTGGTAAAAACCACCGGAACACTTCCCCTTTATCAATTTCACCCATATGCCCATGCACATACATATTATTCAGTTTTCATGCCATTTACCCAAAAATCATAACATAGTCATACTTATTTCACATTTATGCATATAGAAAAATTAATGAAGTAATGGGGTAAACATACCTGAATATCGTATACCATTGAATTGTACCCGCAACCATTATTACACATATTTTCATACAAATCACATTTAATATAGATCTATGAGATTTTAGTATAATGTTACACACCTTATGACAGTGAGAACGATACCTTCCCGCTCATCAACACCTAGTTAATTATCACACTTGATTAAAATACACTATTACTTATAAAACTATACTATTGATGAGAGATCTAAATCCTTACCCTCGATTCTTGAACAACGTTATTTGTGGTTTTCTCCGTTAGATGGATCAAAACCACGACAACCCACTAATGAAAAGTGGTTCGGTTGTACGCATACGACTTCAAATAAACGATCTTCGTTAGTAGAGGGTCCACAACCCGGTGGAAAATCTTTTATCACCGATACAGCCCTTCGTTTGAAGTTTGAGGGTATAATAGAGCCTCCTCTCTTCCAAACACTCCTTCGCTCTTTTCGAACCTATCTTGTTAGTCCCAAAATCACCCTAATATATAGTCGGTTAGTAATCTATCTAAAAGAAATGATATAACCGAAAGTGATAATCCTTACCTTGGATGATTTGAAGATCACTCCTAAAACGTTGGTTTCAAAAGGATCCTTAAAATCCTTCCAAAGTTTCGACCTAGGAGAAAAAATGAGAGAATTATATTTCCAAATCGGCTATTCTAAAAGGAAAAATAATGAGAACACTTAACAAAAATCCTTACTTGACTTATTAGAAGATTCGGCCTTGTCAAAATAAGAGAAAAGAAATGATGATTTCGGTTTGATCAAAAAGAAGAGAAAAATATGGTGTTTTTGGCTATGGTGGTTTCGGGTTTCCAACAAAAGAAAAGAAAGATTAAGATGAAAATGGAAGATGGTTCGGTTTGACAAAAGTGAGGAAAAGAATGGTGGTTTTGGTTATGGTAGATGATGGTTTCGGTTGAAAGTGAATAAGAAAGAAAAAAAGTAAAGAGAAAGAAAGAGAAAGGGAAAGAAAGAAAATAAGAATGCCTTTTGATGCTAGATGATTCGGCACTAGAGAGGGAGAAAAGTATAGAGAAGAAAATTGTCTTCAAAATCTCTTTGGTGTTTTCGGCAATGAGGAAAAAAAGAAGAAAAATCGTCCTTGATAATTTGTATTTTTAGATTACAAAGGGAAAAGAAACTGAAATGGTAAAGTACCAAATGGCTAAAAGGAAAGAAAAAGTTTCTCTTTTGTGTATTATGTAATCGGCTAAGAAACAAGGCTTAGAGAAAAGGGAAAAGATGAACAAATTGGTTACAAAATTTTGGCCAACATACACCCCTAATGCCTATGCAAAAATTCAGCCAACCTATGCCAACATGATCCCCTTTTTCCTCCTCATTTCTTCCCCATCAATCCCTTGATTCCAAGCACAATGAAACCATCCTCCCTTAGCCCCTAAAGCCGACTAGGTTCATGGTCAAATGACCATGAAAAAGCTTCCAAAATATTATCCTTTCTTCAAGCCTTTTGGCCCCCTATCTTACCTTAACTTCATGATTCCATGCCATAACTTCTAGCTTGCCTTTTACTTATGGTCTACTAACCAAAAATAAAAAGATGCCCATCCATTCTAGAATGATCTTTGCCGACACTATAGGAAAGAAAACAAAAAAAATTAAAATTCCTTCCACTTGCTAGCTAGGGGATTCGAACCTCTCCTCTCAAGCATTCATCCATGCGCCCTTACCACCTTGCCAATTGACTTATTATGCTTTAATCCTCTTGTCAATATTTCTTAAAGCCTATCTTGCTTAGCTCCATCTTATTTATTAAAAACTTAATATTTCTCTAAGCATTCACTTATATAATGAAGTTGAAAAACTTCCAAAACACACTCAATTATACTTAGACATGCAACAACATATAATTAAATAAAATGCATAACCCCTATTTTCAGGATGTTACAGTTCTTCCCCCCTTAAAATAATTTCGATCTCGAAATTACCTGGCTAGAACAAGTGAGGGTATTGCTGTCACATCGCTTCCTCCGATTCCCATGAAGCTTCTTTTGATCCATGATTAGGCCATAATACTTTGACGAGAGGAACCGATTTTCTCCGTAAACCCTTTACATCCCACTCCAGGATTTGAGTTGGCTCCTCTTCATAGGACAAATCTGGTCTTAATTCCACCTCCTCAACTGGCACTACATGAGATGGATCCGACCGGTAATGACGTAACATTGAAACATGGAACACATCGTGCATTTGCTTCAATTCCGAAGGCAATTCTAACTGATATGCCACAGGTCCGACCCGCTTCAAAACCCGATAAGGTCCAATGAACCTGGGACTTAACTTCCCTTTGCGACCAAATCTCATCACCTTTTTCCAAGGTGAAACCCTCAGGAATACTTGATCCCCCACCACAAGCTCTATTTCTTTCTGCTTAAGATCCGCGTACGACTTTTGTCTGTCAGATGCTTCTTTTAACTGATCCCGAATTACCTTAACCTTTTCTTCAGATTCAGCCACTATTTCTGGACCCAAAACATGTCGTTCTTCTAGTTCTGTCCAACACGTAGGAGTGCGACACTTCCGTCCATATAGTGCTTCATACGGTGCCATCCAAATACTGGCTTGGTAACTGTTGTTGTACGCAAATTCTGCTAACCGTAAGAACTCCTCCCAGCTTCCTCCGAAATCTATCACACATCCCTTTAACATATCTTCTAAAATTTGGATTACTCGTTCAGATTGGCCGTCAGACTGTGGATGAAATGCCGTACTGAAGTCCAATCTGGTGCCGAAGGCTTGATGCAATGCTTTCCAAAATCGAGACGTAAACCTCGAATCCCTATCCAAAATAATTAACACCGCACTCCATGCAATCTCACAATCTCAGCCACATATAACTTTGCCAATTTCTGCAAAGAGTAATGAACCCGAACTGGGATAAAATGTGCAGATTTTGTCAATCGATCCACTATCACCCATACCGATTCTTTCTTGGTAGGCGTAAGAGGAAGCCCACTAACAAAGTCCATGGTGATTTTCTCCCACTTCCACTGCGGGATCTTTATCGGCTGTAGCAATCCCGAAGGTACTTGATATTCAGCCTTGACTTGCTGACACGTTAAGCACCTTCCTACAAACTCCGTAACTTCCCACTTAAGACCAGGCCACTAAAACTGATCTCGCAAATCTCGGTATAACTTACTTCTTCCAAGATGCATAGCATAGGGGCTACCATGCGTTTCCTGAAGAATCTTTTGCCTCAACTCCTGATCCCTTGGCATACAGACTTTACCTTTGAAACACAATACCCCATCGCTGTTAACACCATAATCTTTCAATTCCCCACTCTGCACCTGCCGAAGCTTAGTACTCAGATCATCATCTACCAACTGTCTCTCTTTCACTTGTCTCAACCACGTCGGCTTTACTTGTAATTCTGCCAACAAGCTTCCGTCATCGTAAAGACTAAGATGTGCTAACATCTCCCTTAGATCTGGCACCACTTTCCGACTTAGGCGTACGCCACCACATTCGCCTTGCCTGGGTGGTACTCTATAGAACAGTTGTAATCTTTCAACAATTCTATCCATCATCGTTGCCTCAAATTTAGTTCTTTCTGAGTCAGTAGATATTTCAGACTTTTGTAGTCCGTATATATCACTGACTTTTCTCCATATAAATAATGTCTCCAAACTTTAAGAGCAAAGACCACCGCTGCCAGCTCTAAGTCATGTGTCAGGTAATTAACTTCGTGCGGTCTCAACTGCCTAGATGCATACGCAACTACTTTCCGTCTTGCATCGAACACATCCTAATCCTATGTGAGAAGCGTCACAATACACGCATTTAAATCCTTTCACGCCTCGGATGAATCAAAATTGGAGCTTCAGTCAAAACCCTCTTAAGCTTCTCAAAGCTCTCTTGCTGCTTATCAGCCCACATGAAAGATACTTCCTTCCTCAACAATTTCATTAAAGGTGCAGCTATCGATGAGAATCCTTCGACGAATCTTTTGTAGTATCCTCGCTAATCCCAAAAACTACGAACCTCGATTATGGACTTAGGTGGTTTCCAATCTATACATGACCTCAATCTTCCGAGGATCCACCTTATCCCTTCTGCGACACCACATGGCCTAAAAGCGTGACTTCCTTCAAGCCAAAATTCACATTTCTTTGAATTTGGCATATAAGTTTTCTCCTTAAAACTTGCAACACAATCCGAGATGCTTATCATGTTCCATTTGGACTTAGAATACACTAGGATGTCGATCTATGAATACCACAATGAATTGATCCAAGTAATTTGGAAAATCCAATTCATCATATCCATGAACGCTTGTGGGGCATTTGTCAATCCGAATGGCATTACCAAAAATTCATAATGCCCATATCTAGTTGGAAAAGTCGTCTTATGGATATCCGCTTCTTTCACTTTAAGTCGATGATACCCGACCTTAGATCTATCTTTGAGAATACCGACTCCTTAAGTCGATCGAACAAGTCATCGATCCTTGGCAAAGGATACTTGTTCTTGATGGTCAGCTTATTCAACTGCCGGTAGTCTATACACATCCTCATTGATCCGTCCTTCTTCTTCACGAAAAGGACCGGTGCTCCCCATGGAGACACACTAGGTCAGATAAATCCACGATCAAGCAACTCCTGAATCTGAGCCTTAAGCTCAACTAACTCCTTCGACGCCATTCTATATAGAGCAATAGAAACTGGCGCCGTTCCAGGTAATAATTCAATCCCGAATTCTACATCTCGATCCGGATGCAAACCTGAGAGTTCTTCCGGAAAAATATCTACAAATTCACTTACAGTCCTGACTTTTTCAACAGTTGCCTCCTTAGCCTCCAAGGCACTCACCAACATCAGAAAGGCTACACATCCCTTTCTAACCATCTTTTCTGCCTTAAGAGCGGATACTACATTAGATAAGTAGTTCCGTCTCTCGCCCATCACTACAACTTCTTTGTCATCAATAGTTCTTAAGGACATCCTCTTAGCAGCACAATCCACATTTGTACGATAGTTCACTAGCCAGTCCATGCCTAAGATCAGGTCGAATTCTCCGAATGGTAACTCCATTAAATTAGCCAAAAATTGTATCCCTTGAACTTCTAAAGGCACTTCCTTAAAAAGTTTGTCTATTACTACTTATCATCTAAAGGACTAAGTCTGATCATCTTCCTAAATGCATCTCGAAGTCACATGCAAAGTTCCAGACACTTCACTAGTGATATATGAGTGAATTGACCCTATATCTATCAAAGCAATAAAGGACAACCCAGAGATCAGAAACGTACCTGTGATAACATCAGGTGCGTCACTATTTTCTCTGCGATTTAATTGCATATACCGGACTGGCCGTCTTGCCTCGAGCTACCTTGCCTCGCTTGAAGTTCCGCGACCTCTACCAAAACCATTACTTCTTCCATTTGGACCACGGCCCTTATCATTTCTTTGTTCACCTCGCCACTGATTAACACCACGACTTCTTTGGCGGTTCTTATCTGAATTCATCGGGCAATCCTTGATCATATGATCTTTAGACCCGCACTTGAAACATCCCCCAATTTTTTTCCAACATTCTCCCGGGTGCATCTTCCCACATTGAGCACACGCACGATGTTGTCCACCCGTAGTAGTCTGTTGACTTCACGACCCATCATTTCTTGGTTTCTTTTGAAAATTTCCGGATGACCCTGAAGACCCAAAGCTCCTCTTATTCTTATTCTGGCCTCTGTCCCGGTTCTGTCTCTCAGTCCGCTTAACTTATTCAGCTATTCTTGCCCTTTCTACTAAGATTGCAAAATCTCTTTCCCGATGTGGAGCAATCAACACTCACAGTTCATCTCTCAATCCATCCTCAAATCTGACACACCGCTCATAATCAGTAGATACTATCCCTCTAGCATATCGGCTAAGTCGCAAGAACTCTGCTTCATATTCAGCTATCGACTTATTTCTTTGCACTAAATTCAAAAACACCTTTCTCTGAGAGTCGATGTAGTTAGCTCCAACATATTTTCCTTCAAATTTAACTTTAAAATACCCCCAATCCACTCGATCCAAAGGGGTACTCTCCTTGATAGTGAGCCACCACTGCACGGAGTAGTGAAACAGCACCTTTCAACTTTTCTTCTACAGTGCAGTCCAAATCATCCATTATCCTCTCGATTGCCTCCAACCAATATTCTGCTATATTCGGAGCTACTCCAGATACTCCCCTAAAAACCTCAGCTCCATTCGATCTAAGTCACTCAGCTACTGACTTTCGAGACCCATTTCCAGTACTAGCTTCTGCTACTCGTTCCAAAACTCGAAGCACAGCTTGTGATACTGCGTCACCTCCTCCATTTTGCTCTTGAAATTCCACCCCAACAGCCGGTGGCGGAGCTTCATTTTCAGAACCTTGACCAGATCTAACTGGTTCCGACACAGTCATTCTTCCTCTACCGCGTCCACGACGACCACGTCCCCTAGAACTCATGTCTACTATGCGTATTATCTATTTTTATGAAAAAGTCTTATGCATTAGAGTCTTTTCACTTCTTATTAAAAGAAAGTTTTATGCAACAGATATTTATTCAGTGGTTTTTTCGTAGTAGTACTCATACACCTAGGGTCCATGTCTCTAAAGTATAGCTTCCTTAGGCTTATCATACATTCACATCACTTTATCAATAAAAGTACTTACCTGATGGATGCGGGCCGAGAAGTTTGGTGCCATGCTCTTATAAAACCATTTTAACTTAAGAAAACTTTCAAAAGTCATTTGGGCCAAATTTTGAAAGCGTTGTGGGATTCAAAACCCAAGGTCGAGAGTTTAAAACTGGGCTCTGATACCAAGTTGAAACACCCCAAACTCTACCAAAAAGCCCTAATCAATTTGTTATGTTCATCGAATAAAACTTTAGCAATTTCTCATTTTGTTTAAGAAAAACTTGATGAGTTCAGTATAAAAGCAGTTAACTTAATATTCAAGTTGAAATCGATTTAAATAAATTTGTATCTTCTTAAAACATTATTTTTAAGAGAAATTCATATATTAAAAGAAAACCAAATTTTTATGAAAAATTTTACTTATTATTGTAAAACATATATATATTAGTGTCAAAAGCAGTTTAAATTATTTATAAAAACCATTTAGTTTTTAATAACTATTGTCTATTGCAGAATAAAAATTTAAAACGCAAAAATTAAAAACAGTTCATAGTGGCCTTATTACAAAAATAGCAAAACCCATAATAAATTCTAAGTAATAAAAATATGCTTAATAAGTTTAATTATGAGAAACTCAGAAATACTTTTGTTGAGCAATGACCACCACGTAGTCTTCGCTGACCCGATCCATCACGCTAAGAGCCATCTGAAAAATTATCCCACAAAGGGGTGAGTCATAAACTCAATGTGTAACAAAAACACTAAAAGCCCAATTGATCATGGCTTTTAAGCCCATTTAGTAACACATATAGCCATAAGCCCATTTAAGTCATATTTAGCCATAAGCCCATTTTTATAGCAAATCAAATAAAAATCATTTAGAAGTTACATGGGTATTTATATAATGAAATGCAAACCCGCCCACCTAAATATCCATCCGCTACACACCACCCGTACCAACCAATCACACCATGGGGATTTAGTAATCCGACCCTCCATCCGCTACACACTATCGAAGGCAGTTGCTGCAGTTAACATGCACATCGCCCTTATAATTTTGTGGCAAGGACACCAGACAAATGTGACCGAAGTCACCAGATTCAAAAATATGTGACCGAAGTCACCAGATTCACATATATGTGACTGAAGTCACTAGATTCACATATGTGACCGAAGTCGCCGGATAATGTGGTAAAAACCACCGGAACACTTCCCCTTTATCAATTTCACCCATATGCCCATGCACATACATATTATTCAGTTTTCATGCCATTTACCCTAAAATCATAACATAGTCATACTTATTTAACATTTATGCATATAGCAAAATTAACGAAGTATTGGGGTAAACATACCTGAATATCGTATACCATTGAATGGTACCCGCAACCATTATTACACATATTTTCATACAAATCACATTTAATATAGATCTATGAGATTTTAGTATAATGTTACACACCTTATGACAGTGAGAACGATACCTTCCCGCTCGTCAACACCTAGTTAATTACCACACTTGATTAAAATACACTATTACTTATAAAACTATACTATTGATGAGAGATCTAAATCCTTACCCTCAGATTCTCGAACAACCGTTATTTGTGGGTTTTCTCTGTTAGATGGATCAAAACTCGCTGACAACCCACTAACGAAAAGTGGTTCGGTTGTACGCACGACTTCAAATAAACAATCTTCGTTAGTAGAGGGTCCACAACCCGGTGGAAAATCTCTTATCGCTGATACAGCCCTTCGTTTGAAGTTTGAGGGTATATGAGCCTCCTCTCTTCCAAACACTCCTTCGCTCTTTTCGAACCTATCTTGTTAGTCCCAAAATCACCCCTAATATAAAGTCGGTTAGTAATCTATCTAAAAGAAATGATATAACCAAAAGTGATAATCCTTACCTTGGATGATTTGAAAGATCACTCCTAAAACGTTGGTTTCAAAAGGATCCTTAAAATCCTTCCAAAGTTTTGACTAGGAGAAAAAAATGAAAAATTATATTTCCAAATCGGCTATTCTAAAAGGAAAAATAATGAGAACACTTAACAAAAATCCTTACTTGACTTATTAGAAGATTCGCCTTGTTAAAATAAGAGAAAAGAAATGATGATTTGGTTTGATCAAAAGAAGAGAAAAATATGGTGTTTTTGGCTATGGTGGTTTGGGTTTCCAATAAAAGAAAAGAAAGATTAAGATGAAAATGAAAGATGGTTCGGTTTGACAAAAGTGAGGAAAAGAATGGCAGTTTTGGTTATGGTAGATGATGGTTTCGGTTGAAAGTGAATAAGAAAGAAAAAAAGTAAAGAGAAAGAAAGAGAAAGGGAAAGAAAGAAAATAAGAATGCCTTTTGATGCTAGAAGATTCGGCACTAGAGAGGGAGAAAAGAATAGAGAAGAAAATTGTCTTCAAAATCTCTTTGGTGTTTTCGGCAATGAGGAAAAAGAGAAGAAAAATGGTCCTTGATAATTTATATTTTTGGTTACAAAAGGGAAAAGAAACCGAAATGGTAAAGTACCAAATGGCTAAAAGAAAAGAAAAAAGTTTCTCTTTTGTGTATTATGTAATCGGCTAAGAAACAAGGCTTAGAGAAAAGGGAAAAGATGAACACATTGGTTACAAAATTTTGGCCAACATACACCCCTAATGCCTATGCAAAAATTCGACAAACCTATGCCAACATGATCCGCTTTTTCCTCCTCATTTCTTCCCCATCAATCCCTTGATTCCAAACACAATTAAACCATCATCCCTTAGCCCCTAAAGCCGACTAGGTTCATGGTCAAATGACCATGAAAAAGCTTCCAAAACATTATCCTTTCTTCAAGCCTTTTGTCCCCCTATCTTACCTTAACTTCATGATTCCATGGCATAACTTCTAGCTTGCCTTTTACATATGGTCTACTAACCAAAAATAAAAAGATGCCCATCCATTCTAGAATAATCTTGGCTGACACTATAGGAAAGAAAACAAAAAAAATTAAAATTCCTTCCACTTCCTAGCTAGGGGATTCGAGCCTCTCCCCTCAAGCATTCATCCATGCGCCCTTACCACCTTGCCAATTGACTTATTATGCTTTAAACCTCTTGTCAATATTTCTTAAAGCCTATCTTGCTTAGCTCCATCTTATTTATTAAAAACTTAATATTTCTCTAAGCATTCACTTACATAATAAAGTTTGAAAAACTTCCAAAACACACTCAATTATACTTAGACATGCAACAACATACAATTAAATAAAATGTATAACCCCTGTTTTCAGGATGTTACAAGTATGGCCTCCACGAAGTCATCCTCGGCCCAAGTCCACATCAATTTCCATTACCTGAGAGGAAAAATTTGAGGGTGTGAGTTACTCAGAACTCAGTGTATAACTTACTTACTTAATCCACTGGGCCAGATCATCAAGTCATGGGTTTGGGCTTGAGCCCATTATCAAGATTAACAGTATAAATAATAGAATGCATGCAAAAATGAAATTTCCCACCCAAACCTAATTTCCATCCGCTACACACCACACGTACCAACCATCACACCTGTGGGGATCAAGTCAACCCACCCCGCCATCACACCAATCATAGGCAATAAGCCATTATATTTTTGTGGCAGAGCCACCGAACTAGATTGTGACAAAGTCACTGAACTAGAGGCATTGAGCCATTAAAATATTTGTGGCATAGCCACCGAACTAGAGGTAATCAGCCGTTTAATTATTTTGTGGCAAAGCCACCGAACTAGATTTTTGGCAACAGGCCTTTCTTCTCTTCATCGTTAATCCCAACCCATGCAACATGTATGCAAAATAGCTTATGTACATATGATGATTTTATCAAAAGGCCCAAGTCAATAATTCGTGTTTTATTAAGGCCCATAATACAATATTTCATTTGTTCCATTTAACTATTTAGCAACTTTGGCCTATTTAGCGATCTAGCCAATTTTCAACCCATTTAGCGATCTAGCATAGATTTTGGCCCATTTAACGATTTAATGAGATTACCCATTTACGATTCTAATGTAGATTTCGCCCATTTTCGATCTAATAGATTTTGGCCCATTTATCAATTTAATGTAGATTACGGCCAATTTACGATCTAATGTAGATTTCGCCCATTTTCGATCTAATGTAGATTTGACCCATTTATCAATTTAACAGAGATTACGGCCCATTTACGATCTAACAGAGATTTCGGCCCATTTATTATTTATCAGGGATTTCAGCCCATTTAACTATCTATCCAAGATTTTGGCCCATTTTACTAACTAGCATATTTTTCGGCCCATTTACTAACTAGCAAACTTATCGGCCCATTTTTCGATCTAATACATCTTTGGCCCATTTACACATGAGATTTTTAGTATTCATTTTACTACCTACTCATCGAGGGCATTTTCATAATTTTCACATTTTTAACAATTTTTATGAAATTTCACCAAAATACCAATTATTTTGTATTTTATCGATTTTGTCGTTTTTACGATTTTACTCAATACCACCAATGACATCCAACCCGAGAAAAGTGTGAAGTTACACACCTTGATATCGTGAGTACTAAACCTTCCCGCTCGTCAACACCTAATCATAATACAAACCATTAGGACATTATCTTTTATCAAAAATTTACTATTGATATAGGATCTAAATCCTTACCCCTTTGATTTTGAACCACTTCTATCTTTGGTTTCTCTTCGTTCGATGATTCATTACCCGATGAGAATCCACGAACTTACAAAGGCTCGGGAGTACGAACTACTTCAAATAATTTATTCTCCTCGGTTGATGGTCCGCAACCCGGTGGAAAATCCAAGACTCTAGAAATAGCCCTTCGTTTATATTTAGGGGGAATAATGGAACCGCCCCTCTTACGAAGACTATGGACTGCCCTTTTCTGCCCTATCTTGAATGTCTCTAAAGACATAAGATTATTAGTTGGACTTATTAGTATCGAAATATGATTAACGTTTATAAGACTTGGGATTTGACTTACCACGATTTGTCTTCGTTCCACGAGAATCAATCGAAAGATTGTGATCCTACAAACGAATCGATTAATAACTAACTATATTAAATGAATAAGAATCCTTAAAATAAAATCCCCTTACCTTGATTCTTGAAATCGATTGTGGTAAGAGAAAATGAAGAGATTTTGTCACAAGAGCAAATTACATTCTACCATGGATGAAATTTGAAGAAAATTGTAATGAAGAAAAAAATGAAGAATAGGAAATAGAATGGTATGGTTTGGTTTCAGAGAGAAAGAGAGAAAGAAAGAAAAGAAAGGAGAAAGAAAAGAGAAGAAAAAGATACTTAGTTTGGAAGAAAATGCATTCGGCATAGGAGGAGAAAATGAGAAAATGAAAGGAAGAAAAATATTTGCTTGTCTATGTACTTTCGGTCACAAAGAGAAAAAGGATTTGGGAGAGAAAGAGTTTCAAACCAAAATGGTCACAAGAGAATGGCTCAAAGAAGAAGAAAAATGAATTGTGTACTCAAATATGTTGGAAATTTTCAGCTAGAGAGAATATGGGTGGAGGAAAAATATGCTTTGTTAAGAAAATGACCAAAATGAAAGAGTTTCTTCTAACATTCAAGCTACCATACTCTCAACCAAAACTGGCCACCCCCTTTTGCCTCATTGCTGTCCAAATACATGGGTCAAATGGCCATTAATAAGTTTCCAAAATACCTTCCTACGCTTAAGCCTTTTTCCCCTCCTTTTCCTTAAGTTGATGAAACACAATCCCCTATTTCAAGCCCTTATCCTTAGCTTTCCAAATACTTAGTGTTCTTACCAAAAATAAAACATCCCAACTCATCCTATCCTTATCTTTTGCCGACACATGCTCAAGCTAAAGCAAAAAAATAAAAATTCCTAGTTGCATGCTAGGTGATTCGAACTCCTTCCTTCATGTCCAACTCATGGCGCCATCACCACTATGCCATTAACTCATCTTATGCCATCTTTTGGTACTTAATTAATTTAAGTCTTAAGGTCATTTAATTCCTTTACTCTAAAGTACACTTAAATAATAATATTTATTCTAACTTCAAGTAACTCGAACCAATATTTAGCAACGTAATGATACTCAATTATTTAGGATGTTACAATTCTACCCCTCTTAAATGAAATTTCGTCCTCGTATTTTACCTGATTAAAAGAGGTGAGGATATTGCTGCCGAATAGCTTCCTCATGTTCCCACGTAGCTTTCTCCGCTCCGTGATTATGCCATAAAACATCGACCAACAGCACAGTCTTCTTTCTTAGTACTTTAACATCCCGGTCTATAATTTCCACTGGTTCCTCTTCAAAAGACAAGTCTGAATTTAATTTCACTTCCTCTATCGGTACTATATGAGATGGATCCGATCTATAGCGTCTCAGCATGGAAACATGGAAAACATTATGAATTTGACCCAACTTCGGAGGTAATTCAATCTGATAAGCCACTGGACCAACACGCTTTGTCACACGATATGGCCCGATGAACCTAGGGCTCAACTTGCCCTTCTTTTCGAATCTGAAAATTTTCTTCCAAGGTGAGACCTTCAGAAAGACCTGTTCTCCCACAGCAAACTCGATATCCTTTCGCTTCAGGTCTGCATGCGACTTCTGTCTATCTGAGGCTTCCTTTAACCGTGCTCGTATAACTTTTACCTTTTCCTCTGTTTTAGAAATCAAATCAGGACCCAACATCTGTCATTCGCCCAATTCAGTCCAACAGGTAGGAGTACGACACCTACGACCATACAATGCCTCATAGGGTGCCATTTGAATGCTAGACTGATAGCTATTATTATACGTGAATTCTACCAATGGTAGAAAATCCTCCCAACTACCTCTGAAGTCGATCACACATCCCCTTAACATGTCTTCCAATATCTGAATTATTCTTTTCGACTGTCCATCAGACTGAGGATGAAAAGCCGTACTGAAATTCAACTTTGTCCCCAAGGCTTCATGCAGAGCTTTCCAAAATCGTGATGTAAATCTAGGATCACTGTCTGAAATAATAGACACTGGTTCCCCATGTAACCTCATGATTTGGATACATACTGACTTAGCCAATTTCGCAATGAATAATCCGTATAAACTAGAAGAAAATGGCGGTCTTCGTCAAACGATCAACTATTACCCATACGAAATTTTTCTTTGTAGGTGTTAAAGGTAACCCACTAACAAAATCCATAGTTATCCACTCCCATTTCCAAAGAGGAATCTTTCTTGGTTGTAACAAACCAGACGGTAATTGATGCTCGCCTTCACTTGTCGACAAGTCAAACATTTTCCTACAAACTCGTAAATCTCTCGCTTCAACCACGCCACCATCATTCACGGAGATCTCGATACATCTTATTTCCTCCGGGATGCATAGCATAAGGGCTACTATGCACCTCCCGTAGAATCATTTGCCTCAATTCTGGGTCTTTAGGCATACAAACCCTTCCACGAAAACACAACACTCCATTCGTGTTTATATTAAAATCCTCTATTTCACCTCTTTCAATCTGCTGAAATAAAAGTCCCAACTTTTTATCTGATGTTTGCTTTTCCTTGATTTGTTCCAGCCACAGAGGCTTCACCTGAAGTTCTGCTAACAAACTACCATCCTCATACAAACTTAAATGAGCAAACATTGCTCTTAAATCGAATCTGCCTTACGACTTAACGCGTCAGCTACCACGTTAGCCTTTCCAGGATGATATTCAATTGAGAAATCATAGTCCTTTAATAATTCCACCCATCTTCTTTGTCTCAAATTCAACTCCTTTTGGGTAAGGAGGTACTTAAGACTCTTATGATCTGTGTAGATAATAGACTTCTCACCGTAGAGATAGTGCCTCCAAATCTTTAAAGCAAAAACCACTGCAGCTAACTTCAATACATGAGTAGGGTAGTTTACTTCGTGCGGTCTCAATTGACGAGAAGCATAAGCCACCACCTTTCCATTTTGCATTAGCACACAACCCAGACCCGTGTGAGACGCATCTCAATAAACAGTAAATTCTTTTCCAACCTCCGGCTGAATTAAAACTGGAGCTTTCATCAGAATCTTCTTCAATTTCTCGAAACTCTCTTGTTGTTTTTCAGTCCAATCATACGGAACTCCTTTCCGCAATAGTTTAGTTAGGGGTGCAGCAATCAACGAAAACCCCTCAACAAAATGTCTATAATAACCAGCCAATCCCAAGAAACTCTGAATTTCAGCTACCGATGTTGGTGGTTTCCAATCCAAAATATCCTCAATCTTCCGAGGATCCACCCTTATTCCTTCAGTTGATGCCACATGACCCAAGAAAGTCACTTCCTTTAGCCAAAATTCGCATTTACTGAATTTGGCATAAAATTGCTTATCACGAAGTAACTGCAATACAATACGCAAATGCGTGTCATGCTCCTCATCATTTCTTGAATAAACCAAAATGTCATCTATGAACACTACCACGAACCGGTCTAAGTATGGTTGAAAGACTCGGTTCATCATGTCCATAAATGCGACTGGTGCATTGGTTAATCCAAATGGCATCACTACAAACTCATAATGTCCATAACGAGTTCGAAATGCCGTCTTAAAAATATTTGCTTCTTTCACCTTAAGCTGGTGATAACCTGATCTCAAATCAATTTTTGAGAAAACTAAAGCTCCCTTCAATTGATCAAACATGTCATCAACTCTCGGCAAAGGATACCTATTCTTGATCATCAATTTATTCAATTGTCTGTAATCAATACACATACGCATCGATCCATCCTTCTTCTTGACGAACAAAATTGGTGCTCCCCACAGAGACACACTCGGTCGTATAAATCCCCGATCCGACAATTCTTGAATTTGAGCTTTAAGCTCTACCAACTCCTTCGGTGCCATTTTATAAGGAGCAATGGACACTGGAGCTGCACCGGAGTCAGATCGCATAAGCTCGATACCAAATTCTACTTCTCGATCTGGAGGTATACGAAGAAGTTCATCGAGATATACATCTGGAAATTCCATCACCGTTCTCACATCATCCACAGATAACTCTTTGGTATCC
Source organism: Gossypium rotundifolium (assembly GCA_025506655.1). Taxonomy (NCBI): domain Eukaryota; kingdom Viridiplantae; phylum Streptophyta; class Magnoliopsida; order Malvales; family Malvaceae; genus Gossypium; species Gossypium rotundifolium. The sequence goes on from CP106730.1 coordinate 59,720,889, forward strand.
AAAGCACAAATAAAGGCTAGAAATGCTCTATACCCTTTCCGCACCAACTTTTCTGCCTTCAATGTCGATACCATGTTTGCCAAGTAGTTCTTTCGTTCACCAATCATTATGACTTCCTTATCATCTGAATGCGCCCGATGTTTAACCAACCAATCCATGCCCAGAATGAGATTGAACTCGCCGAAAGGCAATTCCATCAAATTCGCCAAAAATACCTTCTCTTGAATTTCTAAGGGCACGCCTTTAAACATTTTATTTACAATTACCGACTGTCCTAAATGACTAATTACTGTCATCTCATTATCAGAAATTTCAGATTCTAGATTTAGGTTTCCAGATATGGCGCTAGCCACATACGAATGGGTAGAACCAATATCTATTAAGGCAGTAGCAGGTACATCGAATATGAAGAACGTACCAGTTATTACATCAGGTGCATTACTATCCTCGCGACGTCTAACTGTATAGACCTGGCTGTCTTGCATCCGCGTTTCCTCCGGGACCATTGCCTCGACCCGGTGCACCTTGACCATGTCCAGCCCCATTACCACCACGACCTGGTCCACGACCTCTCGGTGGCTGCTGATTACCTCTGGCCGGCTGTGCATCATTATTACAAACTTTTTGAGTCGTATCCATACGTCGAGGGCAGTTTCTATACTGGTGATCCATTGAACCGCATTTGTAACAAGCGCCCATTTTCCTCCAGCATTCTCCAGAATGCCTTTGTCCCTAATCGGCACAATCTCGACCTCGATTATTAATTCTGGTGCTCTACCTTGGTGATTCATCATTTCGAGGCCTCTTCTGAAACCTTTTTGAGGAACCCGACTACTGTATATCTCTCTTATTTCTAAATCTTTCCCGATTCTATCATTCTGAGTTTTTAGCCTCTTAAGCGTGGAAAAAGTTCTAACTTGTTGTGGGGCAATCAGAACCCTCAACTCATCATTTAGCCCATCCTTGAATCGCACACATCATTCATGATCTGTTGACACTATTGTTCGAGCATAGCGACTCAAGCGTAGAAACTCAACCTCATACGCTGCCACTCCCTTGGACAAGATTCAGAAATTCCTTCCTTCGGGCGCCTACATAACTCGTTCCAACATATTTTCCTTGGAAGGCAGCTTTAAAGAATTCCCAAGTAATCAGTGCAACTTTGGTGCCTTCTCGAACGATAAGCCACCACCGTCGCCTCGTCTCTTAACAAGGACACAGCTCCTTTCAATTTCTGCTCAACAATGCATTCCATATCATCCATAATCCGCTCCACGACTTCAAGCCAATATTCTGCCACATTTGGAGCTACACCGAAACTCCTCTAAAAACTTCTGCGTTATTTGACTTGAGTCGTTCCGAAATTGACCCACGAGTTGTTGGCCCAATTTTAGTTCCAGCGACCCTTTCCAGGACTCGCAGCATTGCTCATGTCACAGCATTATCTTCTTCCATATGATCATGTGATCCCGTCTCACTCTCAAATGATGCAGGTGCATCCATTTCTGGCATATGATTTGGCACTTCAGTTGCAGCACCTCGTCCTCTACCACGGCCACGTCTACCGCGTCCACGACCACGTCCTCTAATGCTCATGATGACTAATTTGATTTAATCTGATTACAAGTTTTATGAATCAGAAAATTATTTTAGTGTTTATTAACGATGTTTTATGAGATTTGAGAGTTAAAGTTGTTTTTTGCAACACATCCTATAGTCTCAATCTCTACAATTTTCAACATCTTAAACTAGAAGTTCTAGAGTGTTCCTATGATCATATCATCATAATAATCATTAAGTAATAAATACTTACTTGACTTGTTGCCGAATGCTTGTGGCGCCATACTGATCTTTAAAACATAATTGAATGATTTCATACAGAAATTATTTGTGAACCCAACCACGTAGAGTTTTTGGCGGCTCGATACCATTAAATGTAACACCCCAAACCCGATCTATGCATTAAGGCTAGATTTGGCTTGTTACACAGATCGAACTATTTTAATAATTTCAGACGAATCAGTATTTCAAAAATCCTTTTGAATTTAGAGTTTAATAAAACCAAGAGAAATAAATTTTAAGTTTGATGTAATTGAGAAATAAGAATAGTTAAAAATTTCTCATATGTTTAAAACCCAATTTATTTTAAGTAAGCATTATATAAAATCATAAGCCCATATTTAAATATCCAAAACCTAGTTTTAAACCAACCACACATAAAAATCCACAAAATAATAATAGAGGCCTTATTACATCATCCCCAAAATAATAATTAAAAGAAAGTACTTTTAAAAGTTCAAAATTTATTTAACCCATGTTTGCGGTATGGCCTCGACGAAGTCATCCTCGCCCAAGTCCACATCAATTTCCATTACGAGAGAAAAATTTGAGGTGTGAGTTACTCGAACTCAAATGTATAACTTACTTACTTAATCCACTGGTCCAGATCATCAAGTCATGGGTTTGGGCTTGAGCCCATTATCAAGATTAACAGTATAAATAATGGAATGCATGCAAAAATGAAATTTCCCACTCAAACCTAATTTCCATCCGCTACACACCACCCGTACCAACCATCACACCTGTGGGGATCAAGTCAACCCACCCCGCCATCACACCAATCATAGGCATTAAGCTATTATATTTTTGTGGCAGAGCCACCGAACTAGGTTGTGACAAAGTCACCGAACTAGAGGCATTGAGCCATTAAAATATTTGTGGCATAGCCACCGAACTAGAGGTAATCAGCCGTTTAATTATTTTGTGGCAAAGCCACCGAACTAGATTTTTGGCAATAGGCCTTTCTTCTCTTCATCGTTAATCCCAACCCATGCAACATGTATGCAAAATAGCTTATGTACATAGGATGATTTTATCAAAAAGGCCCAAGTCAATAATTCAGGTTTTTATTAAGGCCTATAATACAATATTTCATTTGTTCCATTTAAATATTTAGCAACTTTGGCCCATTTAGCGATCTAGCCAATTTTCTGACCCATTTAGCGATCTAGCATATATTTTGGCCCATTTAACGATTTAACAGAGATTACGGCCCATTTACGATTCTAACAGAGATTTTGGCCCATTTTCGATCTAACAGAGATTTTGGCCCATTTATCAATTTAACAGAGATTACGGCCAATTTACGATCTAATGTAGATTTGACCCATTTTCGATCTAACAAAGATTTCGCCCATTTATCAATTTAATGAGATTACTGACCCATTTACGATCTATGTAGATTTCGCCCATTTATTATTTATCGTGATTTTGGCCCATTTAACTATCTATCCAAGATTTTGGCCCATTTTACTAACTAGCATATTTTTCGGCCCATTTACTAACTAGCAAACTTATCAGCCCATTTTTCGATCTAACACATCTTTGGCCCAATTTCACATGAGATTTTTAGTATTCATTTTACTACCTACTCATCGAGGGCGTTTTCATAATTTTCACATTTTTAACAAATTTTATGAAATTTCACCAAAATACCAATTATTTCGTATTTTACCGATTTTGTCATTTTTACGATTTTACTCAATACCACGAATGACATCCAACCCGAGAAAAGTGTGAAGTTACACACCTTGATATCGTGAGTACTAAACCTTCCTGCTCGTCAACACCTAATCATAATACGAACCATTAGGACATTATCTTTTATCAAAAATTTACTATTGATATACGATCTAAATCCTTACCCTTTGATTTTGAACCACTTCTATCTTTGGTTTCTCCTCGTTCGATGATTCGTTGCAGATGAGAATCCATGAACGTACAAAGGCTCGGGAGTACAAACTACTTCAAATAATTGATCTCCTCGATTGATGGTCCGCAATCCGGTGGAAAATCCCAGACTCCAGAAATAGCCCTTCGTTTATATTTAGGGGGAATAGTGGAACCGCCCCTCTTACGAAGACTATGGATTGCCCTTTTCTGCCCTATCTTGAATGTCTCTAAAGACATAAGATTATTAGTTCGACTTATTAGTATCAAAATATGATTAACGTTTATAAGACTTGGGATTTGACTTACCACGATTTGTCTTCGTTCCACGAGAATCAATCGAAAGATTGTGATCCTACAAATGAATCGATTAATAACTAACTATATTAAATGAATAAGAATCCTTAAAATAAAATCCCCTTACCTTGATTCTTGAAATCGATTGTGGTAAGAGAAAATGAAGAGATTTTGTCACAAGAGCAAATTACATTCGGCCATGGATGAAATTTGAAGAAAATTGTAATGAAGAAAAAAAATGAAGAATAGGGAAATAGAATGGTATGGTTCAGTTTCAAGAGAGAAAGAGAGAAAGAAAGAAAAAGAAAGGAGAAAGAAAAGAGAAGAAAAAGATACTTAGTTTGGAAGAAAATGCATTCGGCATAGGAGGAGAAAATGAGAAAATGAAAGGAAGAAAAATATTTGCTTGTCTATGTACTTTCGGTCACAAATAAAAAAAAGGATTTGGGAGAGAAAGAGTTTCAAACCGAAATGGTCACAAGAGAATGGCTCAAAGAAGAAGAAAAATGAATTGTATACTCAAATATGTTGGAAATTTTCGGCTAGAGAGAATATGAGTGGAGGAAAAATATGCTTTGTTAAGAAAATAACCAAAGTGAAAGAGTTTCTTCTAATATTCAAGCTACCATACTCTCAACCAAAATCGGCCACCCCCTTTTTCCTCATTGCCGTCCAAATACATGGGTCAAATGGCCATTAAGAAGTTTCCAAAATACCTTCCTACACTTAAGCCTTTTTCCCCTCCTTTTTCTTTAAGTTGATGAAACACAATCCCCCATTTCAAGCCCTTATTCTTAGCTTTCCAAATACTTAGTGTTCTTATCAAAAATAAAACATCCCAACTCATCATAGCCTTATCTCTTTGCCAACACATGCTCAAGCTAAAGCAAAAAAATAAAAATTCCTAGTTGCATGGTAGGTGATTCGAACTCCTTCCCTCATGTCCAACTCATGGCGCCATCACCACTATGCCATTAACCCATCTTATGCCATCTTTTGGTACTTAATTAATTTAAGTCTTAAGGTCATTTAATTCCTTTACTCTAAAGTATACTTAAATAATAATATTTATTCTAACTCCAAGTAACCTGAACCAACATTTAGCAACATAATGATACTCAATTATTTAGGATGTTACAGGTTCAAATCCCCTTGTGTGCAATGTTTGGCTAATATTTTTGCACTCTTTCCTTAAGTGTAGGCCAAGGACTATTTATGGCAAGGGTGGACTTCATTATTTTTGGTAAGGTGGCTATAAGAATAAGGCAAGGTTGAAGTTTGGGAAATGAATCAAGAGAAATAGGTAAGTAAGGGGGGACAAGAGGCTTATTTTGTGGATGGTGTTTTGGAAAGCTTGGGTGGCCAAACTCTTATCCCATGGGGGGATGCATGTGGATGGTTTTGAGGTAGATAGGTGGCTAAAAATTTTACCTTGGCATTTTGTAAGGCCTTGGTTTTGTTTTGGCAAAAAAATCCTATTGCAACCTTTGTGTCATCTTCTCTCTTTTTGCTACTTTCTTTGCCGAAATTTTCTAACACAATAGTGCAATTTTCTCTTCTCTTGAATTGGTCACATGTTCATGTTTTGTCTAATCTCCTTGATAGCTGAATATCATTTTCATTCTCCTACATAATTGAAACCTTTCCATCGTTCTTTCTTTCTCATTCCTTAAGCAATCGTTAAGTATTCTTTCCAATGTTTTATTTTCTTCTCTTATGACCGAATCCATACTTTGGTTTTTGGATGGTCATTTTGACTGAGACTATCATCTTACTTTCTCCCATATGAGATCATTTTCTTCTTCGTACTGATATAGAGGGAGGCCGAATACCACAACATCGCCTAATCATCTTTTGTCATAGGACGATCGTGAGAAACGAGTTTATAATCGATTAAGGTAAGGAAGATCTTTCATAGTCCATTCGATATCTCCATTTGGTTTTTGAGTTAATTGGATTTAAGGTTGACTAATTGATATTGTTCATAGGATCAATTTTTGGTGCATCGAGGGAGATCACAGTCGTGTTGTTGAAATCGATAGAAAACACAACTCGTAATCAATGTGTGTAATCCCTACTTTTTGAATATATATTTGAGATGGTGTGTGATCTCACACTTCTCTAGAGGCTTCATGAAATATTCTGTGATTCGATCAAAATATCGAAGAAAAACCAAAAACCGGCATCCATAATCACTCAGGCATGCGTATGATCGTAGTGGTAATCATGTTTTGTAATAAAACAATTTCGGTCAGAAACAGTAATGTGTATTTGAAAAATCACGAAAAATTGGATAAAAGGAATTACAAAGTGAGTAAGATATCAAATTAAAGCTTACTGTGTCTACTTTAATATGGAAGAAATGGAGAAGGAAAATATATATATTATATTATGAGATATGTTAATTTTAATGAGACTGGTTCTAAATGACTTTGGGGTATTCTATTCTATCTTGGAAAAATCATATAAAATTGTAAAAAGTGAATTATGGGACATAATTTATTTGTATGGATTCCTTAGTGAGCCTATTATTAATAGAGACAAGTGAGAGCAGTATATGAAAACTGTATAGTGAGATATTTGGATTTTGGGTAAGGGAGGTCAGAATCATTGGACAGTGAAACAAGGGAAACTTTAAGGAATTAAGCTAAAAATTCTGGAAAAATTATAGGAGAAAGATATACGAGTCCAGTTTCAAAGAAAATTTATGGATTTAGATTTTGAGTTTCCTAACTTGAGTTATAGTCAATTTAGTCGGTATGACGCAGTTGGACAGTTTCAATATTTTATGCCCCGAATTAGTATTTAAGCCTTGGTTAAGAAATTACCGAAATACCCTTAGAGGGTAAATTATAGAAATACCCTTAGCGGGTACAATTGCTAAATTACAAAAATGCCCTTATGGGTCGAATTATGGAAATGCCCCTATTGGGTCGATTTCTAAAGTGTTAATGGGCCGAAATACGAAATTGCTTAATAGGCTGAATTGGCATATTGCCTTATGGGCCGAATGGACATATTGATTAATAGGCAAATGCGATATTTGTTATATAGGCCAAATGTGATATTTGCTATATGGGCCAAATGTGATAAGTGATACATAGGCCTCATGTGTTAATGGGCCGTATTGATAGATTGCTTAATGGGCTGTTTTGATAGATTGCTATATGGGCCGATTTGTTATATTGCTTAGTAAGCCAAATTGTGTAATGGGCCAAATTTTAATATGGGCCTGATGTTGAAATTATCATATGAATAAATTGTTGTTCATTGTATATACATGAATGCATGGGTTGGGATATTTTGATGAAGAGAAGAAGGCTTCGTGCCCAGTTTAAATGGCTTAATGCCTACGTATTAATGGCCACTGGCCTACGAAATATTGTATTAAATGGCTTAATGCCTGCGTATTAATGGACACTGGCCTGCAAAATATTGTATTAAATGGCTTAATGCCTGCATGTAAATGGCCACTGGCCTACGAATCATTGAATTAAATAGCTTAATGCCTACGATTGGTATGTTGGCGAGGTAGGTTGACTCGATCCCCACAGTTGTGCTGGTTGGTATGAGTGGTGTGTAGCGGATGGAAAAACTAGGTTTGGTTGGGAAATTGCATTTCATACACATGTTATATTTGATACATTATTGTTATTGTAAATGGGCTTAGGCCCAAAATATTGCTATGTGTGTTCCGACCAAATGGATGATGGTAAGGGGATTTCACACTAAGTTCTTGTAACTCACCCCTTTCTCTTAACCCTTGTAGGTAATGCTCGATGATTTGAGGACTTGGGGCCATGGATGACTCGGTGCAGGCCATACTTCAGAAATGGTTTTATTTGGACTTTAGTTTCTTAATTCGTTTACTTTATTACTTTACTATTTTGGGTTATGTTTTGTAATAAGGCCTCTGGACTATTTTTATTTTGCTTTATGTTTGGGATGTTTTTAATATTCTTCTTAAATTGTTTAAAAAGAATTTTCTAAAATATAAATAATTTCAAAATTGATTAATAAATGGATTTTATAGCAAACATTTACAAATTATTTAACTTGATTCTCTTTCAAAATTTCAATGTCATTTTCAAAATTCCTAATTTTAAAGTCCACTACTTCGATTTTTGACTCATCAACCAATCTCTCAAAAATACTTGTATTTTATCTACGTTTCCGCAATGTTTTTAAAATGCTTCTGGAACTCTATTTCCAAATGTCATATTTTCGTAAATTGTTATTTCAAATATGTTTTCGCATCCAAAAAGGTTTTTAAAGATAATTACGATTTTAAGTAGTTAACAATTGCTTAAGTGTTTTGGGTTTTAACAAAGAGGCTGTAATTCGTAAACAAGTTTTTAACAATCGCAAAGATGGTTTTGAAAAAAAAAAATACTTCCATGTGACACGCCAGATTTGGGCGTAACTACTAGGCCAGGTTTGGGGTGTTACAATAGTCTATTACAAGCTCGTAGTCTTTTAACAACTCTAATCATCAACGTTGGCTCAAATTCAGATATTTTTGAGTCATTAAATACTTCAAACTTTTGTGATCAGAATAAACATGACATTTCTCACCGAATAGATAGTGACGCCAAATCTTTAATGCGAACACAATGGCTACTAGCTCCAAATCATGTGTCGAATAGTTTTTTCGTGTGGCTTCAACTGTCTCAAGGCATAAACTATAAATTTGCCTTCCTGCATCAAAACACAATCCAGGCCACTCAAAGATGCATCACTATAAATGAAAAATTCTTTGCCCAATTCAGGCTGAACTAACACTGGAGCTTCTGTCAATAGAATTTTCAATTGATCGAAACTTTTATGACACTTTTTTGACCACTCGAACTTAACATCTTTCTATAACAGCTTCATCATAGGTGTAGCAATCATAGAGAAACCTTTCACAAATCATCTGTAATAATCAGCAATTCCTAGTAGGCTTCAAACTTTAGAGATATTGCTTTGAGGTTTCCAATCAAGTATAGCTGAAACCTTACTCGGATCAATCCTGATGCCTGATGCTGATACAGTATGGCCCAGAAAATTGACTTCATGTAATCAGAACTCACCTTTAATAAACTTTGCATACAACTATTTATCTCGCAAAGTCTGTAGCACAAGTCTCAGATGCTCAACATGCTCAGTTTCATCTCGGGAATAGATTAAAATATCATCTATAAACACTACCATAAACTGATCCAAATACTATCTGAAAATTTGATTTATCAAACCCATGAAAATAACAGTTTTTAGTACCACGTTCGGAAAACAGTTTTTAGTACATCAGAGTCTTTAAGAATACAAATTCTTCTTTCAATCTATCCTTCAATTCATACATGTACGTTCAATATTTATTTTCATTTAGTTGATAAATTCAAACACATATATCCCAATTAACTTTTCAATCGAACAATTCAAATCATACTAACCACTGAATCAGTCTTTTCGAAGAAATCTTTATTCTCATTAGAAGGATGACCCCAGACATATCATTATACAATTTAATCTTGATCTTCTTATCATTTTCACTTTAATCACTGTCGAACCTTCACGAAAACTAGAAAAGAGTTTATAACAAAGCTGTCTCATTTATTAATCATCGAAACTCTGAATTATACTGAAATCACCTTAACCATATAGAAGTCATTGAGTTTTATTAGGAACAATGTCTCAATCCTATAATGAATATTATCCCAGCTGTTAATGAAGTATCTCAACACAGAAATGAATCAAATATGATATAAATAGCAATCATTGTAGAAACACATCTTCTATAACTCTGAAGAAGGTGCCATTGTACTCTCACATTTCAAGCCAGAAATTATAATTGTAATAGACATAGTCATATCTGTCAAATAGAAATCTCTTGCAGATAATCACATGGAGTCATACAAATACCGGAGTAGCAAAATTTCAACATTAGGAGGTACATAGAATATCAAAAAATTACAACTCATATAAAATAATATTAGTCCCGATGATATCCTAGAAATGTTCAGAAAGATCAACGTCGTTCATAAATACTAAAATTCACAATAACAGAAGTAATATAATCTTCACGTATATTCAACATAGAAATAACCAGTAGAAACAGAATATTAATCCCATACCAATTTCACTGTCAAATTTCATATCCACACCATGGAATAAATGATCAAAGGTAGACATAACAATGTTGAATATAACCCAAACAGTTTAACAATACTTTCGTTTATTAATATGTTTAACTAATGTTCTTATACGATAAACTTTCTTTTTGAAATTAAACAGTCACATATACTTTTGAGGATAAATGTACACACAGAATGTCCAAATGGAATCATAATAACTGCCCGTCTATAACCCATGCATTCAACCATCAATACAATTCAAACATCAATCCACTGTCTAATTCTGTCATCAGAAATTTTCATATTATCCCATCACTAACAAAAATCAATTCAGGAAAGCTTTCAGTTAATACTTTCTTTAGATAACATGCCTGAATAAGTCATTTAATAGGAGTTAACTTCTTCTTTAACAGTGACTTTGCAAAATTTGAATAATCTTAAGAACTGCCCAATATCTCTTTTAGTACTGTCTTCATTTACTGATTCATTCTCTTTTCTGACCACATTACTAATCATTCAAACACAGATTTTCTAAAACCTTCACATTAGTGAGCTTATTCCTTCCAACTCTTATAATAAAATTGTAACATTTTTCTGACAAGGGGGTGAGGGTAGCAGAGCCTCAAATTTAACTCTCATATAATTGCACATAATACATACTATCACGAATAGTCATTTCATTACAAATTTCACATTCTCAAATCATTTAATATAGCTTTTCTTTTAATCACTTTTTATTATTAACACATTGTCCATATGCTAACTCAAATCGCCATTTCAAAGTCAGAGCATCTCAGATAGCAATCATAACTCAAATATCAAATATCATATGCACATATAATTACCACATTTATCAATAACAACATGCCATACAATTTAATTCTTACCTTTATGAGTCTCAACTCATCATCAGCATATTTCCACTCAAATATTTGAATATCTAATTTTTATTATTAGAATTAACCTATTGGAAATCTTATCTATCACATCAAAAATCTTCGTTAGAGTCGAGAGGTATCACACTATCGCAGATTTAATATGGAATGTATAGCTAGACTCACATACGCTATGGTAGTCCTAGAACCGACTAAACCATGGCTCTGATACCAATCAAATGTAACACCCTAACCTGTATCTGTCACCATATTAGGGTTATAAGGCATTACCAAAAAAGACATCACTCAAACAAGCATATATTCTCTTTTCTTTTATTACAAATATATATACATGTCAAATCACTCAAGTAATCACAAATACACATTCGGCCAATCATATAATCTTCCATACAAACAACCTCGATTATAATCATCATTCAATTAATTTACAATTTAAAACTTATCTCCAAATATATTCAAAATTTAAAAATCACAACATTATAGAATCCATGACTAACCATAAATAAATTCTCAATAAAGTATACCAATAATTCATTTAAGCATAGCCGAATATATGCAAATATATACTTAATTCTTTATTTGAATTTCTGTAACATCCAGAATTGGGGCCTTTGCATCTTATGTGCTTGTATGTGTGAATGCTATGTCTGTTATGCTAATTTAGATTGCTTTAGGGTCCAGGAATGATTTAGGGGTAAGCCCGAGTATTGGTAAAAATTTACTCTTTAAGCACTTTTAAGGAAAGCTAGCTGAATTAGGCTTTAAGGGATATTGTTTGGGTTGTATGACACAAAAGAGTACCTTAGTGAAGTGGCAAAGAGGCGCCATTTAAAGGTTGATGTGGTGACGCCATAGGGAGTTGGAGGGACCAGGTTCAAGTCACGTATTCCTCATTTTAAGAACTCTTTTTGGCGTTAAGGGGAGCAGAGGTAGAGCTCGGTTGGAATGCTTGAAAAATGGAGAGTTGATGTGGTCAAATATTTCAAAGGAATGGTGGTGAGGGTTTTAAGGAGTTTGAATCATTCAAACTTGTTTGAATAAATGGAGGAGAGGGAATCAAGAAGGATTGAAGGGGAAACATTGTGTTGGTGGGGAGAGGGGGCGTGTGAGCTGAATTTTGGAAGGAGCTAGGTGAGGTTGGGCATTCGGTTTTGGGTGTTAACTTAGGGGGGTCCCAGAATTCTTAAGGTTTGGGAACATTGCTTTTCTCTTTGTGTGTATATTCGATCACATGGGGTTAGCATAGTACCATTTATGCTATTTCATTTTTGGGAGTGAGTAGAAAGCCAAAGGTGGAGGTACATCTTGTTCTTTCTTTTCATTTTCGGTAAACACCCTGAGTTCAAGCAGATAGTTCTCTCTTCTTCCCTATATCAGTGTTGAAACCCTATTCTCTTAATTGTTTTTGTTTCTCGGTCACATATTCCTTCTTATTTCATTAAGTCATAGCCGAACCTTCATTTACTCCTTGTTTCTTCTCATTTTGTTCTCCTCATTTTATTCTCTTTTTATTCCTCCTTCTTGAGCCGAATCTTTTCTTTTACCTTACTTAGTTTCTTAAACCCCACAATCGAAATACTCTTCTTTTCTCCCTCTTTTCTCTTCTTCATTCACACCTAGTGTTAGCCGAATCTATCAAGTCCATTAGATATCCATTTTCTTCTTTACCCGAAACTTGTCATCTTTTCTAGGTAGTTCTTAATCAATAGTTGGCTGAATCTCCCTTTGGCATTCAAATCTCCTCGATCGACTCCTGTTTGTAGTGGATCGCCATTACTAATCTTCCGTTACTCCTAGTCAGTTTCTCTAGTGGTTGTGGTAAGTGTTTTCTTTTCGTTTCAATCATCTTGCTTGTGTTTAGGTGCTGAGGGCAGTGATCCCATTCTTTTAACTCTGGCCGAATATAGGTGGCGGTGGTGTCACATTCTTTTGGAGACTTTGGGATTCACTCAACTTGTGAACCAAGCATAAAGCTTTTAGCTTTTGTTGATTTAGGTAAGGAGATCTATTCTGCTAAACGCGTAAATCTATTCATATCTTACTCTATGTGTTAACTTGGTCTTCTGACCAAGATCTTTTCCATGGACTCGAATGCCAGTAATTCTAAAGAGGGGGTTAGACCCGTAAAACCATCCCCTAAGTTTAAGAAGCGAGCAGTGTCAGCAGTTCCAGATTGGCCACTGGGTTGCGGTGACTTCTGAGTAGTGTCGTAGGCAGATAACAATAGTTCTCATCAGCGATAGTGTCGACGTAGAGGGTTTAGTTATGCTATTAACTGTTTTGCCAAAAAGTCAAAGTGACGATATTGGTCACTAAAAATACCCTTGTGGGTTTGGATCATTCCGTAATACTCTGTTGATAGCAAAAGTATGTATGAATAGAGTGGTTGGTTGTTATGCATTTTAATGTATGATCATATCATATTGACTGTTAAACATGTCATGGACTTGGGGTATGATGTGACGAGGGAGAAAACGTGATCTCTTTTAGATTGTCACCAGTGGTTTGGTACCACAAGTGGGTTGGCCCCACATAATACCTTTGTGACTAAGTCTCAGTGGTTTGGAACCACTAGTGGTTTGGTACCACATATATATTATTTTTGTGACTCGTCCCAGTGGTTTGGTACCATAGTGGGTTGGCCTCACATATATTCATTACGAGATTGTCACCAGTGGTTTGGTACCACAAGTGGGTTGGCCCCACGTATTCTCTTAGGTGACATTTGTCACCAGTGGTTTGGAACCACCAGTGGTTAAGTACCACCAGTGGCTAGGTGCCACAGTTATTGGGTAGATTTAGGAGATGCAGAGATTGAACATAATAGGTTGGTAGGGTTGCATTACATACGTAACACATATGAACTTGTGTGAGAGCCTAAAGCTCATTGAGCTGGGGATTTACACACTGAGTCTTGATGACTCACCCATTTCTGTGAAATTTTACATGTAATCCTTAGACTGTGGACATGGAGCCGGGTGGACACAAGGTGGCCATGCGTAATGCTTTAAGAAACTCTATTTTAATATTTATTTTAATCACTACTATTTGAATTTGGATTTTGGGTGTGTAATTAGGCCATTTAAACGTAATTTGGGTTTTCTTATGATATTGGTATGGTTTCTTTAGTAAATCGTCAAAATGGGTGTTCTTTTTAAAAATGATAATACTAAAAACTTTGAATTTATGGCTTTATAATCGGTTAATTAATGGCAGGTTTTAGTAACAAATCGACTGAAATTTTTTAACTGGAATCGAAATTTTGTTTCCAACACTCTCTTAATGTGAATTTCCTTAAAATCGATTTTGATTAAGAAATTTGAACTAAACAATTATTTTAAATCCTTGCCAAAGGTATAGAGACTTGCAAATTTCCCTCAACTCTGGGTTTGGGTTCGGTTTTCAAAATTTTCTTCTCTGTGACATGTCAGATTCGGTCGTAGCGTTTTGACCGGATTTAGGGTGTTACAATTGTGGTATTAGATCCTAGGTTCAAAAGCTCGACTGGGAGTGTAAGGCCCAAAATATTCTCAATAGATGGTTTGAAAAATGGTTTTTTCGGAAAGCATGGCACCTGAATCTCCGGCACTGATCTGCGACTGTAAGTTTTCTAATTATTGGTGGTATAGATTAATTGTTCTGTAAGGTGATTGCTAGTATAAATGAATATTACATTAGAAACTGAAGCCTATAAGGATACATGTGTTCGCGAAAACAACTTCTTTTGTAATACACTCATAAGACAGCTCGGTAATAAACAGTGCAAGAAAGAAAAATTAACTCATAAAATTCTTAATCAGATTCAATCGCGAACGTTAGTCATGAGCACTCGAGGGTGTGGGCATAATGTGCGTGGTCGTGGTAGGGGCAGGATTACTGTATCGGAACCAGCAGGGTTTGGTCATGGGTCAGAAAATGAGGTACCGCTACCGCCAGTTGCAGAAGCAAAGTTTTAGGGCCAAACGGGTGGAGACAATGTAGTGTCTCAGGCAATGTTGTGGGTTCTAGAGAGAGTTGCTGGGGCAGGCACGGGCATAGGGGCTTAGAAATCTGTGTCTAAACGGCTCCAAGCTAATGGAGCAGAAGTATTTAGGTGCGTTTCTGGCGTAGCCCCCAACGCAGCTGATTATTGGTTAGAAGCAATTGAGCGTATAATGAATGATCTTGACTTTACAGCAGAGGAAAAGTTGAAAGGGATCGTGTCTCTCCTTTGAGATGAGGCCTATCAGTGGTGGCTCACGGCCAAGGATGGCACGATAGCCAATGATATCACCTGGGATTTCTTTAAAACAGCATTCCAGAGGAAGTACATTGGATCAAGTTATATAGATGCGCAGCGTAAGGCATTTTTAAACCTAGTTCAGGAGAGTAAGTCGATGTCCGAGTATGAGGCAAAATTCTTACGCTTAAGCCATTATGCCCAGGGTATTGTGGCCACGGACCATGAGCGCTGTGTTTGATTTGAGGACGGGCTAAGGGATGAGCTGCGAGTGTTGATTACCCCACAGCGAGAGAGGGAATTTGCTGTTCTTGTGGAAAAGGCTAAGATAGCCGAGGAGGTGAAGCAGTCTAAAAAGCAGAATCAAGAGAGGTATAGAAATAAAAGAAGTCTTGGGCCATCAGGGTCTACTGGGGTTTTTAGAAGAGGCCAAGAGTAGGTGGGCCGAGTCAAGCTGCGATGCCTGTTGTTGTTCAGTGGCCACCGCAGTGTCTTCGATGCGGGAAATCTCATTCAGGAAAGTGTTGGGCATGCGACTGCTCGTGGTGATAAACTGAGCCACGAACATTGGTGATAAACCTTCGGGAGTGACACAATCTTTTTCGTGGGCTTAAGACGTAATGAGCCTTGTGGGGTCGAAGTGGGCAGGGTGGGCCCCATGGGCCAATGGGTCCACAAGGGCAAAAATTCATGGTAAGTGCTGGACGATGGATGCAGTTGCGAAGTCCATAGATCTGAGATCGAAAATAGTTTGTTTGGGCTACACGAGCGTGTGGCCCCGTTTGGGCAGAAAATGGATTTTAAGCGCAATTGCATCATTTGACCCAAAATGGAACCTATGTCGCTCGAGGCGATAGTTGGCCTCCGGAAAGGCCGTAGATAAAGAAAATTATCGAAATACCCTTGGTGGGTAAAATTATCGAAATACCCTCGAGGGGCAAAATTACCGTTCTACCTCCAAATTACCGTTTCACCCTTAGTGGTAGGGTCATCGATGTATGAGTAGTAACTGTATGATAGATATCTATGATGATGCACTGCTTACATGATTTAATTATGACATGGCATACTGCATGGGTTGGGTTATGGATTTAGAGGAAGTATTGTACTGGTGGCCCTGCCACGTTATACTTATTTAGTGGCTCAGCCACATATATTGCTATTGGCAGCTAGTCTGCGTTATTGGTGTACTGGTTGGGTAGGTTGACTTGGTCCTCACAGGTATGTTGGTTGGTACGGGTGGTGTGTTGGTTGGACTGGGTTGGGTACATATTTGTTTTGCATATCAAAAGGCTTAGGCCCAGACAGTTATTGAATAGGGCTTAGGCCCAAACTATTATTGAATAGGGCTTTGGCCCAGACCGTTACTAATAGGGCCTAGGCCCAGATGGATACTGCATGGGCTTGGGCCCAAACTATGGATGTAATAAGGGGATTACCAACTGAGTTCTCGTAATTAACCCTTTATCTTTAACTGTGCAGGTAATCCCCAGCCTTAGAGGATTTGGAACTGCGAGGGACTCGGAGATGGCCACATGACCTGCATGTTCTTGGGGTTAATTTAGTTACTTTGTTTTACTTTACTTTACTTTAATATTTGGGCTAAAAATTTTTGTAATAAGGCCATAGGAATTGTTTTTAGCTTTTATTTGGTATTTCTTTACAAACTACTAATTGATTAAACACGGGTTTTAAAACAATG
Source organism: Gossypium rotundifolium (assembly GCA_025506655.1). Lineage (NCBI taxonomy): Eukaryota > Viridiplantae > Streptophyta > Magnoliopsida > Malvales > Malvaceae > Gossypium > Gossypium rotundifolium. The sequence continues at coordinate 59,737,845 of CP106730.1, forward strand.
ACTACTATTTTTAAAATATCATGTTTTTGCACCTGCCCAAACTAAACTTCAGTAACAGACAAGGTTTTAAAATCAAATTAATAGATGCATAACAATATTTATGAAAAGGAATAACTTCGAGTAAAACTCGTTTTGTTAATAAGCAACGAAAAATCAAGATTTTTAAACGGTAGGAAGTTTTGATTCGTAGATGCGTTTTCCATCGAACACAAACTTTTCAAACAACACATGATGTGGCACGCTAGATTCGGTCATAACGTCTAGGCCGGGTGTGGGGTGTTACATTTAGTGGTATCAGAGCTAGTTACAAAACTAGGCTGTGGAATGAGTTTTGAAAAATTTCCAAATCTGTTTAAATTTTGGTTTAAAAAAGTAGTGATACTACCAAATGTGTGGCACACCGAGCCTCCGGCATCAAATCTGTAAGTTTCTTTACTTTATACTTTATTATAAGCTGATATGATTGTACTAAGAAAATACTAGGGATATTAGTAGTATACTGAACTCCTTAGTTGTAGAAATCAAGACTATAGTAGTCTGAAACTGTAGTAGATGTGATCTGCGAGAACAACTCTAGTTACTGCTTTCCATAAAATACTTGTTAATAATTACATGAACTATAAGCTGATTCATAAAACTTTTTAATCATAAAATACGCTACAATGATATGAGCAAAAGAGGTCACGAAAGGGGTACATGTGGCCATGGTAAAGGCCGTGGTGCTAGGGCTGGATCCTCAGCATCAGGACATATGTATGAAAGGGAAGCGTCGGCATCACCAGTGACAGAGACGGGGTCTCATGACCGAGCCAGTGGGGATGGTGCTCTGTCCCAAGCGATGTTATGAGTTTTGGAAAGGGTTACTGGAGCGAGTATTGGGTCAGTGGCCTGAGGGTCAATTTCTAAGCGACTCTGGTCAAACGATGCAAAAAATCTTTAGGGGCATCTCTGGTGTAGCCCTGAACATAGTGGAATATTGGTTGGAGGCAGTTGAGCAAATCATGGATGACCTTGATTGTAGAGTGGAGAAAAAGCTGAAAGGAGTAGTGTCTTTCTACGGGATAAGCCATACCAATGGTGGCTTACCATGAGGGAAGGTACGCAAGTCGACCGTGTGACATGGGATTTTTTAAGGCAGCCTTACAGGGGAAGTATGTTGGGGCAAGTTATGTGGAAGCCCGAAGAAAAAATTTTGAATATGGTTCAGAGGTATAAGTCTGTAGCAGAGTATGAGGCAGAGTTCTTGTGATTGAGCCGGTATGCTCGAGGCATAGTCGCGACTGAATATGAGCAGTACGTGAGGTTTGAGGATGGTCTCCGGGATGAGTTACATGTACTAATAGCCTCGCAGAGGGAAAGAGACTTTGCTACCCTGGCTAAGAAGGCTAAGATTGCCAAGGATGTGAAACGTTCAGAGCGTCAGAATCGTGAGCAGGATAGGCGCAGAAGTAAGAGGAATTTTGGGCCTTCAAGTTCTTTTGTTGGGTCTAGGAAAAGGCATAGGTTTGATAGGCCAGCCCAAGCTGGGGTTCCTAATGTTGTAGTCAGACTATAGCCTTGTGCTGAGTGTGGGATATCTCATTTGGGAGAGTGATGGAAAAGAATTGGAGCATGTTTCAGATGTGTCTCCAGGGATCATCAAGTTAGAGACTATACTTAGAGGCTCGTTCAAATGCAACCTACAGGTCAGGGTTATGTGCAGCCAGGGAGAGGTGGTTAGCAGGCACCGAGTGGCCGTGGTCCAGCCAGAGGGGGAAATGGGTTTGGACGAGGTTGAGGAGCACTGGGTAGAGGTGTTGGTAACATAGAGGCGAGACAGCCAGCATTGGTATATTCTACTCAGCGTCGAGAGGATGGCGATGCACCTGACGTCATAACTGGTATTTTCCTAATTCATGATGTGCCATTTACAGCTTTAATTGACATTGGGTCTACGCACTCGTATGTTGCATGTACTGTGTCGGGAACATTGGGTATATAGTTTGAACATCCTAATAGGGAACTGTTAGTGGTTAGTCCACTGGGATAGTCGGTTAGAGTGAATAAACTATTTAGAGATGTGCCACTAGAGGTCTAAGGGGTTGTCTTTCCGGTGAATTTGATGGAACTACCGTTTGGTGAGTTCGATCTTATTTTGGGCATGGATTGGTTAGTGAAACACCGTGCAAATTTGGATTGCACTGCTAAACGTATGGTACTGAAGTCTTTGGAGATTGAGGAGGTGGCCATGATAGGGGAGCGAATGGACTATTTATCCAATGCAATTTCAGTATTGAGGGCCGGGAAGTTGGTTAGTAAAGGCTGCGAGGCATTCCTAGCTTATGTTAGCACATCTGATGTTAAAGTTTTGTCTGTTGGGGATGTCATGATGGTAAAGGAGTTTCTGGATGTATTGCCCGGAGAGCATCCGAGGTTGCCACCAAACTGTGAGGTCGAATTCGGCATTGAACTCCTACTGTGAATGGCTCCAATGTCCATCACCCCTTATAGGATGGCGTCGAAGGAGCTGGTAGAATTAAAGGCTCAGATTTAAGAGCTACTATATCGAAGATTTATCCAATCGAGTGTGTCACCATGGGGAGCACCAGTACTATTCGTAAAGAAGAATGATGGTTCAATGCGAATGTGTATCGATTATCGTCAATTGAATAAACTAACGATTAAGAACAAGTTCCCTTTACTGAGAATAGACGATATGTTTGATCAGTTGGGAGAAGTCGCAGTTTTCTCCAAGATAGATCTTAGATCAAGGTACCATCAGCTAAGGGTTAGGGAGGCAGATGTGAACAAGACTGCATTCCAGACTCGTTATGGACATTATGAGTTTCTTGTCATGCCATTTAGGTTAACGAATGCACCAGCTGCTTTCATGGATATGATGAACTGGGTCTTCTAGCCCTACTTAGACCTGTTCGTGGTGGTGTTTATAGATGATATTTTGGTGTATTCGAGAATCAAGGAGGAGCATGATTCACATGTCCGAGTTGTGCTGCAGATATTGAGAGAAAAGCAACTTTATGCCAAATTCAGAAAGTGTGGGTTTTGGTTGCGAGAGGTGACATTTTTGGGTTATGTCGTGTCTGCTATAGGGATTGGGGTTGATCCTCGGAAAGTTGAGGCTATATTAGATTGGAAGCCACCGAAGTCGGTATCTAAGATTCAAAGTTTTCTGGGTTTTTCTGGGTATTACGGATGGTTCGTTGAAGGGTTTTCAATGATTGCTGTACCCCTAACTAAGTTACTGCGTAAAGGACTACTGTTTGTTTAGGCTGATAAACAAAAGAAGAGTTTAGAGAAACTGAAGAAGATTCTGACTGAAGCCCCAGTATTAATTCAGCCAAAGGCTAGAAAGGAATTCAATCTCTACTGTGATGTGTCACACACGCGTTTGGGTTGTGTGCTGATGCAAGAGGGGAAGGTTGTTGGAACACGGGCACCCCCATGGCACAGCAAAATAAAATTAATCCCGGTGATCCAAACCATGAATCCATGTGTGAGGAATGAATCGGGGTGAAATAATGGTTTCGAATTTACCAAAATTTCAATCTAAGTAGACAGTGACACCTCAACAACAAGAATTTTGATCTACTATCGAACCAAGCCGCAACCTTTAGGATTTTGGCCTCTACGTAATCCACCCAGTTTTATGATGAACGGGAGAAATCTCCAAAACTATTTTTAGAGGTTTCTTTGCTTGACGGCTACTAGACCTCACAAGCTATCTCTTAGGGGTTTTTTTTAAGCTCTGTACCTTTTATTACCTTTTATAATTTTTATATCTTTAATGAATCATAAAATTAAATAAATACAATAATGTTTTTAACCAAAAATTATAATTACATTAATTTATCCAAAAAATATAATTATATTAATTATAACAAGGATTTGATAAACTATATTTCTTTAAATTTATATCTGAACCAAATTCATATATTAATAGAACTATGTCCTTATTATGTGTACAACATACTTATACATATAATATGTTCAATATTTGATTGCCCAATTAAATTAATTCTTTAATTAATTTATTTCATGTGACAACCAAACACAATACCAACTATGTTTTATTCTGTTCATTTCAACCATAGGGTGTGACCCTGTAGGTTCTTGTAACATTAGCAGTAATACTAGAACCATTCTAGTGTTACAAACAATGAGTCGCATCTAGCAATTCATCATTGCTACCTAAGTTACAAGAAGTCATGATTCGACATAACTTTTTGTGATTAACCTTTCATGCATTAATCCTTATGTCCTTTATCTCTGGAATGGACACAAGTCATGTAATAGTCACACTTGTGTTGTCCATCACATGTTTCTTGATATCTTAAGTAGACTATGATATACAAATTAGTATGACATCTCATATCAACTTATTTGAGCATAGCCATGCATTTCTAGTCTCACTCAATCAAGTGGCCTAAGATATTACTCCTATTATGAGGGAGGGGCTTATCCTGTATTGATTAATCATATCCCTCTACATAGATTATGGTATATCCAACATCAGCCTTTATAGAACAACTAGTTACGCTGTACGTTTGACAATATCAAAATATACAACTCACGATGTTGGGATAATGATGATTTCAAGTCTGAAGATCATATACATATTAATCACTATGAGTAATGTTGTGACAATTACATAATAATCCAAGAAACATACTCATAGCAGGTCAGTCCAATATGTTGTTCTCTAACACACATATTCATGCATTGACTTTGACACTCCATATCAACGACAACTCCTTATCATCAATCAACTACATGTTAGTATTAATGCATTATTGTTGTCCTAGTCAACAATAATACTTGACTAAGGATCTTTGAAGAATAATCATATTATTCTCAAGACATTATTATAAAACAATTTATTTGTAGTCACAGAAAAAAATTGAAATAATAATGACAACGCTTTATATTAATAAACATGGTAAATCAAGTATTTTATTACAACCATCTCATGATTGATCTTTGGGAATACTCTTACAATCTCCCACTAGCACTAAGACCAATCACTCATATATCTAATACCAAGCGACTTAGTGTGACGATCATGCTTCTGCTATGTCAGAGGCTTGGTCAGGGGATCAGCAATGTTATCATCTGTAGGTACTCTACATATCTCTACATCCCCTCGATCGATAATCTCTCGAATAAGATGGTAGCGCCTAGGTATATGTTTGGATCGCTGGTGAGATCTAGGTTCTTTAGCTTGTGTAATGGCTCTATTGTTATCACATCGGAGTTCTATAGCATATGTTATGCTAGGCACAACCCCTAGTCCAGTAATGAGCTTCATGATCCAAACCGCTTCTTTTGCTGCCTCACTGGCTGTAATATACTCGGCCTCTGTTGTAGAATCGACTACTGTACTTTGCTTTGAACTCTTCCAGCTCATAGCACCACCATTAAGGCAAAATACAAAACCTGATTACGATCGAGAATCGTCCTTGTCGGTTTGGAAGTTGGCATCAGTGTAACCTATTACACTTAACTCTTCCTCACCTTCATATATTAGGAATGTATCCTTAGTTGTTCTTAAGTACTTAAGCATATTCTTGACTGTGGTCCAGTGACCTTCACCGGGATCTACATGGTACATGCTCGTCATACTTAAGGCATATGAGACATCTATACTGGTACATAACATGGCATACATGATAGATCCAATAGCGGAAGCATATGGAATTTTACTCATGCATTCTCTCTCTTGTGGAGTTGATGGACATATTTCCTTTGAGAGTGAAATACTATGTCTAACAGGTAGGAATCCTCTATTAGATTCTTTCATACTGAAACTTTTCAGTACTTTATCTATGTATGTACTTTGGCTTGGACCTAGTAGTCGTCTTGATCTATCTCTATAGATCTTGACAACTAACATGGAAGTGGCTTCACCCAAGTCCTTCATAGAAAACCAACTTCTTAACCAAGTCTTAATAGACTGCAAGTAGGTATGTTGTTTCCCATGATAAGTATGTCATCTACATACAGTACCAAGAATGTGATAGTGCTCCCACCAACTTTCTTGTAAACACATGGTTCATCTTAATTTTTGATAAAACCAAACTCTTTGATTACATCGTTAAAACAAAGATTCCAACTTCGAGAAGCTTACTTTAACCCATAAATGGGTCTTTGTATCTTACATATATTTCTAGCATCCTTTGGATTGACAAAACCTTCAGGTTGTGTCATGTACATATCCTCTTCAAGTTTCCCATTAAGGAAAGCTGTTTTGACATCCATCTGCTAGATTTCATAATCATGAAATACAGCTATGGTGAACAAGATCCTGATCGATTTAAACGTAGCTATAGGAGAAAAGGTTTCATCATAGTCAACACCATAAATTTGGTGAAAACCTTTAGCGACTAATCGCCCCTTGTATGTTTGTACATTACCATCCATGTCATTTTTTTTTTTAAAATCCACTTGCACCCTATAGGTTTAACCCCCTCGGGTGGGTTAATCAAAGTCCATACTTGGTTTTAATACATGGAATCCATCTCAAATCTCATGGCCATAAGACATTTCTTAGAGTCTGGGCTCGTCACCGCTTCTTGATAAGTCCTAGGCTCATCTTGATCTATAAGAAAAACATCACCATGCGTTGTAATGAGAAATCCATATCTCTCAGGTGCATGGCATTCTCTTAAAGATCTGCGCGATGGTTATGTTTCTATAGCGGTTACTTGTTCCTCAATTTCTTGTGGAATTTGTTGTTGTTCTATCTCTAGTTCAGTGGTATCTTGTGATTCTTGAATTTCTTCAAGTTCAATCTTTCTCCCACTTTCTTTTCTAGAAATAAATTCTCTCTTTAGGAAGACATCAGTCCGAGCAATAAACTTTTTGTTCTCAGTGGGATTAAAGAAATAATATCCTTTGGTTTCTTTTGGATACCCCACAAAAATATACCTTTCAGATTTGGGTTCAAGCTTAGTAGACGTTTGACGTTGAACATAAGCTTCGCAACCCCAAATTTTCATAAAAGACATACTGGGACATTTCCCAGTCCACATCTCATATGGCGTCTTTTGAAACGATTTAGTGTGAAAGTAGTTGTCTCAAGTGCATGTCCCTAAAAAGAATTCGGTAGATCAGCATAACTCATCATGGATCGAATTTCTTCTCTCAAAAACTCTATTCCATTGAGGAGTACTAGGAGGAGTAAGTTGTGAGACAATCCCACATTCCTTCAAAAGATCATCAAACTCTAGGCTCAAATACTCTCCACCTTGATCAAATCGAAGTGACTTGATAGTTTTTCCTAGTTGATTTTGTACTTCGTTTTTGAATTCCTTGAACTTTTTAAGGGACTCAGACTTATGGCGCATGAGATAAACATACCCATATCTATAGAAATCATCAGTGAAAGTAATGAAGTAGTGAAATTCTGGCCTGTGTATTTATTGGTCCACAAACATCAGAATGTATTAGGCCCAATAAATCACTAGCTCGTTCACTTTTACCAGTAAAAGGAGGTTTAGTCATTTTTCCCAATAAGCAAGATTCACATACTTCAAATTGTTCAAAAACAAATGAATCTAAGAAACCATCTTTATGGAGTATGGATATGCGTTTCTCACTTAAATGGCCCAAACAACAATGCCAAAGATAAATTTGATTTGAGTCATTTATTTTAGATCTTTTAGTATTTATGTTGTAAATGGGATTCATTTGATCGAAGATATAGAGGCCACTAATCAATTGTGCGGAACCATAGAAAACATTATTGTTATAAAAGGAACAACAATTATTCTTAATAATTATCTCAAAACCAATTTTTTCTAACCAAGAAATTGAAATAATGTTTTTAGTCAAACTGGGCACAAAATAACAATCCTCTAAACATAAATCAAGTCCACTAGGCAAAGTTAAAGTATATGTTCCCACAGCTAATGCAACAACCTTTGCTCCATTTCCAACTCGCGGTTCACATCTCCTCTAGCCAAAGTCCTCCTCATTTGTAGTCCTTGTACAGAAGTACAAATATGAGAACCACAACCAGTATCTAATACCTAAGAAGTAGTAGTTGATTTCCGCTTATTTTAGCCTTCTTGACTTCCTCAAAATAGATAGGGCAGTTCTACTTCCAATGTCCAGTCACAACACAATGAAAGTAGTTTCCATCCTTAGACACCCCACCTTTAGGTTTCAGTGAAGCCTTTCCTTTTCTAGGCTTGGGCCTACCTTTGCCCTTGGGCATTGTCTAAAATTTGGCCTTTCCCTTGCCCTTGTTGTTACGGACCATCAGTATGGGCTGGGTCCAACCTTTTTCATGTTGCCTTCAACGGTTTGTAACATATTGAGCAACTGTGGCAGAGTCTTGTCAATTTCATTCATATTGAAAGTGAGGACAAACTGGCTGTAGCTATCCAGCAACGATTGCAGAATAACATCAGTGGCCAACTCTTGGCTCAATGGAAACCCAATCTTAGATAGGCTTTCAATATAGCCAATCATCTTAAGGACATGAGGTCCTACTAGGTTTCCTTCAGCCTGCTTACAATGGAATAAGGCCTTAGAGATATCGAACCTCTCTTGTCGTGCTTGCCCCTGATAAAGTTCTTTCAGGTGCTTGATCATATCATAAGAAACCATGTCCTCATGTTGCTTCTGAAGCTCAGGATTCATAGTGGCAAGCATAAGACATCCAACATCTACCATGTCATCGAGATGCTTCTTGTAAGCATCTCTATCAGTCCTAGAGGCATTAGCAGGTGGTTCATTAGGAAATTGTTGTTCAATGACATATAATTTCCGTTCTTGTTAGAGGACAATCCTCAAGTTACGGAACTAGTCAATAAAATTCAAACTGTTCAATTTGTCGTTCTCAAGGACCGATCGCAATGAGAGTGTATTAGTGTTTGCAGCCATAATATATCTACAACAATTAAATATTCGTGTGAGTAAATGATTATTGTTTTGTCGAGTTTTAAAATTTATAAAAAGAATGATCGAACCAAGAAACTAACTCTGATAATGACTTAAGGCAAGTGCACCTACCGAACAGTAGTATAGCTTAGGCAAGACCGGATTGTCAAACCCAAAGGAACTAAAAGTACTAATACTAACCTTCTTTCTATTATTTAGCCCAAATATTAAGTGATTGGTTGTTCAATCTAAATTAACTAACTACTAAGCTAAAGATGCAAAGACAAAAAGAATGAATTTGGGAAATACTGTTGGGAAAACTCAGTTGATTAAGACGATACCCTTAAGAAGAATCCACCTAGACTTCACTTGTTATCTAACACTGAACCAGACAATTTATTCACTTGACTTGATCCCTAAGATTCCCTATTTTGTATTAAACCCTCTCTCGAGGCGAATAACGTCTAACCCTACGTTGATTAATTGAAATCTCTTTCTAATTAAAACCCTAGAATCGCATTAACTCGATCTATGGACTCCCATATTAGGTTTGTCAATGTGGTACCAAACCCTTTGGTGTCCCAAAGACACAATTGTGCTACCAAAGCATCGGTGACCAAGTCACAAATCCAATGATGGGGCCAACCCATTGTGTGATACCCAATCACTAGCAGACGATCCCATATCTCATGTGGGGCCAACCCACAGATGGTTAAACCACGAGGGACAAGTCGCAATGAGGTGCCAAACCTCCGGTGTCCCAAAGACACAATTGTGCTACTAAAGCACCGTGACCGTAGTCACAAATGCATTGATGGGGCCAACCCATCGTGTGATACCAAATCATGGCGTCAATCCCATATCTCACAAGTGGGGCCAACCCACGGTGGTGTTAACCACGAGGACGAGACAATGAGGTACCAAACCTCTGGAGGTGCCAAACCTCGTGACCCAAAGTCACAAAGTGTGTTACCAAAACACCGGTGCTCACAATCGACAAAATATCACCGCTCCCTCCACTCGTATCACCCATCAACATACCACACTCATGTAATCATGCATATCATATAATCATGCATATCATGCTAATATGTCTAATCTCATATCCCATGTCACATATATCCACACCATGGTATCATATAGATCATCGATAAACTCATAATAATAATCTTGACCTACCCGAGTCCGTAATCATACCCATTAGGGTATCATATCAATCATCAACTGTTTCATTAATCATCACACGGGTTATCAATCATATTACTAAATGTATGTGTTAGTTTACACACCGTAAATCTGAGTCTAGAATCCAGCGAAAATGATCTAAGTCCCTCGATTACTAGATCCTTTTAAGATGATTTGGTTTCCTACCAAATCAAGAATCACCCAATGATTCTCCTTAGCAATCGGCTACACCATAAAAGATGAACAGTTAATCTTTTGTTACCTTTGCCTTAATCGAACCTAAAAGATTGAAATAATAACAATACCATGTACTTACCCCTACTTACCAATCGATTAACAAAGAATAACGATTCCCTTGCTTGCTTTCACACTCCAAAGACCCTATAACAAAGAGATTAGAATCCTTCCGGCATGACCCTTTTCTACCTTAATCAACCAACCTTGACAAAGTATAAGGAGAGAAAGGAGATGACCATTCGCCAAGGACTTACCAATTCCAACCGATGGAAGGAAGGCCTCCAAACACCATCGATACTCGCCAAGACAACCACTAGAAGAGGGATAGATTCGCCAACACCTTGATCAAAAGAAGGAAAGAATTGACCACCAAAACACTAAGAGAAGGGAGGTATTCCGCTTAAAACTCGTAAGTACAACAGAGGAAAATGGTTTAAGAGATGAGAAGGAATCGCCAACAAATGAGAAGGGTTCGCTTGAGTGCTTAACACCCCTACTTTCGGCTTTGTACAATTAAAGAAAGAGGAAGAAAATGTGAGAAGAAGGGATATAGGTTTGACACACAATTGAAAAAGAAAAGTGATGAATGAGCACATTCGGCTATCAAGGAGTTTGAAGAAAATAAAACAAATTCTAAGCAACTAGGCTTTGACTTCACGAAGGAAAGATGGAGGAATTTACTTGGAAAGTTTCGCTTGCTTTTGAGAGAAGAAGAATTTGGTTTACAAAAGAAGAAATGGGAAAAGGAAATGTTTTTAGAGGCTTGAGTTTGGTTCCAATAGATGAAAGAAAGAACAACAATGAGAGAATTTCTACAAAGGAAATTGGTTTGTTTTTGACAAAAGAGAGGACTTTAGCTTACCAAAATGACGAAAAATGCACCAAAGATGCAAAGGCATATTCGGCCTTCCCTCTCCCACACTAAGCCGCCACTTTCCCTCCAACTCCCCTAAATTTCGCCACAATCCCCCAAAGCTCCCATTCACTCATTTGAAATGAGTGGACCAAGTCCTCCTCCACACTTTGCTCTCCACCATCCAAGTCACCACTTGACCAAGTCCAAGGTGGAGTTTAAATCACCCACAACTCCTCCCTCCTATGCCGTCCAAAATAAGTGACAAAAGGGACTCTTGCTTGAACTCGGACCTCCCTCACATGTGGATGACGCCACACCAAGCTCCTCCCTTGCCACTGGCCACTCTTCACTTGTGCAATAAAATACCAAAGAAAACCCTTATACCCTAGCTCCAACTGCTCCCCTAACTTGACACCCAAAACCAAAATTTTCCCATTCACTGGGCACACTCCTAGGCTACAATTAAGCCCTAAACACAGAAATAGCAACACAAAGACACTAAACACATGCAATAACATGCGGCAACAAAATAGCCCCTAACCGGGATATTACGCTTCTACCCCTTAAAAATAATTTCGACCTCGAAATTACTCGATCAAAAGAGTTGCGGGTATTCTTGCCTCATCATATCCTCGGGTTCCCACGTAGCTTCTCCACGCCATGATTCCGCCAAAGAACCTTAACCAAAGGCACGGACTTCTTACGCGTAACCTTCACATCCCGATCTAGAATCGCACGGGTTCTTCTTCCATGGACAAGTCTGGATTTACCTCGATCTCTTCTATCGCCACCACATGTGACGGATCTCGAGCGATAGCGCCAAGCATCGACACGTGAAAATGTCGTGAATCGACTAAGCTCACCGGCAACTCAAAACGTCACGCCCTTGGTCCAACTCGTCTCAATACCTTATACGGCCCAATAAACCTCGGACTTAGCTTGCCTTTCCTTAGAACCTCAACACCTTCTTCCAAGGTGAGACCTTCAGAAAACTCGATCCCCACAAGAAACTCTATATCTCTTCGCTTAAGATCGGCATAGGACTTCGCAGGTGCAAGCCTCCTTCAATCGATCTGAATTAACTTAACCTTGTCTTGGCCTCGACAACCAACTCGGTCCTAACAAGCGACGCTCACTTAGCTCATGTCAACAAGTAGGTGAGCGACACTTCCTACCATACAACGCCTTATATGGTGCCATCTTGATGCTCGCTTGGTAGGCTGTTGTTGTAGGCGAATTCACTAATGGTAGATACTCCTCCCGCCTACCCTCAAGTCTAAAACACACTCGAAGCATGTCCTCCAATATCAGATAACTCTTTCCATTGCCATCAATCATGGATGAAATGCCGTCTTTGAAATCTAACCGTACCAGAGCTCGATGCAAAGCCTTCCGAACCTTGACGTGAATGGGTCCCTATCCGAGATGATCGTCACAGCACCCCTGCGATCTCACAATCTCGACACATCTGACTTCGCCAACCTCTCGAAGTGAGTAATCCACCTCACAGGAATAAAGTGGCGGATTTAGTCGGTACCGATCCACAACTACCCAAATCAATCCTTCTTGCTCGGTAAGCGGTAATCCACCGGCGAAATCCATAGTTATCCTTTCCCACTTCCATGTGGAATCTTCTTTGGTCAAGCAACCCATGACAAGCGATGCTCACCTTGACCTGGCGACATGTCGGACACTTTCCTACAAACTCGTCACCTCCTTTTTCAAACCCGACCACGTAAGCTGTTCCACGAGATCCTTATACATTTTGCTACCTCCGGGATGCATAGCGTGGGTCGCTATGAGCATCTGAAGAATCTTTTGCCTCAATTCAAGATCTCTCGGCATACAAGCCTTCCCTCGAAACACAGAACCCCATCATTAGACAAGCTATACCCTTCAACCCATCACTCTGACTGAGTCTTCGCGGCGCTCAAAACCTCATCTAACAATTGCTTTTCTCGATCGCTCAACCTAAGTAGGCTTAACTGCGGTTCGCGAGTAATACTACCGTCGTACAAACTCAAGTGGGCAAACAACGCTCTTAAATCCGAAACAACCTTACGGCTCAACGCGTCTGCCACGACGTTAGCCTTGCCCGGATGATACTCAATTGAGCAATCGTAGTCTTTCAGCAGCTCAATCCATCGGCGCTGTCTCAGATTCAAGTCTTTCTGAGTCAGAAGGTACTTCAGACTCTTATGGTCCGTGTAGACTATGGTCCGTGTAGACTATCGATCTCTCTCCGTACAAGTAATGCCTCCATATCTTTAAGGCAAATACTATAGCCGCAAGCTCCAAATCGTGCGTAGGATAATTGACCTCATGTGGCCTCAGCTGTCGGGATGCGTAAGCCACAACCTTCCCTTCTTGCATCAGCACACAACCCAAACCCAGATGTGATGCATCACAAGATAATCAGAATTCCTTACCAGACCTCGGGTTGAATCGAGCCGAGCTTCGGTCAAAATCTTCTTCAACTTGTCGAAGCTCTCTGTTGCTTCTCGGTCAAATAAGCGGAACTCCCTTTCTCAATAATTTGGTCATCGGTTTGCAATTAACGAGAAACCCTCACAAATCTTGGTAGTATCCCCGCCAACCCCGTAAAACTCCGAATCTCGCTCATCGACTTAGGCGGCTTCCAATCCAAAACCGCTTCTACCTTGCGGGGTCCACTCTAATCCCTCGGTGACACTACATGACCCAAGAATGTCACCTCCACGAGCCGTAACTCACATTTATTGAACTTCGCGACAGAGTTGTTTCTCCTTAGAATCATAATACCACCCGTAAATGAGCATCATGCTCTTCCTCGCCCTGAGTATACCAAGATGTCGCCGATAAAAACTACACTGGCCCGATCTAGGTCTTGTTGGAACACCTATTCATCGATCCATGAAAGTCAGTCGGTGCGTTAGTCAACCCGAGCGGCATAACTAGGAACTCAAAATGCCCATACCGAGTATTTAAATGCCGTCTTACGAGATATCCACCTCTTTTACCTTCAACTGGTGATACCGGACCTTAGGTCGATCTTCGAGAAAACCGACGCTTCTTCGGTGATCAAACAAGTCATCTATCCGAGGCGGTGGATACTTGTTTTAATCGTCGACTTATTCGGTTAGCGGTAGTCTACGACATCACGCATAGTACCGCTCTTCTTCTTTACAAAGAGTACCGCTCCCCATGGTGAAATGCTTGGCTCGATAAAGCCTCGGTCCAACAATTCAGATTCGAGCCTTAAGCTCCACTAACTCCTTAGGTGCCATCTCAGACGGAGCAATGGATACGAGTGCGATTAAGAATGAGATCTATCCGAACTCTACCTCTCGATCCGATGGCAAACCCAAAGCTCCTCGGAAACACATCCACAAATTCCCTAATCTGTCCGAACTGCTCTCCACAAAGCAGACTCCTTAGTCTCCAAGGCATACACATGAACCACACACGCTTCACGCCCTTCCCGACCATTTTCTCAAATTTTCAGAGCGAGATACCACATTGGATGATAGTTTCTCCTATTACCGATCGAACCACTTCATCACCCTCGGTGTGCTCAGAACCATGCGCTTAGTCATGCAATTCAACTTCACCGACACTTACCCGGCCGGTCCATTCGAGAATTAGATCGAACTCCCTAATGGCGCTCCATCGATCGACCTCAAATACTACCCCTTGGAGTTCTAGGGTACCTCTCAAACAGCTTTATCTACTACTACAGAGTGACCTAGAGGCTAATCACACCATCCGCCTGAAGATATCTCGTAGTCTAAATCCATTGTCTCTACTATACCATCGGCAACATAAGAGTCGAGAACCCACATCAATTAAAGCAAGATAAGGAGAACCAAAAATTAAAACGCATCTGCGGTTATGACGTCGAATTAAGGCCGCCTCTCTCAAGCCTCAAAGATATACCAATCCAGCCGTCTGCCTCGAACTACTCAGACCTCTGCCGGTGCTCCACGGCCCCACCGTAACTATTACCCCTCGCCATTACCTCGGCCCCTCTGGGGTCCATTATTTTGTACTAATTACGGCCGATTCTCCGATCAATTCTAGCTAACTTACGCAGACGGGTCCCTCACTTCGGTGGTCCAATGAGCCACACTCAAAATAGCCTCGCCATCGGTCCAACATCCTCCCGGTGAGCCTTTCCACGGTTACATTTGCGGCGGTCCCTCGCTAGCAAGAATAAACCTACCCGATCGAATCGCCCACTCGGTCTAGCCTTTTCTCATTGACACCGATGACCCGTAAGATCCAAACTCCTTTTGTAATGGTTTCTATCCATACCGCCTCACGACTCTTTAATGCCCTCGGCAACCTTCGCTTTTCAACTAGAACTGCAAATTCACGCCTCGCCGGGCGCAATTATCAACCTTAGTTCGCCTCGCAGCCATCCTCAAACGAACACACCTCTCATGCTCAAGAGCCACCATACCCTCGCATACCGACTCACCTCGTAAACTCCGGCCAGACTCGGCACGATTTGCTCCCTCGACTAACCTCGTAAATGCTTTCCTCGCTTCATTTATGTAGTTAGCTCCGACGCATTTTTTCCGATAAGCACCGAAAATAGTCCCATGTCGATCTTCCATTGAAGGTTGCCACGGACCGTGAGCCACCACCGGTATGACTCATCCCGAGAAGTGATACGATCCCTTCAACTTTTCTTCCGCGGTTAGGTCTAGATCATCCATGATCCGCCTGTCGCTTCCACCAATACTCGAGGCTGGAGCAACACCCGAGACACCCCAAAGAACTCAATTTATTTGTTCAAGTCGCCAGCACGATTTCCTAGCTCCCACGCCTCCACCTACTCCAGCCTACCCTTTCTAAAACCCGCAAGATCGTCTGGACTCTCGTGATCATTGCCAAGATGTTCTCGAACTCACCACCTCCATTGGTGGCGAACCAGACCTCATTCTTCTAAACCCGCCTCGAACCCACGGGCTTAGAAACAAATCATCCTACGCGACCACGCCCACGACCACGCCCACCTCGGTACTCATGACTAAATCTCGTCGATTAAAGAATTTTATGTATCGGTCATTATTCCACTATTTTAAAGCAAAGTTTTATGAATATTAAAGAGACTTTGTTTTCATGAGTCCACGTAATCCTATCAGCCAGGTCTCTAAAGTAATCTTACTATCACTAGCCATTCAATCATATCAATTAATATCACAACCAATAGTACGGTACTTACAAGCGACCGGTGCCGAGACTCGGTGTCATGCCTTTCAAACCATACTTTAAAATGTAATACTTAAAACTATAGTTTTAAAACATTTTGGGCCTCGGGCCCATAGCCGAGCTTTTAAACTTGGCTCGATATTATTAAATGTAACACCCCAAACCCGGACAAGACACCACGTCAAGAAACTGTATGTTACGGGAAACATGTTTGTGAGAGGTTAAATTTTTCGTTAAAAGAAAGTGAAAACACGTAGTATTTTGAAGACAATTTGAGTAGACTTGTTTGAAATCGATGGTGTATTTGAAACTAGGAGATTTTGAAATCTTAACTGTAATGTGTGGTTAAACGAGTTTAAACCATTTAAACCTTAATAGTTTCTTAGTGTTACTTAAAACCTTTTAGACTTAGGAGTAATACAAGTTTGATTTGAAAATCATTTGAATTTGCTTACTATAAAGACATAGTGTGATACCCATGGTATGGTTTAAAACACATTATGCTATAATTTTGAAATCATTATCTTTCCAAGTTTTAGTAAAATTCATACCAACTTGTTTTGTTAAGGCATATTAAAATCTAATTAAAACATAAACATCACAAAACATAAATTAAAGGCCTTTTTCAAATCCAATATAAAACCCAAGTAAAGTAAATAAGCTAAAGTACCCAAATTCAATAGTCCGAGCAACACTTTTATTAAAGCATGGCATGTGCACCGAGTCCATCCCGGCTCCATGTCCGCTCACGAGTCACTGAAATGTCAAAGGAGAGGGTGAGTCGAGTGACTCGATGTGTAAATCCCGCTCAAGAACAACATGCTAACACACATCATACAAAGCAACATAATTAATGCAACCCGATCCTAACCATCCATATCGCTTTTCTACCCGTGTGGTACCAAACCACCGGTGGTGCTAAACCACCGGTGACATATAGTCACAATGTGTTACCAAAACACCGTGTCCCAAAGACACAATATCCGCCAATGTGGTACTAAACCACTGGTGTCCTAAAGACACAATTGTGCTACTAAAGCGGTGGTGACCAAGTCACAAATCCAATGATGGGGCCAACCCATCGTGTGATACCCAATCACTAGCAGACGATCCCATATCTCATGTGGGGCCAACCCACAGTGGTTAAACCACAGGGACAAGTCGAATGAGGTGCCAAACCTCCGTGTCCCAAAGACACAATTGTGCTACTAAAGCACCGTGACCGTAGTCACAAATGCATTGATGGGGCCAACCCATCGTGTGATACCAAATCTTGGCGTCAATCCCATATCTCACAAGTGGGGCCAACCCACGTGGTGTTAACCTGAGGGACGAGACGCCGAGGTACCAAACCTCTGGAGGTGCTAAACCTCCGTGACCCAAAGTCACAAAGTGTGTTACTAAAACACCGTGCTCACAAGACAAAATATCACCGCTCCCTCCACTCAGATCACCCATCAACATACCACACTCATGTAATCATGCATATCATATAATCATGCATATCATGCTAATATGTCTAATCTCATATCCCATGTCACATATATCCACGACCATGGTATCATATAGATCATCAAGAAACTCATAATAATAATAATCGACCTACCCGAGTCCGTAATCATACCCATTAGGGTATCATATCAATCATCATCGTTTCATTAATCATCACACGTGTTATCAATCATATTACTAAATGTATGTGTTAGTTTACACACCGTAAATACTGAGTCTAGAATCCAACGAAAATGATCTAAGTCCCTCGATTATTAGATCCTTTTAAGATGATTTGTTTCCTACCAAACCAATCACCCAATGATTCTCCTTAGCAATCGGCTACACCATAAAAGATGAACAGTTAATCTTTTGTTACCTTTGCCTTAATCGAACCTAAAAGATTGAAATAATAACAATACCATGTACTTACCCCTACTTACCAATCGATTAACAAAAGAATAACGATTCCTTGCTTGCTTTCACACTCCAAAGACCCTATAACAAAGAGATTAGAATCCTTCCAAGATGACCCTTTTCGCCCTTAATCAACCAACCTTGACAAAGTATAAGGAGAGAAAGGAGATGACCATTCGCCAAGGACTTACCAATTCCAACCGATGGAAGGAAGGCCTCCAAACACCACCGATACTCGCCAAGACAACCACTAGAAGAGGGATAGATTCTACCAACACCTTGATCAAAAGAAGGAAAGAATTCGCCAACCAAAACACTAAGAGAAGGGAGGTATTCCGCTTAAAACTCGAGAAGTACAACAGAGGAAAATGGTTTAAGAGATGAGAAGGAATCGGCCAACAAATGAGAAGGGTTTGGCTTGAGTGCTTAACACCCTACTTTCGACTTTGTACAATTAAAGAAAGAGGAAGAAAATGTGAGAAGAAGGGATATAGGTTTCACTACACAATTGAAAAAGAAAAGTGATGAATGAGCACATTCGCTATCAAGGAGTTTGAAGAAAAATAAAACAAATTTGACAACTAGGCTTTGACTTCACGAAGGAAAGATGGAGGAATTTACTTGGAAAGTTTGACTTGCTTTTGAGAGAAGAAGAATTTCGGTTTACACCCTAATCCGCCCAAAAAATCTCGACCTCCCTCACATGTGGATGACGCCCTACACTCTAAAAGAAAGAAAACCCTTATACCCTAGCTCCAACAGCTCCCCGACTTGACACCCAAAAACAACTCCGCTTAATTATGCTAGATAAACACTGCTCTTAGATAGGACTTTTGCTCCACCACTTTGAATCAATATCCCTTTGAAAAATATTAACACAAGAGTTAGGCTCACATAATTAAAAACAAATCAAATATTTATCATATAGTTTAGAAAATAATAACAAGATCCGTCTTAGGTTTCATCCCCTTCAGGTATCTGAAGGGTTTAGTTCATAATAATAAAAGAAAACATCTCAGAAGAAAAGATAAAACAAAACATAAGAAATCCCTAAAACTCCCTAAAGGAGTTGAAGGAGAACTACGCCATCTTGAGTAGAATATCGGCTTCTTGAGATGGATCAACTGGCTATCTTCGAGTGATTCCCACAAATCTAACCTTTTTGGCTCGGCTCCTTGGCCTAGCTAACTGCCCCTTTGAAGGTTATGCTTAGAGTGTTTATATAGGCTATTGGAATCTTTATTTGGCCCCTAAGTATCTTAATCTGAGTGGAATTCCTACTAGGGTGTTTGAATAGGCTTTTGAATATGTTTCTTTGCCTTCAAGTATCCAAATCCAAGTAAAACTCCTCTTGCCCATGGCAAGGACATGCCCATGGCACACGCCTGTGCGGATCATAGCCAGGCTATGTTCGAGTCTATTAAAGAGAGATGCCAGTGTGTTTCGGGGTCCAGTCCATGTTAGAGTAATTTAGGGAGGCACGGCCGTGTGGTCTTGGGCCCAGGCCGTGTCGATTTCTATTTTGGTCCATTTTAAGCCCGTTTCGTGTTCTTTTCATCCCTAAGTGCTTTCCTGAGTATAAAAAATGAAAAGAAAGGATTAAGAGCACCTTTTTACACAATTCTGGAAATAAATCATCCAAAAGTATGCTAAATGTGGGATTAAAATATGTTACTTTTACAGTTTATTAGTAAATTTACCAAGTTTATATTAATCACGAAAAAAACTTTATTAAATGAAGTTCCCACTATTTTATTTCAAAATTAATAACCCTCATAAATTAATTTTGGAAAGACTTTCTCAAAAGTATTTCTAGTGGGTTAAGGATCCATATTTCACCTCCTCTTAAGTGAGCTTTGGCTTTACTCTCAAGACTATGGTTATTTAGGTAAGCAACATTTGCTAATTACATCATATGTAACTCCTAATATTTGGTGAACAACTCTTTTTCTAATCATCTTATAATTTATCCAATTTACTTACCCCTAGGTTTCTAATCCTATTAGAGTAACTTAGTTAAGTCATTAACTAATTTTTAACCAGCAAATATCACTTGTTTATTCTTCGCGTTTAACCAAGAAAAATACTAGTACTTCACTTTGGTAGAACCTACATAGTATTGATTGAGGCCTTAACGAGGGTAAAATTGGAAGGCCATGTTGACTTAATATTTTAATAAAGGGATTTTATTAAGGTTGTTGCATTTCACCAATTATGGTCTACTTTAGTTCATTTAGTCTTTTAATTGTGCTCATCAATTAATGGGGTTTATTATTATTAAATTTTAATATATATAAAAATTGGCATGCTTTAGACATCCATAGGATCTCATACATGAATAAATAAAGTAATAAATAAATGCAATAGTTATAGCCCATAAACTAAGGTGGTTCAACCCAAGCCAATGGGAGAACGAAAAGTGAACCTAAAGGTGTAAGTCATTTCACAAGGTATCGGTCCACACTAGGTGTCCCATCTTCCTTCTCGCCTAGCCCATAGCAACTTTTGTAAATTACAATATGTAGAAACTCGTTTTACATACAAGGGAGTAAGATGAGAAGAGAAATACAAGATAATAGTAATAAGGCCCGACACATAGGTCGTATTTAAAAAAATAAAACCTTTTATCAAATGGGTCATTGGGCCATAACTATGCATTTCAAACACCATGCATGTCAAAAATAGCATACATAATTCAACGATTTGCTAAGGTGAATTAAAAAATATCATTTCAACCTTTTGTGGCCTACCAAGTTTATTTATTTTTATTAACAAAACATACTGCAAGAAGATGGGGTTTGAGGTAGTCGGAGGGGCAGAGCCCCCACGGTATGGACCGTCCACCCCTGTTGTATGAATCGCATACCCTAGTTAAATGAAACCTCACGATTTGATAACTTTTTTCAACATAAACATGTTTTCAGGATTTTTAATCCTTAAGGTTTCATATCAGAACAACCCTTGTTCCACTAGCCAGTTAACTCTTACTGGAAACTGTAAATACCACGGTCGCATCATTACAAGTTTGTTAACAGTTAATAGTAATAACATAAAATCGAATAGGCCACAACACTATAATTAACATTTAATCAATTATCGAAAGGAACAGTTATTAGGTTATGCTTAAATAATTTAAACAATCTAAAACGTAATAAAATTAAAGCATTCATCTTATACAATTGAATCACCCAAGTATTTAAACCCGAGTCCGTATCACACAAGTGTCTCTGATACCACTGTTGGAACGCCGGCACCCCCATGGCGCAGAAAAATAAAATTAATCCCGGCAATCCAAACCATGAATCCATGTGTGAGGAACGAGTCGGGGTGAAATAATGGTTTCAAAATTACAAAAATTTCAATCCGAGTAGATAGCGACGCCTTGGCAACAAGAATTCTGATCTACTATCTAACAAAGCCACAACCTTTAGGATTTTGGTCTTTACGTAATCCACCTAGTTTGATGATGAACGGGAGAAATCTCCAAAACTGTTTTTAGAGGTTTCTTTGCTTGACGACTGCTAGACCTCCCAAGCAATCTCTTAGGGATTCTTTTTAAGCTCTGTATCTTTTATTACCTTTTACAGTTGGTATATTTTTAATGAATCATAAAATTAAATAAATAAAATAATGCTTTTAATTGAAAATTGTAACATCCCTAACCTGAGACCGTCGCCGAAATAGGGTTTAGAGGCATTACGGAACAATAGGATCATTTTACATCGCATTCATGATACAAAGTCAATCATCATCAAACACATTCATATACAATCATAGTGTCCCTTAAACGAGTCATCAAGACCCCAAACATGCTTATAAACCGAGTCTGTACTAAACCGAAACACATATAAAATTTCATGAAAAATTGAAACTTTTCTAGAATATGGGGAGACACGCACGTGGGGGTAGACCGTGCCTCTCCCACGGCTACATGACACACCCGTGTGACCTCCCCATGGCTATATACTGCCAAAATCAACACGGCTAACAAGCACGCCCGTGTGCTAAGGCTGTGTCCTATAAGGTCATATACTACCATTTCTCGTACGACCTATAGGCACGCCCGTGCCATGGCCGTGTCCAGTTTAAGCCACATTCTACCAATTTACCCACGGTCCAAGACACGCCCGTGTGCCCCAACCGTACGACATTATAGGCCATCTTTGCAAGGCCAACATGCCACCCACTTAGGGTTAAACCTACAAGGCAATCAACCAAACATCTCATGCACATATTGCCATCTAAAAGCATACCAATTCAGCAATTTAAAACATACAATCAATACCAACTCTAATCATACCCAATTCAATACCAATACTTATTATATCACAAGCGTAATTCATTCCCAAATCTTACTACTCCTACTAGCATTTATCAACACAAAGTTACCACTCAATAGCAAATTTATCAATCTACAAATCATGCCAAAAGATGCATCATTTAGATACCACATTCGTTCATGCCAAACCTATCACATATCTAGCCACATCTCATGGCTACTGACAAATCTCAAACTTGATTCAATTTACCAGCCTACACATCCCATATTCAAGCTATATACATCTTTCCAAAAGTACCAAAATAGAATGTCGATAGTGTGATTGAGAAGCTGACGATCCCGGATCCGAGCTAGCTTTACTGACACTGCAAGGCAGAGAAACAAATCACACAGTAAGCTTTCAAAAGCTTAGTAAGTTCGTAATATAATACATATTACTCGATACTATGAAACACCCCAAACCCGGCCCATAAGCCCTGACCGAATCTGGCATGCTCCTTAAAAACAATGTAGTTAAGTTTCGTAATGACATTTTGAAAATCTTGGTGATTTTGAAGAAAATAAATTTAGAATGTTCTCAAGTTAAAACAGTGTTGTAATTTAGCTTTGCACTAAAACGATATTTTCATATTGCAAAAGTTATAAGTTAAAAGAAATACTGGATTTTAGAGTTTATTATTATTAACCTGAACACTGTAGGTGTTTGGGCTTCAAAACAATTGATGTTGTTTTACGAAAAATATTTGATCGTCTTGTTCGATGTTATTCGTATCATAATAAAAATTAAAAATGCATAAATAAAACAGTTAAGTGATAATGGCCTTATTACATCAAAATATAACCCAAAATAAATACAAATAAACTGAATAAGGAAACCGAAAATAAAACTGAGTTGTACATAGCCACCACTAAGTTCCTGCCGACCCGGTCCATTCACTGAGTGCCATCTGCAAAAAGTTAGCCCACGAAGGGTGAGTCAACAGACTCAGTGAGTAACAACCATCACAGATTCCCAAAACATACAAGGCATAACAAGTCACACGAAATAATGGTAAACCATGATGCAACCCAAACCACCTAGATCCAACCTTTACACATCACCCGTACCTACCGATCACACCGTGAGGATTACTAAATCGACCCTCCATCCACTGCACACCATCGAAGGCAGTCGCTGCAGTCAACTGCACATCACGCTTATAATTGTGGCATAGCCACCAGATATTGTGACAGAGTCACCAGATTCATATTATGTGACATAGTCACCAGATAATGTGACAGAGTCACCAGATATTGTGGTATGAACCACCAGATCACTTCCCCTTTCACATAATCACCCATATGCCCATGCAACATACATAACATACTGAATAACATGCATTATACCTTACCCCATAGCCATAATAATATTTCTCATATATCCATATTCATGTTTTATAAACTTTACTTCACTGAGAGTTAGGGGTAACGTACCTGAATGCACTGTACCATGGGATGGTACTTGTAGCCATATTCATGCATAGCCTTATTAACATATACAAATCAATATTATTGTTAGTTGGGAATTTAGGGTGGGTTACACACCTGATTACTTGTAGAACTAATCGAAATCCCGAAAATCCCGATCTAATGCACTAGATCTCTTCTCCTACATTCGGCCAACACTAACCACATTAGTCAATAGGCCATTCGGCTAAACACAAATCTCAAAGGGTTAACGAGACCAAAACCCTTACCTTGTTGCCGATTTGGTTACCAACCAAATCCTGAAACTTCGTGATGATCCCCCCTTGCAATCGGCTAGGCACTAGAACACTCAATCGATTAGTTTTTGGCTTTTGAACGAATAAGAAACAGATCTGAAACACTAGAAATCTTACCTAGATTGCTTAGCCAAATTCCGAAGATCTGTCAAAAATCTCCTAAAACACCATAATTAGAATCGGCACCCTTAATAAATAATATGGCCTTGGCCGAATATTAATATCCCTTACCTTGATTGTCTAAATCCTGAAAATATCACTTGTCCTTGGAGATGTCAAAATCCCTACATGGTATATGTTAGATTCGATTCTAACATTTGATGAACAAAGTAAATGGCCTTCGGCCTAAGATCACACTTCACTTACCTTGGATATTCAAATCCCAGATAATCTCCTCCTAATCGCCAACTACAATAGAATCCCAAAATTCCCCTTCAAGGTTTCGGCCACAGAGAACAGAAGAGATTAAAATTTTGCTTTTCGACAGTTAGAGGAAAAATAAGGAAAAGAAATCAACCTAGAAGAGATTCCTACCGAAAAAGTAATGATCAAAACGAAAATGGTCACTAAACTCCAAGAAATTGGCAAGAAGCACCGAAAATAGAGAAATCGGTTTAAATGAGAAAGATGATAGGCTTCTGATCTAGTGAATAAATTGGCAGGGGGTAGATATGCAATCGGTTTTGCCCCCTAGATAGGAGATTCGACTTTTAAAAGAAATATGAGAAGAAGAAGTGAATGATGGAGTGGTTCGACTTAGGAGATCTTAATTGCTAAGTGAATTCGGTTTTAACTAAAGGATGAAAAGGAGAATGTGAAGCTTGAAGAGGTGTTGCAAGAAGGAATTGAGAGAGATTTCGATCTAGAGAGTAGATAAGAAAGAAAGAAAAGAAATCAAATGGAAAAGATGGACACTAGGCTTCAAAATTTCGGCAATACACAAGCACACACTCAGAGTTGGAATCCCTGCCAACTCTCTCCCTCCTGATAACCTCTATCCATCTTGATAACCCAACCTTTATCTCTCTTTTAAAAGAGGCCACCTAAAATCCACCTCTTCCATCTTAATTAACACCCCTTTTTAATCATAAAATAAAAGAAATAACACTCCAAAATTGTAGCTAGGTGCCGTCCATCCCCTTCCCTTAGGAGTGCCAAATTTTGGCTCATTAACTTGGGCCCCAAGCGGCGACATTGGCCCAAACTCCTACCCTAAGTGACGCCACTTAATACCCATTAAAAACTCCTCTAAACTTTGGGCCACAAGCCCAGCTTGCTATCAAATATAATTGTTTAACTTTTAATTTCTACTAACAATATTTATCAGCCACTTAACCCAGGTTTTAAAGTCCAAACCTGAGCCCAATCCACACCTCAAAGCCTTCACCTACTAACTTAGCCATGCAACGCATCAAATGCATGCACCCACAAAGTAGGATATTACGCTTCTACCCCTTAAAATAAATTTTAGCCTCAAAATTTACCTGGCTAGAATAAGTGAGGGTATTACTGTTGCATCGCTTCCCCTGGCTCCCACGAGGCTTCTTCCGATCCATGGTTACGCCACAGTACTTTGACTAGAGGGACTGATTTTCTCTAAAGTACCTTCACATCCCGTTCCAGAATCTAAATCGGCTCTTCCTCATAGGACAGATCTGGTCTCAGCTCCACCTTCTCAACCAGTATTATATGAGATGGATCCGATTGGTAATGACGTAACATCGAAACGTGGAACACATCGTGCATCTGCTTCAATTCCATAGGCAATTCTAACTGATATGCTATTGGACCAACCCGTTTCAGAATCCGATAAGGTCCTATAAGCCTAGGACTTAACTTTCCCTTGCGACCAAATCTCATTGCCTTCTTCCACGGCGAAACTTTGAGAAACACATAATCTCCCACAGCAAACTCAATCTCCTTCCGCTTAAGATCTACGTATGACTTTTGCCGATCAGATGCCTCCTTCAACCGTGTCTGAATTACCTTAACCTTTTCCTCCAATTTTGCCACAATTTTCGGACCCAAAATCTGACGTTCTCCCAATTCCGTCCAACATGTAGGAGTGCGACACTTCCATCCATACAGCACTTTGTACGGTGCCATCCGAATACTTGCCTGATAGCTATTATTGTACGCAAATTCTGCTAAAGGCAAGAACTCCTCCCAACTCCCTCTGAAGTCTATCACGTAACCTCTCAACATATCCTCCAGCACTTGAATTACCCGCTCAGATTGGCCGTCCGACTACGGATGGAATGCCGTACTGAAATCTAACCTGGTGCCCAAAGCTTGATGTAGTTCCTTCCAAAATCGAGACGTAAACCTCGGATCCCTGTCTAAGATAATTGACACCGGCACTCTGTGCAGCCTCACGATTTCTGCTACATACAACTTTGCCAATTTTCGTAGAGAATAGTCAACCCACACTGGTATGAAATGTGCAGACTTTATCAACCGATCTACTATCACCCATACCGAGTCTTTCTTAGTAGGCGTAAGGGGAAGCCCACTAACGAAGTGCGTGGTAATTCTCTCCCACTTCCATTGCAGAATCTTTATCAGCTGAAGCAACCCTGACGGTACTTGGTGTTCAGCCTTGACTTGCTGACACGTTAAGCACTTCCCTACAAACTCTGTAACTTCCCGCTTAAGACTAGGCCACCAAAACTGTTCCCGTAAATCCTTGTACAACTTACTTCCTCCAAGATGCATTGCATAAGGGCTACCATGCGATTCCTGAAGAATTCTCTGCCTTAACTCCTCATCCTTCGGCATACAGACCTTGCCCCGAAAACATAGCATTCCATCACTGTTTACACCATAGTCTTCCAACTCCCCATTTTGTACTTGTAGCAGCTTAGCACTTAGTTCACCATCTGCCAATTGCTTCTCCTTTACCTGACTTAACCATGTCGGCATCACTTACAATTTGCTAGCAAACTTCCATCATCATAGAGGCTAAGATGTGCAAATATTGCCCTTAAATCCGACACTACTTTCTGACTTAGGGCATCCGCCACAACATTCACCTTGCCCGGATGATACTCTATTGAGCAATCATAGTCTTTCAACAACTCCACCCACGTTCGCTGTCTCAGATTCAGCTCCTTCTGGGTCAACAAATACTTCAGACTCTTGTGGTCCATGTAGATCACCGACCTTTCTCCATACAAATAGTGCCTCCATACTTTAAGAGCAAATACAACTGCCGCCAATTCAAGATCATGTGTTGGATAGTTAACCTCATGTGGCCTCAACTACCGAGACGCATAAGCGACCACTTTCTCGTCTTGCATAAGGACACATCCCAATCCTGTATGGGAAGCATCACAATACACCACGAAGTCTTACCCTGCTTCTGGCTGAATCAAAACCGGAGCTTCTATCAATCTCCTCTTAAGCTTCTCAAAACTCTCCTACTGCTTATCCGCCCATACGAAAGATACCTCATTTATTAACAACTTCGTCAGAGGTGCTGCTATAGTCGAGAACCCTTCGACAAATCTCCTGTAGTAGCCTGCTAACCCCAAGAAACTACGAACCTCAGCCACAGACTTAGGTGGTTTCCAATCTACTACTACCTCAATCTTCCGAGGATCCACCCTTATTCCTTCCACAGACACCACATGCCCTAAGAACGTAACTTCTTTCAGCCAAAATTCGCACTTGCTGAACTTGGCATATAGCTTCTTTTCCCTTAACATTTGCAACATAACTCGGAGATGCTCATCATGTTCTTCCTAAGACTTGGAATACACTAGGTGAAACACCCCAAACCCGGCCCACAAGCCCTGACCGGATTTGGTATGTTCCTCGAATAAAACTTCAATTATTTTCGTTTTGTTTTATAAGAAAATATGATGGTTTCGTATAAAATGGATCTATTTAGTGGCCCGTTGTAAATGGTGTTTAATATAGTTGGTGTCTTATTAAAACGTTATCTGTAAGAGAAAGGTTTTAAGTTAAAAGAAAATAATTTTTACGAAAAACTTATTATCATTGTAAAAACCATAGGTGTTTAGGTGTCAAAACAGTTTAAGTTATTTTTGAAATCATTTAATTATTTAGTAAATATTTGATCATAACAGATTAAAAATCTAAAACGTAAAAAAAATTTAAACAGTTCATAGCGGCTTTATTACAAAAAATAACATAACCCAAAATAAATCCTAAATAATAAAAATAAACTTAGTAGGTTTAATTAAAATAAACTCCAAATACTTAGTTGAGCAATGGCCACCACGTAATCCTCACGACCCGATCCATCACACTAAGAGTCACCTGAAATATATCCCATAAAAGGGTGAGTCAACAGACTCAATGTGTAACATAACACTAAAATCCCAATCGATCAAAGCCATTAAGCCCATTTAAAACATATTTAGCCATAAGCCCATTTTATATCAAATCAGATAAAAATCGATTAAATCACATGTATATATATGAAATGCAATCCCGAGCCCACCTAAATATCCATCCGCTACATACCACCCGTACCTACCAATCACACCGTGGGCATTACTAAATCGACCCTCCATCCGCTACACACCATCGAAGGCAGTTGCTGTAGTCAACATGCACATCGTCCTTATAATTTTGTGGCATGGCCACCAGATAATGGTGACCGAAGTCACCGGATTCATATATGTGACCGAAGTCACTGGATTCATATTATGTGACCGAAGTCACCGGATTCATATTATGTGACCGAAGTCACCGGATTCATATTATGTGAGCGAAGTCACCGGATAATGTGGTAAAAACCACCGGAACACTTCCCCTTTCACAATATCACCCATATGCCCATGCACATACATATTATTCGGATTTTATGCAATATACTCCAAAATCATAACAGAGTCATACTTATTTCATATTTATCTTATAGCATTATTAACGAAGTAATGGGGTAAACATACTTGAATATCGTGTATCACTCAATGGTATTCGTAAACATTATCATACATATTTTCATACAAATCATTATTATTTTAGATCTATGAGAAATTTAGTATAATGTTACACACCTTATAACAGTGAGAACGATACCTTCTCGCTCGTCGACACCTAATTATTTATCACACTTGATTAGAACACACTACTACTTATAAATCTATACTATTGATGAATAATCTAATTCCTTACCCTCGGAATCTCGGACAACTATTATAAGTGATTTTTCTCCAATAGTGGCAAAACCGATGACAATCCACTAACAAAAAGTGGTACGCATACGACTTCAAATAATCGATCTTCGTTGGTAGAGGGTCCACAACCCGATGAAAATCTCTTGATCGTCGTCATGACCCTTCATTTGAAATTTGATGGTATAACCGAACCACCCCTCTTCCAAACACTCCTTACCTCTCTTTTCGAACCTATTTTGTTAGTCCCAAAATCTTACGTTTATGGGAAATGATCGAGCGATAGAGTCCCCTAAAACGAAAGCGATTATAATCTAGCTAAAACGATATAACCAATAATATGACAATCCTTACTTTGAATGATCCCGAATGATTTCTCCTTAATTGTTGGCTACAAAAAAAAAATCCCAAAATCCTCCTTCAGAGATTCGGCCAAGGAGAAATAAGAGGATTAGATTTCTATAATCAGCTAATCCAAAAGAATAGAAAGAAAGATGATTGATCGATAATCCTTACCCGTAACACGGAGATTGATTCACCCTTACTTGAACTATAAAGAAATTTGGCCTTAACAATTAAGAAGGAAAGAAAAGATAGTGGTTTCAGCTTTAACAAAAGAGAAGAGAAATGATGGTGGTTTAGGTTATGGTTATAGTGAAGGATGGTTTCGGCTAAGAGAAAGAAAGAGAAAAGAGAAAAAAGAAAGAAAAAGAGAAAGAAAAAGAAAAAGAAGAGATGAGAAATGCCCTTGGTGCTAGAATGATTTCGGGACTAGAGAGGAAGAAAAGAAAAGAGAAATGTCTTCTAAACTTTTTGGTGTTTTCGGCAATAGAGGAAAAGGAATTTGAGAGAATTGGCACTTAAACCAAAATGGTAAAAAAAATGATAGCCAAACAAAACAAAACTTACACCTATTGCAAGTGATAATTTCGGTTAAGAAACAAAATTTGGAGAAAAGGGAAAAGATGCACAAATTGATAAGGTTTTGGCCAACTATCACCCCCTAATCCCATTACAAAATTTGGCCAGCACACACATGCCAACATAATCCCATTTTTTTCTCCTCGTTTCTTCCCTATCATCCCCTTAATCACTATCACAATTAAACCAACCCCCTTAGCCCCTTATGCCGTCTAGGTTCATGGTCAAATGACCATGGAAAAACTTCCAAAATATCACCCACTCATCAAGCCTTTTGTCCCCTTATCCTTCCATAACATCTTGATTCCATACCTTAACTACTAACTTGCCTTTTTCCTTTGGTCTACTATCCAAAAATAAGAGAAAATCCATCCATACTAAGATAAGGCATGACCAGCACTATAGGAAAGAGAGCAAAAGTTAAAATCCTTCCAATTGCTAGGTAAGGGATTCGAACCTCTCCCCTCATGCATTCATCCATGTGCCAACTCCACTTTGCCAATTGACTTGTTATGATTAAAACCTCATGCCAATTTTTCTTAAAGCCTATCTTGCTTAGCTCCATTTTAAGACTTAAAATTTTAATAATTTTCTAGGGCATACTCTTACATACTAAAGTTTCTAAAACTCCCAAAGCACACTCAACGACACATAGGCATGCAACCACATACAATTAAGTGAAAAATACATAACCCCTATATTCAGGATATTATAGTTCTGCCCTCCTTAAAATTAATTTCGACCTCGAAATTACCTAGTTAGAACAAGTGAGGGTATTGTTGTCGCATTGCTTCCTCCGGCTCCCACGAAGCTTCTTCCAATCCATGATTATGCCATAACACTTTGACGAGAGGAACTGATTTCCTTCGTAACACCTTTACATCCCGTTCTAGAATTCCAATTGGCTCCTCTTCGTAAGATAAATTTGGTCTTAATTCTACCTCCTCAACTGGCATTACATGAGATGGATCCGACCGATAACGACGTAACATTGAAACATGGAACACATCATACATTTGCTTCAATTCCGAAGGCAATTCTAACTGATACGCCACTGGTCTGACTCGCTTCAAAACCCGATAAGGTCCTATGAACCTAGGACTTAACTTCCCTTTACGACCAAATCTCATCACCTTTTTCCAAGGTGAAACGTTTAGGAATACTTGATCCCCCACAGAAAACCCTATTTCTTTTTGCTTAAGATCTACGTACGACTTTTGCCTGTCAGATGCTTCTTTTACTCGAGCCCAAATTACCTTAACCTTTTCTTCGGATTTAGCCACTATTTCTGGGCCCAAAACTTGACGTTCCCCTAATTCTGTCCAACACGTAGGAGTGCTACACGTCCATCCATATAGTGCTTCATACGGTCCCATCCGAATACTGGCTTGGTAACTGTTGTTGTCCGCAAATTCTGCTAAAGGTAAGAACTCCTCCCAGCTTCCTCTGAAATCTATCAGACATCCCCTTAACATATCCTCTAAGACTTGGATTACTCGCTCAGACTGGCCGTCCGACTATGGATGAAATGCCGCACTGAAGTCCAATCTGGCGCCCAAAGCCTAATGCAATGCTTTCCAAAATCGAGACGTAAACCTCAAATCTCTATCCAAAATAATCGACACTAGCACTCCATGTAATCTCACAATCTCAGCCACATAGAACTTCGCTAATTTCTCCAAAGAGTAATTAACCCGTACTGGGATAAAATGTGCAGATTTTGTCAATCGGTCCACTATCACCCATACTGAGTCTTTCTTAGTAGGCGTAGGAGAAAGCCCACTAACAAAGTCCATGGTGATTCTCTCCCACTTCCTGTAACTTCCCGCTTAAGACCAGGCCACCAAAACTGATCTTGTAAATTTCGGTATAACTTACTTCCTCCAGGATGCATAGCATAAGGGCTACCATGCGACTCCTGAAGAATCCTTTGCCTCAACTCCTGATTCCTCGGCATACAGACTTTACCTTTGAAACACAATACCCCATCAAGATAATACCATAATCTTCTAATTCCCATTCGCACTCGCCAAGCTTAGTACTTAGATCATCGTCTACCAACTGCCTCTCTTTTACTTGACTCAACCACGTCGGCTTTACTTGTAATTCTACCAGCAAGCTTCGTCATCATAAAGACTAAGATGTGCAAACATCCCCCTTAGATCTGACACCACTTTCCGACTTAGAGCGTCTGCCACCACATTCGCCTTACCCGGGTGGTACTCTATAGAACAATCGTAGTCTTTCAACAACTCCACCCACCTTCGCTGTCTCAAATTCAGCTCCTTTTGAGTAGCAGATATTTTAGACTCTTGTGGTCCGTATATATCACTGACTTTTCCCCATATAAATAATGCCTCCATACCTTAAGAGCACAGACTACAGCTGCCAACTCCAAGTCATGCATAGATAGTTAACCTCGTGTGGCCTTAATTGTCGAGACGCATAAGCAACTACCTTCCCGTCTTGCATCAGAACACATCCTAATCCTGTGTGAGACACATCGTAATACACCACAAAATCCTTCCCTGCCTCAGGCTGAATCAAAATCGGAGCTTCAGTCAAAACCCTATTAAGCTTCTCAAAGCTCTCTTGTTGCTTATCTGCCCATACAAAAGGTACCTCCTTTCTCAACAATTTCGTTTAAGGTGCAACTATCGATGAAAATCCTTCGACGAATCTTCTGTAGTAGCCTACTAATTCCAAGAAACTGCGAACCTCAGTTACAGACTTAGGTGGTTTCCAATCTAACACTGCCTCAATCTTCCGAGTATCCACCCTTATCCCTTCTGCAGACACCACATGTCCTAAGAATGCAACCTCCTTCACCTAAAATTCACACTTGCTGAATTTGGCATAAAGCTTCTTCTCCCTTAACACTTGCAACACTATCCAGAGATACTCATCATGCTCTATCTCAGACTTGGAATACACTAAGATGTCGTCTATAAACACAACAACGAACTGATCCAAGTAGGGTTGGAAAACACGATTCATCATATCCATGAACGCAGCTGGGGTATTCATCAATCCGAACGGCAGTACTAAGAATTCATAATGCCCGTATCTTGTTTGGAAAGCTGTCTTATGGATATTCGCTTCCTTTACCTTAAGCTGATGATACCCCAACCTTAGATCTATCTTTGAGAATACCGCAGCTCCCTTAAGCTGATCGAACAAGTCATCGATCCTTGGTAAAGGATACTTGTTCTTGATGGTCAGCTTATTCAACTGCCGGTAATCTATACACATTCTCATCGTTCCATCCTTCTTCTTTACAAACAAGACCGGTGCTCCCCATGGAGACACACTAGGTCAGATAAAC
Source organism: Gossypium rotundifolium (assembly GCA_025506655.1). Classification (NCBI taxonomy): domain Eukaryota; kingdom Viridiplantae; phylum Streptophyta; class Magnoliopsida; order Malvales; family Malvaceae; genus Gossypium; species Gossypium rotundifolium. Next base: position 59,771,545 of record CP106730.1, read on the forward strand.
CCATGATCAAGTAACTCCTAGATCTGAGCCTTAAGCTCAACCAACTCTTTCGGTGCCATTCTATATGGAGCGATAGAAACTGACGTCGTTCTAGGCAACAAATCAATCCCAGATTCCACCTCACGATCCGGAGGCAATCTTGGAAGTTCTTTCGAAAAAACATCCACAAATTCTCTTACAGTCCTGACCTCTTCAACAGTTGCTTTCTTAACCTCCAAGGCACTAACCAACATCAGAAAAGCTACACATCCCTTTTTAACCATCTTTTCTGCCTTAAGAGCAGATACCACATTTGATAAGTAGTTCCGTCTCTCGCCCATTACCACAACTTCCTTGTTATCAATAGATCTTAATGACATCCGCTTAGCAGCACAATCCACATTTGCACAATATTTTACTAGCCAGTCTATGCCTAGGATCAGGTCGAATTCCTCGAATGGCAATTCTATTAAATCAGCTAGAAACTGCGTCCCTTGAACTTCTAAAGGCACTTCCTTAAAGAGCGTATCTACTACTACATCATTCTAAAGGACCAAGTACAGTCATCTTCCTAGGTACGCCTCGTAAGTCATATGCAGAGTTCCAGATACTTCACTAGCGATGTATGAATAAGTTGAGCCTATATCTATCAAAGCAATAAAGGGCAACCCAGAAATCAAAAACATACTCGTAATAACATCAAGTGCGTCAATATCTTCTCTGCGACGAACTGCATATACCAGAACTGGCTATCTCGCCTCAGTGCTACCACTGCCTCTACTTGGAGTCCCACGACCTCTACCAGAATCATTACTTCTTCCATTTGAACCATGACCCCTCATCGGCTGCTGTCCACCTCTGCCAGCCTGATTAACACCCTAACCTGCTGGGCGGTTCTTATCTTTATTCATCGGACAATCCTTAATCATATGATCTTTAAACCCGCACTTGAAACATCCCCCGGTCTTTTTCCAACATTCTCCCGGGTGCATCTTCCACATTGAGCACAAGTATGATATTGTCCTCCCGTAGCAACCTGCTGACCTCGCGGCCCATCAACTCTAGGTTTCTTTTGAAAATTCTTGATGACCTCAAGATCCAAAACTTCTCTTATTCTTATTCTGACCTCTGTCCCGGTTCTATCTCTCAGTCCGCTTAACTTCTTCAGCTATCCGTGCTTTATCCACTAAGACTGCAAAGTCTCTTTCTCGGTGTGGAGCAATCAACACTCACAGCTCATCTCTCAGTCCATCCTCGAATCTGATACACTGCTCATAATCAGTAGCTACTATCCCTCTAGCATATCGGCTAAGTCGTAAAAACTCTGCTTCATACTCAGCTATCAACTTATTTCCTTGCACTAAATTCAGAAATGCTTTTCTCTGAGAGTCGATATAGCTATCTCTGACGTATTTCCCTTCAAACTTAACCATTAAATACCCCAATCCACTTGATCCACAGGGGTACTCTCCTTGACAGTGAGCCACCAATGGTAGGCCTCATCACGAAGTAGTGAAATAGCACCTTTCAACTTTTCTTCAAAGAAGGCGGTCCAAATCGTCCATGATCCTCTCATCGCCTCTAACCAAGATTCGCTACATTCTGAGCTACTCCAGATACTCCCTAAAATCTCGGCTCCATTTGATCTAATTTTCTCAGCTACTGACTTTTAAGCCCCATTTCCTATACTTGCTCCTGCTACTCGTTCCAAAACTCGTAGCATAGCCTGCAATACTGCATCATCTCCTCTAGTTTGCTCTTGAAATTCCACCCCAATAGCCGGTGGCGGAGCTTCATTTTCGGAACCTTGACCAGATCTAACTGGTTTCGACACATCCATTCTGCCTATACCGCCTCTACCGCGTCCACGACGACCACGTCCCATAGAACTCATATCTACTACGCGTCTTATTTGTTTTTACGAAAAAGTTTTATGTATTAGAGTCTTTTCACTTCTTGTTTAAAGAAATTTTTATGTAACAAAGATTTATTCAGTGATTTTTCCGTAAAACTACACATACACCTAGGGTCCATGTCTCTAAAGTATAGTTTCCTTAGGCTTATCATTTAAAATATCATACATTCACATCAATTTATCGACAAAAGAACTTACCTGATGGACCTGGGCCGAGAACTCGAGTGCCATGCTTCTATAAAATCATTTTAACTAAAGAAAATTTTCAAAAAGTCATTTGGGCCTAATTTTGAAAACGTTGTGGGCTTCAAAACCCAAGGCTAAGAGTTTAAAACTGGGCTCTGATACCAAATTGAAACACCCCAAACCTGGCCCACAAGCCCTGACCGGATTTGGTATGTTCCTCGAGTAAAACTTCAATTATTTTCATTTTGTTTTATAAGAAAATATGATGGTTTCATATAAAATGGATATATTTAGTGGTCGCGTTGTAAATGGTGTTTAATATAGTTGGTGTCTCATTAAAACGTTATCTTTAAGAGAAAGGTTTTAAGTTAAAAGAAAACAATTTGTATGAAAAACTTATTATCATTGTAAAAACCATAGGTGTTTAGGTGTCAAAACAATTTAAGTTATTTTTCGAAATCATTTAATTATTTAGTAAAAATTTGATCATAGCAAATTAAAATCTAAAACGTAAAAAAATTTAAACAGTTCATAGCGGCCTTATTACAAAAATAACATAACCCAAAATAAATCCTAAATAATAAAAATAAACTTAGTAGGTTTAATTAAAAGAAACTCCGAAATACTTAGTTGAGCAATGGCCACCACGTAATCCTCGCTGACGCGATCCATCACGCTAAGAGTCACCTGAAATATATCCCATAAAAGGGTGAGTCAACAGACTCAATGTGTAACATAACACTAAAATCCCAATCGATCAAAGCCATTAAACCCATTTAAAACATATTTAGCCATAAGCCCATTTTATATCAAATTAGATAAAAATCAATTAAATCACATGTATATATATATAAAATGCAATCCCGAGCCCACCTAAATATCCATCCGCTACACACCACCCGTACCTACCAATCACACCATGGGGATTACTAAATCGACCCTCCATCCGCTACACACCATCGAAGGCAGTTGCTGCAGTCAACATGCACATCGCCCTTATAATTTTGTGGCATGGCCACCAGATAATTGTGACCGAAGTCACCGGATTCATATATGTGACCGAAGTCACCGGATTCATATTATGTGACCGAAGTCACCGGATTCATATTATGTGACCGAAGTCATCGGATAATGTGGTAAAACCAACCAGAACACTTCCACTTTCACAATATCACCCATATGCCCATGCACATACATATTATTCGGATTTTATACAATATACCCCAAAATCATAACACAGTCATACTTATTTCATATTTATGCTTATAGTATTATTAACGAAGTAATGGGGTAAACATCCCTGAATATCGTGTATCACTGAATGGTACTCGCAACCATTATCATACATATTTTCATACAAATCATTATTATTTTAGATCTATGAGAAATTTAGTATAGTGTTACACACCTTATAAAAATGAGAGCGATACCTTCCGCCATAAATCGACACCTAATTATTTATCACACTTGATTAGAACACACTATTACTTATAAATCTATACTATTGATGAATAATCTAATTCCTTACCTCTAATCTCGACAAGCTGTTATAACTGATTTTTCTCCAATAGATGGATCAAAACCCAATGACAAACCACGAACAAAAAGTGGCTCGGGTGTACGCACGACTTCAAATAATCGATCTTCGTTGTCAGAGGGTCCATAACCCGGTGGAAAATCTCGGATCACCGATACTGAGGGTATAACAGAACCACCCCTCTTCCAAACACTCCTTACCGCTCTTTTTGAGCCTATTTTGTTATTCCCAAAATCTTACATTTATGGGAAATGATCGAGCGATAGAGTCCCCTAAAACGAAAGCGATTAGTAATCTATCTAAAACGATATAACCAATAATATGACAATCCTTACTTTGAATGATCCCGAATGATTTCTCCTTAATCGTTGGCTACCAAAAAAAAAAATCCCAAAATCCTCCTTTAGAGATTCGGCTAAGGAGAAATAAGAGGATTAGATTTCTATAATCGGTTAATCCAAAAGAAAAGAAAGAAAGACGATTGATCGATATCCTTACCCGTAACACGGAGATTGATTCACCCTTACTTAAACTATAAAGAAATTCGGCCTTAACAATTAAGAAGAAAAGAAAAGATAGTGGTTTCGGCTTTAACAAAAGAGAATAGAAATGATGGTGGTTTCAGTTATGGTTATGGTGAAGGATGGTTTCAGCTAAGAGAAAGAAAGAGAAAAGAGAAAAAAAAAAGAAAAAGAGAAAGAAAAAGAAAAAGAAAAGATGAGAAATGCCCTTGGTGCTAGAATGACTTTGGCACTAGAGAGGAAGAAAAGAAAAGAGAAATGTCTTCTGAACTTTTTGGTGTTTTCGGCAATAGAGGAAAAGGAATTTGATAGAATTGGCACTTAAACCAAAATGGTCAAAAAAATGATAGCCAAACAAAACAAAACTTACACCTATTTCAAGGGATAATTTCGGCTAAGAAGCAAAATTTGGAGAAAAGGGAAAAGATGCACAAATTGATAAGGTTTTGGCCAAATATCACCCCCTAATCCCATTACAAAATTCGGCCAACACACACATGCCAACATAATCCCATTTTTTCTCCTCATTTCTTCCCTATCATCCCTTAATCACTATCACAATTAAACCAACCCCTTAGCCCTTATGCCATCTAGGTTCATGGTCAAATGACCATGGAAAACTTCCAAAACATCACCCACTCATTAAGCCTTTTGTCCCCTTATCCTTCCATAACATCTTGATTCCATACCTTAACTACTAACTTGCCTTTTTCCTTTGGTCTACTATCCAAAAATAAGAGAAAATCCATCCATACTACGATAAGGCTTGATCGACACTATAGGAAAGAGATCAAAAATTAAAATCCTTCCAATTGCTAGCTAAGGGATTCGAACCTCTCCCCTCATGCATTCATCCATGCACCAACTCCACTTTGCCAATTGACTTGTTATGATTAAAACCTCATGCCAATTTTTCTTAAAGCCTATCTTGCTTAGCTCCATTTTAAGACTTAAAAATTTAATAATTTTCTAGGGCATACTCTTACATACTGAAGTTTCTAAAACTCCCAAAGCACACTCAACTACACATAGGCATGCAACCACATACAATTAAGTTAAAAATGCATAACCCCTATATTGAGGATATTACACTAGGATATCGTCTATGAACACAATGACGAACCGATCCAGGCAGGGTTGGAAAACCCAGTTCATCATATCCATGAATGCGGCTGGGGCGTTTGTCAATTTGAACGGCATTACCAAGAACTCATAATGCCCGTACTTAGTCTGAAAAGCCATCTTATGGATATCTGCTTCCTTCACCTTAAGCTAATGATATCCTGACCTTAGATATATCTTCGAAAATACCGCGGCCCCCTTAAGCTGATCGAACAAGTCATCAATTCTTGGTAATGGATACTTGTTCTTGATGGTCAGCTTATTCAACTGCCAGTAGTCTATGCACATGTGCATAGTCCCGTGCTTTTTCTTCACAAATAGGACTGGTGCTCCCCAAAGAGACACACTAGGTCGAATAAACCCATGATCGAGTAACTCTTGGATCTGGGCCTTGAGCTCTACTAGCTCCTTTGGTGCCATTGATGCACGGAGCAATTGACACAGAGTCGCATCTTGTAATAAGTGAATTCTGAACTCCACCTCCCTATCCGGGGTAACCCCGACAGCTCCTCCGGAAAGACATCCACGAATTCTCTTACTGTCCTAACTTCACTAACTCCCACTTCTTTGGCATCCAAAACACTAACGAAGGCCAGAAACACCTTGCACCCTTTTCGCACCATCTTATCAGCCTTTAATGCGGAGACTACGTTAGCCAAATAATTTCTTCTTTCTCCTATCATAATTATCTCCTCATCCTCATGATTCCTTAGCTCCATTCGCTTAGTTGCGCAATCCAATTTAGCACGATGTTCCACTAGCCAATCCATGCCTAGAATAAGATCAAATTCTCCGAAAGGTAGTTCCATCAAGTTGGCAGGAAATACCACTCCCTGAATCTCTAGAGGTACACTTCGGAATATCCTATTCACCACTACCATTTCACCTAACGGGCTTACTATAGCCATCTCCCTAACAGACAGTTCAGATGCTGCACCTAGTGTTTCAGCTACTCTACATGCAACATATGAGTGGGTCGAGCCAACATCAATTAAAGCAAAGTAAGGCTTGTCAGTTATAAGAAATGTATCAGTTATGACGTCGGTGACGTCACCATCCTCCCCCCGATGAATCGTATGCACCAGACCCGGCTGTCTCGCCTCTGTGTTACCAACACCTCTGCCCGGTGTTCCCCGACCTCTTCTAGAACCATTACCCCCCGCCATGGACCACGACCCATGGTGGTTGTTGTCCACCCTTCCAAATTTTATTAAGACCACGACTTGTTGGTCGGCTCCCGTCTAATTTCATAGGGCAATCTCTAATCATGTGATCCTTGGACCCACACTTAAAACATCCTCCTGTCTTCTTTCAACACTCTTCCAGGTGCATCTTTCCACACTGAGCACAAGTGCAGATCGTCCTCCCCGTAATAACCTCTTGACCTCACGACCCATCAACTCTAGGTCTCTTTTGGACATTCCCGGATGACCCTGATGATCCAAAACCTCTCTTTTGTCTATTCTTGTCTGCATTTTTCCTCACAGATTCCTTAACTCCTTCAGCAACCTTAGCCTTTTCTACCAACACAGTAAACTCCCACTCCTGTTGTGGAGCGATCAATAATCTCAGGTCATCCCTCAGTCCGTCCTCAAACCGGACACATCGTTCATGCTCCATAGCCACAATACCTCGAGCATACCGGCTCAACCTTAAGAATTCTTCCTCATACTCCGCTACGGTCTTATTCCCCTGAACCAGCCTTAGAAATGCCTTCCTCTACGCATCAATATAGCTAGTTCCAATATACTTCTTCTAATACGCCACCTTAAAATACTCCCAAGTGAGATCATCTGCTGTAGCACCATCCCGAATCGTGAGCCACCACTGGTATGACTCATCGCGAAGGAGCGACACCACCCCTTTCAGTTTCTCCTCGGCAGTCAGGTCTAAATCATCCATAATTCGCTCCGTCGCCTCCAACCAATACTCATCCATATTGGGCGCCACACCAGATATACCTCGGAACACCTCAGCTCCGTTAGCTCGGAGTCACTCGGGTACAGATTTTTAAGCTTCAATACCTCTACCTGCTCTAGCCACCCTTTCAAGAACACGCAGCATCGCCTGCGATACTGCATCATCCCCCGTCTGATCTTGATATTCTATACCAGCAGCTGGTGGTGGTGCCATATCATTCTCGGACCCTTGACCAGACCTAACAGGTTTCGATACGGTCATTCTGCCTCTACCACGGCCATGCACATTACGACCACGTCTTCTAGAACTCATTCTTCCGAGTTGCGTTTATCTGATTAAGAATTTTATGAATCGTTATTTCTTTCCACTGATTTATCGCGAATAGTCTTATGTTTATTAGTTCTAAAAAGTAGTTCTCTCGAATTCATACACACACACAGTCTCAAGTTCATTCATTCGATCATCAACATTCATGAACTTGCGTTCATTACAGAAAAGTGTTGTAGTTGTCATTGTTGTTGTTTTCCACTACCCAAGGGTATTTTTGTAATTTTATCCTATAGGGGTATTTTTGTAATATTTCCAAATCAGTGTATTTTGAAATTTCGTAAAATAGAGATTTTCGATATTTTTGAAAAATAGGAATACTTAGTAAGAAGATTCAAGGGTATTTTATAAATCGAGGGTATTTTTGTAATTTTACAAACCAGGGGTATTTTGGTTAATTTGCAAATCAGGGGTATTTTGGTCATCTTCCGAATCTAGGATACTTTTGTAATTTTATGATCACGGTTTGACTTTAGGATTATACAAACCAAGGTGACTGGTCCCTTTCGGGTTTTAATTATCGAATTTAGCCTGTCATTGAGTCCTCTTGGTTAGGGTGAACCGTCACTACACACCAGGTAGGATTCGAGCGGAGAGGAGGTGAGTCACTAGGACTACTTAAATACCAAGCTCCCCCTGAATCCAATCCTAGACATGCGCACAACGGTTGCCACACCCTTAACTCAGCGACTCACTCACAGGTTTGTTTGGTTAGACTTTAAATTTTATGTAATTCTATGTTGGAGTAAGCTAATCCTAAGGTTCACTAGCTCCTAGTCTACTGATCTACGTCCCTATAATTCCCACATACAAGTCACACAAGGGTTAGGGTTACTTACTTAGTGGACTTCGGGCCGGAGACTTAGGTGCCATACTTCCAGACAACATGTATTTTCAAACAAACTTTTGAAAACTTTTTTTTGAACCCCATAACCCACAACCGAGTTTATGAAACCTAGGCTCTGATACCAAATTGAAACACCCCAAACCCGACACACAAGCCCTGATCGGATCTGGCATGCTCCTTAAGCAAAAACATAGTTAAGTTTCGTAATGACATTTTGAAAATCTTGATGATTTTTAATAAAATAAATTTAGAATGTTCTCAAGTTAAAACCGTGTTGTAATTTAGCTTTGTACTAAAACGATATTTTCATATTGCAAAAGTTATAAGTTAAAAGAAATACTAGATTTTAGAGTTTATTATTATTAACTTGAAAATTGTAGGTGTTTGGGCTTCAAAACAATTGATATTGTTTTACGAAAAATGTTTAATCGTCTTGTTCGATGTTATTCGTATCATAATAAAAATTTAAAATGCATAAATAAAACAGCTAAGTGATAATGGCCTTATTGCATCAAAATATAACCCAAAATAAATCCAAATAAACTTAATAAGGAAACCAAAAATAAAAGCGAGATGTGCATGGCCACCACTAAGTTCCTCGCCGACCGGTCCATTCATGAGTGCCATCTCGCAAAAGTTAGCCCATGAAGGGTGAGTCAAGACTCAAGTGTAACAACCATCATGATTCCCAAAACATACAAGGCATAACAAGTCACATGAAATAATGGTAAACCATGATGCAACCCAAACCACCTAGATCTAACCTATACACATCACCCATACCTACCGATCACACCGTGGGGATTACTAAATCGACCCTCCATCCGCTACACACCATCGAAGGCAGTCGCTGAATCAACTGTGCATCGCCCTTATAATTGTGGCATAGCCACCAGATATTGTGATAGAGTCACCAGATTCATATTATGTGACATAGTCACCAGACAATGTGACACAGTCACCAGATATTGTGGTATGAACCACCAGATCACTTCCCCTTTCACATAATCACCCATATGCCCATGCAACATACATAACATACGAATAACATGCATTATACCTTACCCCATAGCCATAATAATATTTCTCATATATCCATATTCATGTTTTATAAACTTTACTTAACTGAGAGTTAGGGGTAACGTACCTGAATGCACTGTACCATGGGATGGTACTTTTAGCCATATTCATGCATAGCCTTATTAACATATACAAATCAATATTATTGTTAGTTGGGAATTTAGGGTGGGTTGCACACCTGATTACTCGTAGATCTAATCGAAATCCCGAAAATCCCGATCTAATACACTAGATCTCTTCTCCTAAATTTGACCAACACTAAGCACATTAGTCAATAGGCCGTTCAACTAAACACAAATCCCGAAGGGTTAACGAGACCAAAACCCTTACCTTGTTGTCGATTTGGTTACCAACCAAATCCCAAAACTTCGTAATAATACCTCTTGCAATCGGCTAGCACTAGAACACTAAATTGATTAGTTTTCGACTGTTGAGCGAATAAGAAACAGATCTGAAACACTAGAAACCTTACCTAGATTACTTAGCCAAATCCCGAAGATCTGTCAGAAATCTCCTAAAACACCATAATTAGAATCGGCACCCTTAATAAATAATATGGCCTTGGCCGAATATTAATATCCCTTACCTTGATTGTCTAAATCCGAAAATATCACTTGTCCTTGGAGATGTCGAAATCCCTACATGGTATATGTTAGATTCGATTCTAACATTTGATTAACAAAGTAAATGGCCTTCGGCCTAAGATCACACTTCACTTACCTTGGATAATCAAATAATTGATAATCTCCCCCTAATCGCCAACTACAATAGAATCCCGAAATTCCCCTTCAAGGTTTCGGCCACAGAGAACAGAAGAGATTTGAATTTTACTTTTCAACAGTCAGAGGAAAAATAAGGAAAAGAAATCAACCTAGAAGAGATTCTTCTCGAAAAAGCAATGACCAAAACGCAAATGGTCACTAAACTACAAGAAATCGAAAACAAGCACCTGAAGTATAGAAATCGGTTTAAATGAGAAAGATGATAGGCTTCTGATCTAGTGAATAAATTGGCAGGGGGCAGAGATGCAATCGATTTTGCCCCCTAGATAGAAGAATCTGCTTTTAAAAGAACTATGAGAAGAAGAAGTGAATGATGGAGTGGTTCGACTTAGGAGATCTTAATTGCTAAGTGAATTTGGTTTTAATTAAAGGATGAAAAGGGAGAATGTGAAGCTTGAAGAGGTGTTGCGGCAACAGGGAATTGAGAGAGATTTCGATCTAGAGAGTAGATGAGGAAAAGATGGACACTAGGCTTCAAAATTTTGGCAATACACAAGCACACACTCAGAGTTGGAATCCCGGCCAACTCTCTCCCTCCTGATAACCTCAATCCATCTTGATAACCTAACCTTTATCTCTCTTTTAAAAGATGCTACTTAAAATCCACCTCTTCCCTCTTAATTAACACCCCTTTTTAATCATAAAATAAAAGAAATAACACTCCAAAATTGTAGCTAAGTGCCATCCATCCCCTTCCCTTAGGAGTGCTGAATTTTGGCTCATTAACTTGGGCCCCAAGCGGCCACATTGGCCCAAACTCCTACCCTAAGTGTCGCCACTTAATACCAATTAAAAACTCCTCTAAACTTTGGGCCACAAGCCCAGCTTGCTATCAAATATAATTGTTTAACTTTTAATTTCTACTAACACTATTTATCGGCCACTTAACCCAGGTTTTAAAGTCCAAACCTGAGCCCAATCCACACCTTAAAGCTTTCACCTACTAACTTAGCCATGCAACGCATCAAATGCACAGACCCACAAAGTCAGGATATTACATACTACAACATCAATATATATATACATGTACCATCACATAGATAAATGCACACCTAGGCACATTATCAATCTCAACCACATACCCAATTATCTATTCATCCAACTCTTAAATCTATTATCAACCACATAGGTTCAAACGTACCTTGATCAACACCTAGTTACTTACCATTTATGCTACTCATTCGTTCGATATTACCTCTCGTTCAACCCTTGCTATTCCATTGGTTTATTCCCACACTTAATGCCAATTTCATAACTGAAACATAATCATCACCGCACACTTAGTGCCAATACATTTAACCGAAATTATATTGGTATCGCACACACAGTGCCAAGTCGATAAGCCGAAGCTTTTATCTTTTTGCACACACAATGCCAACCATCTCTTTCTTGTTTCAAATTTCAGACACTTAGTGCCCCTTTATCTCAATTCAGCACATAGCATTTCATATCTCATAGATACATATAAATCCATTCAATTTATATCACATAGATAAAGTTTACAACTAGTATTATATTTGAACTTACCTCGGACGTAGAACAATCGATACGGTCGATTAATCGAGCACTTTATCTTTGCCTCGATCTCGATCCGAACCTCTGCTCTCTTGGTCTATACACATTCAAATTCAATCCATTCAATCATTAATTCATTCATTTTAATCCAAACACACATATTTAGGGCATTTTACAAAATAGCCCTCACATTTTTAGATTTCAACACTTTAGTCCCTATCTCACAAAATCATCAAATACTCAAAATTTTAACATACATGTGCTTAGTCGAATTCTCCCCATGGTTATTCAAGCCATCACATTTCATTTATTTCATATTTTAGTCCTCCAGTTTTTCATTTTCACAATTTAGCTCAAATTACTCAATTTCACCAAAATTTCAAATATAAACTATGTTCATCTAACTCATATCTTTCATTTAACACCAAAAAATCATGACAAAGCTCGATATTGTATCAATGGCATCTCACACAAACATCATCAATACTCAAAATTCAAGCATGAGTTTTGTAGAGCACAAAGCAACGTTTAAGAAAATGTACAAATTATCAAAAATCGAAACCAAATCATACCTTAATTGAATCCAAAAGCTAGCCGAACTTAGCTTCTTTCTCTTTTGTTCTTCTTTAGTATTTTCGATTCAAAGATGAATAAAAAATGCCCACTTTCATATTTTGTGTTTTATTATAAAATATTTTAATGCATAAATTACCATGTTAACCTTTAATAATAACATATTATACTACATTTTAGTTGGTTAAAAATGCCCATCTACCATCCTCTAGGTACAAAATGGTTTAATTGCACCATAAGACCTCCTTATCTAAAAGACAACAACACTTAGGTACTTATAAATCAGTACATAGCTTTTACTATTTACGCAACTAAGTCCTTTCTCTTAATCTAACACTAAAACAATCAAATCATCACACATAATTTCCACACAAACTATGTCACAAATCATTCACACAGAAAGTATCATTATAAAATTTTTACGACCTCGGATTTGTGGCTCGAACCACTATTCTGACTAAGGTCTAAACTGGGCTGTTACAACTCTCCCCCCTTAGGGATTTTTGTCCCCAAAAATCTTACTAGTGAATAGTTGTGGATGTTGCTCTCTCATAACATTCATAGGCTCCCACGTAGCCTCTTCAATTCCGTGTTTATGCCACAATACCTTCACTAAGGAAATTCTTTTATTTTTCAACTCTTTGGTCTCTCTTGCCAAAATTCGGATCGGTTCTTCACTATACGACAAGTCTGACTGAATCTCAACCTCAGAAGGAGCAATCACATAAGACGGATCTGATATGTACCGTCGAGGCATTGACACATGAAACACATTATGGATCTTTTCTAATTCAGATAGTAATTTCAATCTATAAGCAATTGGTCCAACTCGTTCAACGATCTCGTACGATCCAATGAATCTCAAACTCAGCACATTCATAATCAAGGTGAGTAATCTCACACCTCTACTTATTCTGTGAATGCTTCGATCTGTCACCCGGCTAAAAGCCAAAATACCAAAGAGTAAGATTATCGACATCCGAGATCACTCGAGCATGCGAGCGCTCGTGGTGATAAATTGAGCCATGAATGTTGACGATAGACCATTGGGAGTTCCATAATATTTTTCGTGGGCTTAGGCCGTAATGGGCCTTGTGGGCCAGGTGGGCCCTATGGGCCAATGGTCCCATAGGGGAAAAAATTTGTGGTAAGTGCCAGATGATGGACGCGGCTACAAAGTTTGCAAATCCGAGACCGTAAATGGGTTGTTTGGGCTACACAAGCGTGTGGGCCCATTTGGGCCAAAAATGGATTTTAGGCCAATTGTAATGTTTGACCCAAAATGGAATCGGTGTCACTCGAGGCAACATTTGGCCTCCGAAAAGGCCGTAGATGAGTAAATTACCAAAATACCCTTGGGGGTAAAATTATCAAAATACCTCTGAGGGACGAAATTATCGTTCTACCCCCAAGTGATCGTTTCACCCTTAGTGGTAGGGTCATCGATGTATGGGTTGTAACTTAATGATTGATATCTATGATGATGTACTGCTTACATGATTTAATTATGACATGACATACTGCATGGGTTAGGTTATGGATTTGTAGGAACCAGTGTACTGGTGGCTCTACCACGTTATACTAATTTAGTGGCTTTTGCCACGTTATACTAATTTAGTGCCTCAGCCACGTATACTACTATTAGCAGCTAGTCTGCGTTATTGGTGTACTGGTTGGGTGGGTTGACTTGGTCCCCACAGGTGTGTTGGTTGGTACGGGTGGTGTGTTGGTTGGACTGGGTTGGGTTGGGTACATATTTTTTTTTGCATATCAAAGGGCATAGGCCCAGACTGTTACTGAATAGGGATTAGGCCCAAACTATTATTGAATAGGGCTTTGGCCCAGACCGTTACTGAATAGGGCTTAGGCCCAGATTGATACTACATGGGCAAACTGTGGATGTAGTAAGGGGATTACACACTGAGTTCTCGTAACTCACCTTTTATCATTAACTGTAGGTAATCCCCAACCTTAGAGGATTTAGAGCTGCAAGGGACTCGGAGGTGGCCACACGACCTGCATGTTCTTGGGGTTAATTTAGTTACTTTATTTTTGTTTACTTTACTTTAATTTTTGGGTTAAAAATTTTTGTAATAAGACCATTGGAATTGTTTTTAACTTTTATTTGGTATTTCTTTACAAACTACTAATTGATTAAACACAGGTTTTAAAACAATAACTACTATTTTTAAAATATCATGTTTTCGCAACTGCCCAAACTAAACTTCCGTAACAGACAAGGTTTTAAAAGCAAATTAATAGATGCATAATAATATTTCTGAAAAGGAATGATTTTGAGTTAAAATCGTTTTGTTAATAAGCAACGAAAAATTGGGATTTTTAAACGGTAGGAAGTTTTGATTCGTAGATGTGTTTTCCATCGAACACAAAGTTTTCAAACAACACCTGATGTGGCACACTAGATCAAATCATAACGTCTAGGCCGGGTCTAGGGTATTGCAGAATTTGTGTTTTAATGAAATAAGGACTAAATTGTAAAAATTTAAAACATTTAGGGAAAATGTGTAAAAGTGCCTTAATTTGTGTTTTGGACTAAATTGAATAGAGAGAGGATTAAATAAGTTAATTTTGATCACGCATAGATCAAGAAAAGCGAAGTTTGGATATAGATTGGGGAAAAACAAAGTAAACGACTAATCAACCTATTTTGTCATTTTTAATTAGGGGTAAGTTCGTATGCAATAACCATTGTTACATTTATGTTTTAAATGCATTGATATTGTATGAATTGTGAATTCGACTCTATGGATATGTTTGACGATGATTCGGCATTAGAAATCCCAGTTGAACCTTAGGAATATATTAGGACACGAATGACATGTCATTAGAGAATTTATTGATTTGGCTTCGGGCAATGATATCGGTACTTCGGGTGCAAGCTTCATTGATTTCACTTCAGACCATAATATCGGTACTTTAGGTGCGAGTTATATTGATTTGGCTTCGGGCCATGATATTAGACTTTTATTACGAATGGTATAACGGGTATATCGAAGGTGGAAAATGAGAATTAGATACATACCGATATAGGTATGTATAGAAAATTATTCGAGCAATGAGTCAAAAGAAGTTATGAGTTTGTGATCAATTGTGTGACTAAATTTCATGTTAACTTTGCGATTAATGCTTTGAAGCATATTATGTCATTTAATTTGAATGATAAATGAATGTTGAGGCTTGAATATATGCTTACTAAGCTTTATAGTTTACTTTGTTTATTTTACCGTGATTTATAGTGATTTCAAAGCTAGCTTGGATTCGGGGACTGTCGGAGACTACATCACACTATCCTATTATCACTTGGTACTTTTGAACTTTGGTATTTTGGTATATGGAATGTATAAGATATTGGTCATTTTGATATGTATTTTGGTACTAACTTTTTCCATTTGAGTTGGCTTGTGAATGTCTATGTTTTGGTTTGTATATATAGCCATGTGAGTTGGCTTAATTTTGTTGGTTTAGTTATGTATATATATGTGCAAATATGATTTGTGTTGTGAGTTCATGGATGGATATATGATGCTTTTCAATTATAAAGATTTTGGATGCTAAATGGTTGATATTAAAGTAGTTATATGCTTGTGATTTTCATGCATAATGATTCATGTTTTGAAATGTATAAATAGTTGAATTATAAATGCTAATTTGGTATAAATGGTATGGCATGTTTTATGATTTGTGTGTATGGAAAATGGGGGTATAGAATGTGCATGAATTATGTTTGAATTGGTTGATTAAATTGCCTATTGATGCTATGTATTGGCACCTTTGAGTTTGATGTAGGTGAGCACAAGTTTGGGTGGCAAATTGGCTTGGTAAATAGCCTATTTTTCTCCATACGGGCAGAGACACGGGTGTGTGTTTCAACCGTGTGTGACACATAGTCATCTACACAGCCGTATGTCCCCTGGTGTTGAAATAGAAACCAAGTCAGTATGCTCAACACGACCTCACACACAGGCATGACTTGGCTGTAACACCCATAACCCGTATCCATCGCCGGAGTAGGGTTACGAGACATTACTCAACAAATCACAATCAACGCACTCTTACAAATACTATTACATTAATTAATAATAATTAATCCATTCTATCATAATCAGATATGTACTTTCATTTTAAAATTTTAATGCTAACAAGCTTATTACAATTAATAGCCTTACAATCTAAAAAAAAAAGTTTCAATCGAATAGTAAAAAGACTATTCATTTGGTCATTTTTAATACATTAGCCTAATATGTACAACCACCTTTATTCAATATATACCAATCAAATGCATTATTATTTAAGACAAATTTACCTACATGTCCAAGCTTTGCTAATTACCATTATCATTCATCTATATTATCAATTAATTTGTGATAGATAACATGCTCCAATTTACGCAAAACCAAGCTCATGAAAACTTAATCATATCCTTTTCTAATGTGCTTAACTCGTGAATATATCTATAATGTTATTAATACAAATCATATAACTATATTTACATAATCTCATGCGTCCTATCACTAAATGTTCACTAAAATAATTCAACCATTCTAACCTCATGTCTAAATGGGTATGTATATCAAATAAAATATAGACTCTAAACTACCAATGCCATGGCCGAATATTACAAGTAAGTATACTATAATTTAATCATTAGTATTTTGCACCTAACATAATATGAACTAAACTTTCTTGATACATCCAAACATGATAACTTAATAACAACATGAACAAGCATTACTAAACCATTTTCAAAAATATGTATATATAGCAACCTATTAACTTGCTAACATATGCATGCTTTAAATCATCTATCATCCAACATTTAACCTTATTAGCTAAGTGCATATCTCAATATTACACCATATATCTATATATGTATATATATATAGAGAGATATATCAAAATGAGAAACCTAAACTTTACAAAAAGCAATGACCTTATTCGCAAGGCCATATTTATATTTACAATCCAGCATCATTCATAATTTATCAAAACAGAGCCTATACATGCCTTTGATTCAAAAGTTTACAAAACATAACTATACCAAGGAGAGTGATAGTGTGGTCGACTATCTTGATGATCCCTTGAGCCCGTAGTTGAATTATCAATCTATAAAATAGAAAACAAACATAAACAGAGTAAGCTCATTGGCTTAGTAAGTCTTAAGCATATACACTTATAATTAACATACAGATAAACACTTTGATCCTCAAACTAATAATATGGTACACTAGCCGAATACTAATATCACATTTGTATCGATTATCATCACAATGTCATCCTAAACATATACCTTATCAACTTCACATATAAGCTATGTATATTCACATCAATGATAGATTCAACATTTCATAATATAGAACTTGAGCAATCAACCATTTCTACACATCAAATTTGATTCAAAATAAAAAGAACTTACTCACTTTCTCCTTATTAATATAATATGCAAATTCTTACCCGAACTTTTAGCACATAACTACAAAAATACCTCACCTTGTTTGATTCTCAGAATCTACATTTATAGCATATCACCGGCATACAGCCTGCTAGGCATTAAAGCCCGACATAGATCACTGGCACGAAGCCTGCTAGGCATTAAAGCCCGATATAAATCACTGGCACGAAGCTTGCTAGGCATTAAAGCCCGATATAAATCACCGACACGAAGCCTGCTAGGCATTAAAGCCCGATATAAATCACCGGCACTTATAATTCACATATTTTATCACATAGCAAACCAAAAACACTTATTCACATCCCATTGAATAAAATTTCAATCAATCCATTCTAAAACTTTCACATTCGGCTAAAGCAGGGTTCTATACTCAATTTTATCGAATATTATCATTTGATGCATTCATAAATAATTTGATAATCTATACTTGCTTAAGGACTTACCTCGGTTGTCGATAGACCGTGCAAATCGGCTATTCGAGAACCTTCGCCTTTCCTCGATCTAAACTGCTTTTCTTTGCTCTTGATCTAAAACACATTAAAATTTAGCTCATTCAAGCACAATTCATCTCAATTTAGTCCCTAGCACATAAATGGGTAAATTACTATTTTACCCCTAATATTTCACAATTTTGTAATTTAATCCTATTTGCATAACACACAAATTATACATTATTTCAACATAACACTCAAGGGCCGAATATGTATAAGGACCATACAAGTCCATTTCTTTCATTTATTTTACATTTAAGCCCTCTCAAATTTTTATTTTTACAATTTGGCCCTAAAAACAAAAATTCTTCAAAACTTCCAATACATAATATACTAATCTTTAACCTATCTTTTATCTAACATCATCAAACATCAAAAACTATATAAATCTATCAATAGCCAAACATCAAACATGCTTAGATTCAAAAATTACAACATGGGTCGGTTACGGTTCGAAGCAACAATCTCAAAAACGTAAAATTTATCGAAAACTAACTAAAACTCACCTTAGATTTTTGGCTTCAAAGTGCCGAAATTTCAAAGGGTTTAAAGCTTATTTCCTTCTTCCACAATCGGCCATGGATGAAAAAAAGAGATGATGGCTTTCTTTTTCTTTATTATTTTAACATATAATAAATAATTACCAAATTACTAAACTAACCTTTTAATTAAAATAATTAAACATTTTAACTTAAGGACAAACTTGTCCATGGCCGGCCACTAACCCTTAAAATGGGTTATTTACCCTTTCAATACTTCCTATTAAAAAGCCATACTCAATTTAACACATTACACATTAGTTTGTAACTTTTACTTTTTATGCGATTAGGTCCTTTTTATCAAATTCGATACTCAAACGATAAAATTTTTCTACGAAATCTTCACACATATAAATTCATATAAAATAAACACTAAATATAATATTTAAATATTTTTCGAGCTCGGATTCATTGTCCCGAAACCACCGTTCCGATTAGGGTCAGATTCGGTCTGTTACATTGGCTGTATGGCATAAGTCAGTATACCCTATAGGTTTTGCATGGCCTAGCACACGGCCTAGCACACGAGCGTGTATGGCCATTTTTAGGGCACATAGGCATGTATGTTGGCCGTGTGACCTAAGTCAAAGTGTTACATGGGGTCAGACACTCTTATAAGAGTTTCCAAAGTTATCAATTTAGTCTCGAACCACTCCTAAAGCATGTTTAGTGCCTCATAGGCTCATATTAGGGACAATATGATTAAAATAAATGATGTTTTCTATGAATTTGAGATATGTGAAATGTTTGAATATTGTGTTGTAAGTTCGGTAATGATTCGAAACCCTATTTCAGCATTGAATACGGGTGAAGGGTGTTACAAGATCTGCATATCTGATGTGTTGTATTTTTATACTTATTTCATAATCACAAGATGCTAATGTATCAACATCAATAAATGTTTAGTAATGATAAGTGTACATGTGTTTACTAGTCTTGCTTTTAACCTTTATCTTATAGATTTTTCTAGCATCTTGAGCACTCATTAAGCTTGGTTAAGATCACACTATCTTGTATTTATTCTTCTGTTGAGAAATAACATGTGTGGAGTCGGGAAGTGCGCAAGTTTGAGATCCCAAGGCCAAGCTACTTATTTATGTATGTGAGATGGGTTTTTTGGACAATAAAGGATAGCATTGTCGGTTCATTTAGAGTGATTATACTCTAGTTTTTGTTTTTGGGTTCTAAATGGACTTTCCATAGGCTTCTTAAGGACTTTTATAACTGGTTTTTGGATGCTTTTATTGCTTGAATTGTTCCATGAATAATTCTAGATGAATGGTTAGGCTATATGTTGATTAGCAAGCATGTACCTTAGTAAATTGTGACTATTGGTGCTTAAATAACTTATTGAATTCTTGTACAGATGCAAAATGACCAAATGGAAATGTATGGACATATAATGCACTTTAAATTTTCTTATATGCAAACTTGGTATGTTGTGTAAATTGAATTGAGACTTTAGGAAGCATGCTAGCATAAGTAATATGATTGAATGCTATAGTATGTTAATTTTTGTTTAAATGTAAATGATCATGTTCTGAGTGATCTAAATATGCCATTGATATTTTAGGATAGGGTAACAAGCATGAAAACACGAATTGGTATCTGTAATGGTGTGTCAAACTATCATATGCAAGTTGTTGTAATTGTTTTGCAAATTTCAAAGTTATCATCGTGACGAGCTTTAAAAGATGCTGTGACGAGGGATCATCACTGAAACACTATTTATTAGATTATCGGACGAAGACACCCTTCCAGGCAATATAGTGACGTGAAAAATCGCGCCTCAACGTGGTTGGCTGAGTTCTTGGGCATGTTTTGTTAACTTTGCAATTACGTCATGATTTTTAAGCAATGCACTTGGCGGCCTTAAACACCACGAAATGCTTTTAAAATTTACGTGACAAGGTTTTATACATGGAATTTTCAAGTGCTATCTTCAATTTTATAAAAAGGTTTTCCTGGATATTTTGTAAAATTTACGTTTTAGTCCCTAAACTTCGCTTTGAAATTGACTAAGATTTAATCATCGTTTTGGATTGAATTTTTCAAATATAGTTTTAAATAAAATGCTCAAAGCACTTGTTGGTATAATTTCATGATTTATGAGTATTTCACGTACATTATGCAAAAAGTGACTTTTTACCCCTATTCTTATTTTGCTATATCGTGATAGTCGAAACATGACTTAGGATTGTATGATTGGTTTTAATGGTTAACTGAGTAATATGCATGTATTGTGTGCTTTAATTGGCGGTTCTATGTTATGTTTTGGTGGTCGATAAGGAGAGTCACATAAGTGGTTAATGTAATATTTTGGATCTGGGTTGGACCATCCCAGTCGGGTTTGGGGCGCCCCAAAAATTGAGTGGCCCTTGGCAAAGTTTCTTTGGCTAACCATTACATCTTTTTGTTAGGGTTCGGCTTTAGGATAATTTATTGGATAATGTCAAACTTTAAGTACGCAATTTAAATTTCTTTTATATAAATATTACATTGTGGTATAATGTTATTTTAGGGGGTAATTTATATAATAAACATTTTGAGAAACCTTAGCAAGAGTTTTATAAAACCTCGTACTCGCATTTCTGGAACCTCAATGTGTGGTTCTTTTCTTTTCTTATAGTTGAATGTGGCTTCTTTGAAGCGAAGAAAACAAAAACAAAGGTTAAGCACAAGGGTTAACATGAATGGGAATGGTGAAGTATTGAGTCAAAAAAGAAAAACATATCATAGTCAAAACCTACATTATAGTTAGCTTCTATATGTAAAGCGCTGATACGGGAGATTGAAGGTTTTGTTTCAAACAAACAGGCGTTTCATTATGGCTTTCCAATTATGAGTCAGTAAGTTCAAGTGGAACAAGTAGTTATCATCCTAGGATTTGCTTGAATTTTACTTAATATCAATTGAAGAGATAGTTGTATTCCACTATATACATGCTTTGCGCATATCATATATCTAGTTTGACTGCTATAGTGTAAAACATTTAAGTACAAAAGATACTATTGGGTTATCATTGAAAGTAAGAAACAATGAAGCAAATAAATTAGAGATAAAGCGTAATAATCTTTCTAGGTCAACTAAGGTGTTGTTAAAAAAGTCAACTAAGGTAATATCTCTATTACACTACTTGTCTATGTAATTCAGTTTATATATAGTGTACACCACTTAATATATCAAACATTTGACATATGTGAGTGGGAAAAAAAATATTTGTAAGCAATATTTATAAAATATTATATTAAAATTAAATGAGGTTTTGATTATGTTGATAAAGTTCAAAGTTGAAATTTTATATGTTTTAAGTTTAAATTCTATTATAATATTATTTTATTAAAAACATTAAAGAAAAAATATTTTATATTAATATTTGTTATTTTGCATATAAAAATATATTTTATAATTTTCCAATTAAATTAATGTTCAACTAATTCGTGACACTTGCTAAACCAAGAATTAATAAATATATAGTGCTTAATATAAGTAATGATGTAATTTAACAAATATATTTAATATATAAATTTTCTTAGTGTACTTTTAAATTTCTGAACGAAGAAGCCATTTTATATTCATATGTAAGGGCCAGTTCTGCATTGCTTTTTAAAAGTACTTCTGGCTCCAAAAGTACTTTTAGAAGAAAAGTCATGCGAAACAATGTCGCTATTGAAATTTATAGCTTTTGAAGTGCTTTTCAAAAGACTTCTAAAACGAGAAGCTAAAATTTTAGCTTTTCTCTCCCAAAAGCACTTTTAGTGTTTAATTACTTTTCACCCTCTAATAACATAGTACTTTCCTTTTTTGTGGGGATTAATTATAAATGTGTTAAAATCATTAATTAAAAATAAAAAATATTTTTAAAATATTAATTACAAATATTTAATGGTTATATTTAAATATTTAAAATGTAGTTTATATATTCTAATTAAATTTTATAACTAATTAATATTTATTACTTACAAATATTTAAAATTAAAATTTATATTTCATATATTAAAATATTAACAAGTTATAGTAATTTTTATATTCTTACTAAAATATAATAATATTAACTAATTTAAAATTTATTTAAATGTATATTTGTTACTTGATAATAACATGTCTAAAATGGACATTTTATTTCTCAAAAGACTTTTTGACAAAGAATGCTAAACACTCAAATTTTAAAGCAAACTTTTCAAAAGCACTTCTCAAAAGCACTTTTCCACAGCACTTTTCAAAAGCACTTTTCAAAAGCATTGCCAAACTAGCCCTAAATCACCCTCATAAATTTCACCGTCTTAATTCTAGAAATTCTATTATTACATCGATTATTGCATTACAAATGAATAAAACTGTTTCGAATATTACAAATAGAATTGGGAAACTCGAAAAAGACAAATTAGAAGGATTATTGATCAAAATAGAAAATGCTTTAAATTCTTTTTTTCATTATTTGAAGTAATGCTTTAGTTTTGTTGAGCATTATAGAAGTGATCAATCTTCTTCACGAGATATTGTCGGGGATATGTGAAAGGAAAGTGGTTAATGGGATTGTTAGGGAGATGGAGAAATCTATGATTTTTGTTTGAAAATTTGTAGGAGTGGACCTCTAATCTTGAGGAGGTTTTTCCCCCTCTGTATGAGCTAAGTTCCTTTTTTTCTAAAAATAAAAATACAAGTTAATATCATGATTTATAAGTTGGATGGGCTTACTTACATTCTTGTTTTGGGTAAACAACACAATTATTTTCCTAATTTCTATAAGTTTTTACTTTAGTCATTAAAAAATTAAAAAAATATATATATTTTAAGCAATGTGGTTGACATATGTTTTCATTTTGGTCACCCACTATTAATTTAAGATTAGGTAATATTATTTTACACTCATTTTAGTCCATCAACTTTAGTACATTTTATTTTGGTTATTTCTTTTTGGAACATTAATTTTTGTGTAAACTATAGAGAATTAGTCACCCAATTATTAGCGTGTTTTTGTTTTGTTCACCCAACTATGAATATTTTCAATTAAATCACTAATGTTTTGTATCATTTCTATTTTAGTCACTCATGTTTTAGATTGTTTCTATTTTGGACACTCTCCATTAAATGGTTAACGGAAGTGATGGTGTGCTTTTTTTCTAACTAATATAATAACACATTTACTCCATAATATTTATGCATTCTATCGATTTGATTTTCAAACATATATAACTAAATAGAAATTATATATTATGAAAAAGTACAGAGTATATTATTATTTATATAAATATATATAAATAATATTTTATGTGTTTATACTTAATTATAATCATAAGGCTCAAATATATATTTTAACTCTCCAACCTTGACTCTTTCCCTAAGTTAGCAATTGAATTTTTATTCTCCTAAGAGTTTTAGTATTTTTTTTGTACCAATATTAAATATAAAACACAATACATTAATATGTTGTGAAACATGACACTAATTTTTCCCTTTCCTTCCTACATAATCCTCCAGTAGCCAGTAGGTACAAAGAAAGATCATATCCTACATGAATCCAATTAATACAATGTTTCAGTTAATACATTAATAACAAACACTCATAGTTTGTCATTTCTCTGAGAAACCAATCTCTTGTCCTAATATTGAGGATCCTCGGTATTCAAAGCTGCCTGAACATACAGTAAATATAGCCATCAACGTATATTATATCCCATCACTTTATTAAACCATTTTTTCGACATATATTAGACATTAAAGAATGAAAGCATAATCTTAATAGTAAATTAGTCATACCAATATCAAGAATAATACTCTATTGAATTATATTGACTCATATAAACAAGCCCTAAGACTCCCCCATGGATACTACCTCACCGGCTCTTGAACGGCCTGGCTCTCCGATTCCATCAGAGAGGGAAAGAGCAACCGAGAAGGTGTGGAACAAGGACTTAAATGTGAATTCTCCAAGGGATCTGACTATGGAGGATTTTGACAAGGGTAAAAAAAAAATCTTTCAAGTAGATTCTTATGGTGAATGTAGGTAATAAGTCTAGTGGTACATATGCAATATTAAAGAATGAAGATTTGGACATAGCAGAAGATGTAAGAGTCTTGTTGGAAGGTACGTATTGTAATAGCCC
The DNA here is from genome assembly GCA_025506655.1 of Gossypium rotundifolium. NCBI lineage: Eukaryota > Viridiplantae > Streptophyta > Magnoliopsida > Malvales > Malvaceae > Gossypium > Gossypium rotundifolium. The sequence continues at coordinate 59,796,456 of CP106730.1, forward strand.
GATTTTAGCTAAATCGAAATGGTGGTTTCAAAACCACAAATCTCAAGTCAGAAAATTATTTTAATATTATTTTTGGTGTTTATCGCATGTGATTATATATGTGTGAAAGTTTCGTGAAATAATTTTAGCATTTGAATGCTTAATTTGATAAAAGGACTAAATCGCATAAATTGCAAAAGTTACATTCTATTTGTTAAAATTGTTTAATTGCTATGATTTATTAAACGAAAAGTCCTTATGATGATATTAGACCATTGAGTGGAATTTGACATAAATGGGTATGTATTTGATGTTTTAAATGTTATTTAACTAAGGTTAATTTGGTTATTAAATAAAACAATGTATATTAAATAAAACAAAAGATGAAAACATGTTTATCTTTGTTTATTTCAACCAAAAATAGAAAAGAGAACCTAGATTTGGGGAGCTTTAAGTTTTTGCACCTTTGACGCTTGATTAAGGTATGGTTTTAGCTCGATTTTTTGTAATTTTTATGTTTTTGAGATTGTTTCTTTGTATTCTAGCTAGCCCATGCCTTAATTTTTGAAGTTGACAATGATTTTGTGAAGTGCCATTGATGAATGCTTGAGCTTTTGAATATTTTATGATGAAAAATGAATATTTGTTAACACAAGTTTTGTTAAGTGATTTTTGACAAAAATGTCAAATAAGGTTTTAATTGTGAAAAGTGTAAATTGAAGGGTTGAAATGTGAAATAAATGAAAGTTTTGGGCTGCTAGGGACCTATAACAAAATTTGGCTAGGCTTGGGTTTAATGAAATTTTATGAATTTTGTGTATTTTTAAATACAGACTAAATTGTAAAAATGTGGAACTTTAGGGGCTAAAGTGAAAAATGCCCAAATATGTGTTTGTGGAATTAATTGAATGATTTTATGAATAAATGAGTTAATTTTGAATGTATATAGATCAAGAACCAAAGAAATCAGATTTAGATCGGGGAAAACCAAAGTTTATCGTATAGTCAATCTAGTCCGTTTATCCCGAATAAGAGGTAAGTTCATATGCAAATGAATGTCTTTGAATTGAATTATATATGTTTAATTATTGTTGAACTGCTATGAATATTGAATGCTCAAATACGAACAAGAATCGATAGGGTTAGAATACCGAAAGTCCCGTACGAACCTTAGGAATAGTAGAGGTTATGAATGTCATAACATTAGAATTAACGAGATGTGATTATGTGTAAGACCATGTCTTGGACATTGGCATCCTTATGTGATTACGTGTAAGACCATGTCTGGGACATTAGCATCGTTATTTGATTTCGTGTAAGACCATAGCTAGGCTATCGGCATCGATATGTGATAACATGTAAGACCATATCTAGGATATGGCATTGTAGAGCTATATGTGATTTCCGCGTATCCTTAACAATTCCAAAAGGTTCAATGGGAAAAGTCAAGGCAAGAAAGAATGTGTGAATGAGTTAAGTGACTCAAGTACATACGAGATTCATGCAAGTATTGAAAAGGGAAGTAATTGATAAATTCACTTGTGATATTGAATATGTATACATTGGGAAAGGTTTGTGAACTTTCATGTGCTTATGCATAGTTTTCCTATTGAAGAAAATTATGTTGATTCATGTTTTAATTTTATTTTTATATGGCTTACTAAGCTTTTAAAGCTTACTTGGTGTGTTCTTTCCCTATTTTATAGATAATCGAAGCTAGCTCGAACTCGGGGATCATCAGGAACATCGTCACACTATCGATCAACTTGTTGGTACTTTTGATGCTTTGTGAATATGGTATATGGCATGTATAGGCTAGTGTTATGATGATGTGTTTTGAGATATGATATTAGCCATGAGATTTGGCTCATGAATGATGTAAATGTTAATGTGTATTTGGCCATTTAAGTTAGCTTAAATCATAAGTTTGAAAAGTGATATATGATGTATATATTGCCTTGAATTTTGGCATGTTTGGGATGCATTTTGTGATGGTTATATGGTTGCTTAATTAGCTAGCTGTCAATTAGTGTATTATTGCTTGAAAAATGACATGTTGTAGCTTGATTTGAAAATGATGAAATGGATGGATTTTAAATGGCATGATTTGTATATGAAATAGCATGTATTGGTTGCCTATATATGTGTTGAAATGGTTTTATTTTGGTTGTTTAGGTGAACATAAAAAAGGGTGGCAAATTGGTCTTGCAAATGACCTATTTTTACTCAGCCATGTGTGACACACGGTCATGCTACACAGCCTGTGTCCCATAGTGTTTAAATTGAATTGAAGTCAGTATGCTCCACAAAGGTGTGTAACCGGCTGTGTGGCACAAGTCTGTATACCCCCAAAATGGCACACGGCCTACCACAAGTGCGTGTGACTTGGCTGTGTTGCATAAGTTAGTATACCCTATAGGATTGGCACAGCCTAGCACATGGTCCGTCACACGGGCGTGTGTGGCCATTTCGAAGGGCACATGGGCTAGACACACAAACGTGTGGTCAGCCGTGTGACCCAAGTCAGTATGTATGCCTTGTTTTCACACGGCCTGGGACATGGGCGTGTCTGGAGCCGTGTGAGGCACACGGCCTGCTCACACGGGCGTGTGGCCTTAGTATGCTTGAAAATTTTCTAACCTTTTCAAGAATTTTCATATGTTATCGGTTTAGTCTCGAACTATTTCTATAGCATCTTTAAGGCTTCGTAGGCCCTTATAAGGGACAATGTGATTATGATTGAATGGTGTTTGAGAATGGATGCATAAATGTATTATGTATGTTGTGATTTGATAGGTAATGCCTCATAACCCTATTTCAGCGATGGATACATGTTAGGGGTGTTACATTTATTGGTATTATAGCTATGGTTTAGTCGATTCTAGGACTAACGTAACATGTGTGAGAGTCTAGCTATACATGCCATATATACTCTGTGATAGTGTGATGGTTCTTGATAGCTTAAATTGTGTTTTCGTATAACAATAGATCCCAAAAGAGCTATAACTAATGATGTAGAGAGTAACGCGCCCGCTACTACTCAAAAGGCAGTGCAATCTGACTCTAGGACTGTATTTAGTAGATATGAGGGAGAGGATAAACAAGCCTTTTTCTAGACGATGAGTGAGTGGTTTACAGAGTTCATTCGAACGGATCTGACTACTCAACAATCTCCACCCCCACCTGTTCCTCAACAAATCCATATTTTTCCTCAAGCTATAGATCCGATACGATTGAACAAACCGCCAATAGATAAGATTTGAAAACATAGGGTTGAAGAGTTTCGGGCTACTGTTGATGATGATACGAAGAGAGCTAAATTCTGGCTCGAAAACACGATTTGAGTATTCGACAAATTGCCTTGTACTCCTGATGAATTTATCAAATGTGTTGTATTTTTGCTAAGAGATAATACTTACCATTGGTGGAAAATGATGATATCTGTGGTTCCTAGAGAACGGGTTACGGGGGAGTTTTTCCAAACCAAATTTTGAAAGAAGTAGATCAGTCAAAGATTCATTGATCAGAAGCATAAAGAGTTTCTAGAGTTAAAACAAGGTCGGATGACTGTCACTGAGCATGAAAGAGAATTCGTACGGTTAAGCAAGTATGCCTAAGAATATGTTTCCGTAACACCCCTAACTCATAACCATCGCCGAACTAGGGTTAAAGGCGTTTCCTAACAGATCAGAAACATTTATAACATTTCATACATTTCATTCATCAATCATACATACAATGTCCCTTAAATAGGTCAACGAGACCTCAAACATGCTTATAACCTGGGTCGGGACTAAAACGAAACATATAAAGAAGTTCTCGAATACTTAAAAACTTTTCTAAGATACAGGGGATACACGCCTATGGGAGCAAACCGTGTGCCCTGCACGGCTACTAGACACGCCGTGTGTCCTCCCCGCGGTCGAATCTGACTTCTCACCACGGCCACCAAGCATGCCAGTGTACCCTGACCGTGGACAATCCTGCCAAAACAACACGGCTACCAAGCACCCCCGTGTGCTAAAGCCGTGTCCTACTGGGCCATATACTGACTTTCTCACACGGCCTCTAGGCACGCCCGTGTGCCATGGCCGTGTACTCTTAAGCAAGCTACTGACTTTACCCCACGGTCACTAGGCACACCCGTGTGCCATGGCCGTGTGACATTATAGGTCATTTGCAAGACCAAAATGCCACCCACTTGGGTCATACCTACAAACAACATTTACCATTCCATTTCATGCATGTATAACAACTGAAAACATACCAAAATAACCATTCAAATCATGCATTCAATACCAATTTCCAACTATGACAAATTTCAAGACTAAAACTCATCCCATCAAAAGCATAATTCATTCATTTGCTTACTTAAAGCTAGACCATTTCATGTGTCATATAGTCATGCCAAAACATACTTCACATATCACATGCATTCCAATAAACTTCTCAACTCACAACTAGCCAATACACAAGGCTAAGATTATATAATAACTTATACCAAATACTAGCTTATACATGCCATATCTACCTGTATACATTTTCAAAGTGTACCAAAAAGAGTTTAGTAGTGTGATGATGATCTTTGACGGTCCCGAGCCTTCAGTAGCTTTGACGACCTATAAAATAGATAAAACACACACAGAGAAAACTTTTCAAAAGCTTAGTAAGTCAATATACACACAAACTTAGCATAGAATGCATATTATGCAAGTAGAAATATTGGCACATCCCAATCACTTAGCATACTATCACATATATGTGTTGGTTCATATACTTGTGGCCACATTTGCGACATTCATCATTTTAAGATTCACATTCTCTCATTTAAGCATACATTTCTTCAAGTCAAAATCACATAAGTACTTACCTTTTTATACACACTCTGTGTATATACCAAACGTACCTGAGTCAGACATTCGTTCACTTAATTGATCATAGCTTGGATTACGATTTGTGTCATAGACTTGCCCATTGAACCAATAGGAATCTAGTAGGATGCTCAGAAAGCTTGAAATAGTCATACAATTCCAACGTCCTAGACGAGGTCTTACATGCGTTCAGATATCGATGCCACTATCCCAAACAGGGTCTTATACGAATCAATATGATGCTAATGACCCAGACATGGTCTTACACTTAAAGCTCATATTGATGCCAACGTCCCAGATGTGGTCTTACTCGTAAAGCTAATATCGATGCCAACGTCCCAAACGTGGTCTTACATGAATCTCAAATCAACGTCAACGTCCCTGACGTGGTCTTACATGATTAAACAGAATTGATACCTATGTCATGACATAGCTAATCCTATCTATTCTTAGGTTCGTACGGGCTTCTCGGACATTGTCACTATATCGAACTTATCTCAGAATTCATATGCATAACCTCTCAATAGCATTTGTTATCAACATTAATCATATGAACAATTACAATTTCATACAAGTACGTTTAGTTGTATAGTGACTTACCTCGGATTCAGTTTAACTGAATGAAAATGGCTACTCTGTTACTTTCGCTTTCTTGCGATCTAAGTCCGTTTTCCTCTGTTCTTGATCTAGACATATTCAGAATTAACCCTTTTATTTACTAATTCATTCAATTCAATCCAAGGACTCACATTTAGGGCTATTTACAAATTAACCCTCACATTTGTATAATTTATCAATTTAATCCATTTTTCTCAAAACATCAAATTCACAAAATCAACCCACACTCATGCTTAGCTGAATGTACAAATATATGATACTAGCCCATATTTTCTAAAAAATTAGCAATTTAGTCCCTCAATTTGTTATTTTCACAATTTAGCCCTATTTAGCTAAAATCGCCAAAACTTCAAGAACATAACATGTTCATCTAGCTCAAATCATTCATTTAACAACTAAACTCATCTCAAAACTCAACATATCAATAATTGAATCTCACACAAACATCATCGATTCACAAAATTAGTACATGGGTTTTGTAGCTCTCAAAGCAACGATTGCAAAAACGTAGAAATTATCAAAAACCAAAGTCAAAACTTACCTTAATTAAGCTCAAACCTAGCTAAAACCTTGTTTTCTTCTTCTTCTTCTTTTTCTTTTTGATATTCAGCCAAAGATAAAGCAATATGGCTTTCTTTTTCTTTTAATGCTTTGTTTTATAATAATAACTTAATAAATAAGTGTAATATAAATTTGAACTTATAAAATATCATATAAAATATATTATAAAACCATGTTGCCGTCCACTAGCCATATTTTGCCAAATTACAACATAAAACCCTTACAATCCAAAGCCACATCAATTAAACCACTTAATCAAATGAAGAGCCATTTTTGAACTATATGCGATTTAATCCTTTTGTCAAATTAAACACACAGATAGACAAATTAACTCACGAAAATTTCCCACATGCTTAGTCGTATATCAACAACATAGAAAATAATATTTAAATATTATACGGGCTCAGATTTGTGGTCCCAAAACCACTATTCTGACTAGGGTATAAACCGGACTGTTACAATTCTCCCCCTTAGGGATTTTAGTCCAAAAAAATCTTGCCGTTAAATAGAATCGGATATTGTTGCCTCATAGAATCTTCAAGCTCCCACGTAGCCTCTCCTATTCCGTGACGATGCCGTAGTACTTTCACTAACGAAATTTTCTTGTTTCCCAACTATTTCACTTCACGAGCTAAGATACGGATTGGTTCCTCTGCGTATGACATATCAGATCAGATTTCAATTTCAGATGGAGCAATCACATGTGACGGATCAGATCGATACCTACAGAGCATCGAGACATGAAATACGTTGTGGATCTTTTCTAACTCAAGTGGCAAAAGCAATCTATATGCAACAGGCCCAACACGTTCAATGATTTCATACGGCCTGATGAACCTCGGACTCAACTTGCCTTTACATCTGAATCGAAGCACTTTTTTCCACAGTGACACTTTCAGAAATACTTTGTCTCTGACCTCAAATTCTATATCTTTTCGTTTCAAGTCCGCATAGGACTTCTGACAATCAGATGCTGATTTCAAACAATCTCGGATCAATTTCACTTTCTATTCTGAATCTTTCATCAAATCAACCCCGTGGAGTTTATTTTCACTGAGCTCGGTCCAATATAGAAGTGTACGACATTTACGTCCGTACAAAGCTTCATAAGGTGCCATTTTGATGCTTGATTGAAAACTATTATTATACATAATTTCGATCAATGGCAGATATTGTTCCCATGAACGAATAAACTCAAGTATACAGCATCGTAACATGTCTTCGAGAATCTGAATAATCCACTCAGATTGACCATCCGTTTGTGGATGAAAAGCTGTACTAAAATGCAATTTTGTGCCTAAAGCTTCTTGCAATTTCTTCCAAAATGGATAGTGGCACCCCGTGCAATCTCACAATCTCAGAAATATAAAGCTTGGCTAATTTCTCAAGTGAATAATCAGATCTTACTGGAATAAAATGGGCAGTTTTCGTTAATTTATCAACCACGACCCATATCGCATCTTTCTTTCTCGATGTTAAAGGCAAACCAGAAATAAAATCCATCGTCACTCTATCCCATTTCCATTCAAGAAATCAGAATCGGTTGTAGCAAATCGGACGGAACTTGATGTTTAGCTTACTTGCTGACAAACCAAACATTTTGAAACAAATTCAAAAATGTCCCATTTCATACCAGACCACCAATAGTGTCGTTTGAAATCATGATACATTTTAGTACTTCCCGGATGAACAAATAGACTACTATTATGAGCTTTACTCAAAATCAAATGAATCAACTCTAGATTTCTCAAAACACAGATACGACCTTGGAAACTCAAACAATCATCAATAACTCAAAATTCAGATTCAGAATTCAAATCACACTGAGCCTGTTTCGTTAATAACTCATTATCAGATTTCTGAGCATAACATATCTACTGTATAAACAATGGTTTTGCTTTTAACTCAGTTAACACAAAACTATTATCAGACAAATCTAACTGGGAATTCAGAGCATGTAGTGCAAATAATGATTTTCGACTCAGTGCATCTGCAACAACATTTGCTTTACCCAGATAATAATCTATCACAAGCTCGTAATCTTTCAATAGCTCTAACCATCTTCTTTAATGCAGGTTCAAATCTTTCTGAGTCATCAGATATTTCAAAGTTTTATGATTTGAAAACACGTGACATTTCTCACCGTACAGATAATGATGCCAAAGCTTAAGCGCAAACACAATCACAGCTAATTCAAGGTCGTGTGTCAGATAATTCTTTTCATGAGGCTTCAATTGTCTGGAGGCATAAGCTACAACTTTTCCTTCCTGCATCAAAACACATCCCAGTCCATTTAATGAAGCATCACTGTAAATAACAAATTCTTTGCCCGATTCTGGTTGTATTAACACTGGAGCTTCTGTTAACAGAGTTTTCAGTTGATCAAATCTTTTCTGACATTTATGAGACCATTCAAATCTAACATCTTTCTGAAATAGTTTAGTTAACAAAGTATCTATCACTAAAAATCCTTTCACAAATCAAAGATAATAACCAGCTAAACCCAGAAAACTACGGACTTCAGACATGTTCTTCAGAGGTTTCCAATCTAGAATAGCAGAATTCTTGCTTGGATCAACTCGGATCCCAGAAGCTGACACAATATGTCTTAGAAAACTAACCTCGTACAACCAAAATTCACATTTGCTAAATTTAGTGTACAATTGCTTTTCCCTCAAAGTTTGCAACACAATTCTCAAGTGTTCAGCATGCTCATTTTCGTTTCGTGAATAAATCAATATGTCATCTATGAATACTACAACAAATCGATCTAGGTACGGTCTAAAAATTTTGTTCATCAGATTCATAAAAGCAACAGGAGCATTGGTTAGTCCAAATGGCATAACTAAAAACTCATAATTCATGTACATCATTATGAAAGCAGCCTTCGGAATATCTGAATCTTTCACTCTCAATTGGTAGTATCCTGATCTCAGGTCAATCTTTAAAAATACAGTATCTCCTTTTAACTGATAAAATAAGTTATCAATTCTGGGAAACAGATATTTATTCTTTATGGTCACCTTATTCAACTAACGATAATCGATGCACATTCTCATCGTGCCATCTTTCTTTTTCACAGACAGAAGAGGAGGACCACAAGGCAAAAAACTCAGTCTAGCAAACCCTCTATCAGTCAATTCTTGCAACTGTGACTTTAAGTCTTTCAACTCTGTTGGTGCTATTCTATACGGAGCTATCGAAATAGTTGTCGTACCAGACATCAATTCAATACCAAACTCAACTTCACGAATCGGAGGCAAGCCCGGTAACTCTTCAGGGAACACATAAGAAAACTTGTAGGCAATAGGTACTAACTCAATTTTCCTTTCAGACATTTTTGAATCAATTACATAAGCAAAATCTGCCTCATATCTCTTTTTCACATAACTCTGAGCTTTCAATACCGATAAAACAGCAGACAATCCATTAAAATCATTAGATTCAACCCGTACAATTTCATTATTCGAACAACTCAAATCTATAGTCTTTCTTTTGCAGTTCACAACATCATCATTCATAGACAACCAGTCCATACCCAAAATAATATCAAACTCATCAAATGGTAAATGTATCAGATCAACAGGGAAACAAATATCTCTAAACACTAACGGATAGTTCTTGTAACATCTTTAAATCGGGGTCTCTGCATTTTTACATGTTTGCATGTGTTAGTGTGATTGTTGTGCTAGTTTAGGGGGTTTTGGGGTTCTGGCATGAGCTCGGGGTAGGTCTGAGTTATGGTAAAAGTTTTTGTTCTGAGTACTTGGAAGGGTGAGCTAAGGGAGTTAGGTGATAAGAGGAATTGTTGGAGTGTTTTGACACAAGAAATCAATTGGAAAAGTGACAAGGAGGCACCACTTGAGCACAAGGGGGATGACGCCACATGCAGGAAGGAGAGCCTAGGTTCGAGCAGCAAAATTCCCTTTTTGCTTGTTATTTTTGACGCCAAGAGCAGGGACAAATTCAACTCAAAGTGGACTCTGATGGATGAGGTTGGAAGAGGTCAACAGCTTTGAATGTTTTGATGAGAGGAATTTAAGGAGTTTGATGTGTTCAAACTTGATTGAATGGTGGGCTAGGAGGAAAACAAGGAGAGGAAAGGGGGATTGAAGTGGATGGTGGTTTAGCCGAATTTTGTAGTGGCTAGAAGAGCTTGGAGCATTTAGTTTTTGTGTGTGTTTGGTGTGCCGAAATTCAAAAGGGGAAGCTAGCTATAGGTGCATTTTCGGCGTAGTGAGAGGGCATCAAAAGTTCATTGGGTTTTTCTTCCTTTTTGTTAAACCAAATAGTCCCTAAGCCTTCTTTTCTTTTCTTCTCTTTTCAACTTATGGTGCTTGGCCGAAACTTCATTCCCATTCAACTCAACCTTTTGTTGATTTCTCTTAGCTTCATTATCATAACTGAAACCCCTTTCTTGTCGTCATCTTTTTCTGTTCCTGTGTTGTGCTAGCCGAATCCACTCCACCCACTTTACTTTATTTTCCTTTCCATCTTTTCCAAAGCTGAATCATTACCCACCTTGTTTCTTTTTCTCCACTTTGTTCTTGATCTCAAAACACTCTGATTAGCCGAAAATTCCTTGAGTCTCACTACCTTGGTTTAAGTCCTATTTCAATCATTAAAAGTCGGTGAACATACTTCCTTTGCTCATTACCGAATCTCAACTCTTGGTAAGTTCTGAATTCATCTTCTCTTTTTTCCCTTCTACTTCTTTTGTCATAAGGCCGAATCTCTTTCTATCTTTGCTCTTTTCTTTTTGTAGTTTCTTAAGAGAAGTAAAAGCCAGGGGTAGACAGGTAGACGAATGGTGATTTAGTCAACTATCCTTAGTCTTATATCATTCTTTGGGTTTTGTAGTAGCGGATCGTGGTCATCTATTCCTTTCCAATCGGTTGTATTAGAGACTGTGGTAAGGGTTCTGTCGATTCAACTCTTTTATTGTATGTAAAGCCGAAGTCTATTCGTTTATGTGGTTTAGATCTTGGCTGATTGTAGTGGGAGGCTTATCATCACGCTGCTTCGGGTTTTTGCTTGGTGGTTGAAGGGTACCAAGGTAAAGGGGGGATATCTTATTACGTTATATCCTTTGGGATTTTCTTGGTTAAGTCGAATGGCTATTTGTTTAATGTTATGGTATTGGCCGAATATAGGAAGGGTGAAGGCAAGCGATTGGATTCTCGGGGTGTGCTCGGTTCATGGTTTAAATCTCAATCTTCGGGATTTGCTAATCTAGGTAAGGGATCTACTCTTTCGGGTTAATTCTTGATTCATAGTTATTCTTTGTATTAACCTGATTTAGGGACCAAAGGTTTTATGGACCCTAAGGCTAACCAAACAGTAGGAGGGGTCAGATCTGAGACCCAGCCCCCAAATTCAAGAAGAGGGCCGTGTCTGCGGTTCGTGATTGGCCACCGGGGTGTGGGCAAACACCTGAGCAACACAGTAGTCAAATAGTGGTGGTGTCAAATAACGATAGTACTGAGGTAGAGAGCATCGTTTTACGAGTAATCAGGTGTGTAACTCTTACACACTTCATTAGTTAATTTGCTAGTTATGTTTACTGTTAAAAGCCAAAATAGCTATTGACAACGGTGTGTTACCCTTGCGAGTATGAGCGTGGACTCCGGGTAAGTCCCCTGTGGATTGGCTATCGATATATGCTGTTATACTATTTTATGCTATGCTATGTGATATTTGCATTACAAACATGTCAATATACCACGGAAAATGTGTTCATGATGATGGATATGTTGAGAGGAGGGGGAAGGATGATTTAGACTGTCACTAGTGGTTTTGACCACACAGTGGGTTGGCCCCGCTTTCCTTATTATTCGTGACTAGTCTCAGTGGTTTTGACCACCAGTGGTTTTGACCACATAGATATTATTTGTGACTACGGTCACCAGTGGTTTTGACCACACATGGATTATTGTGACTCGTGCTAGTGGTTTGGTACTACAGTGGGTTGGCCCCACATGTTGATTACGGGATTGTCATCAGTGGGTTTGACCACACGGTGCGTTGGCCCAACCATATGATTTGTGACTACGGTCACCAGTGGTTTTGACCACACTTATGTGATTTGTGACTAGGGAAACCAGTGGTTTTGACCACATGGGGTAGACATAGGAGTTCTGTTGGTTAGGTTGGGTTTGCATGATTTGCATATTGACTTATGAAATGTGTAAGTGCCTTGTTATTATCAGGATAGAGATTTATACACTGAGTCTTGGTGACTTACCCCTTCCCTTATATTTTTTCAGATGAGGCATAGACCGCGGATGTGGAGCCGGGGTGGACTCGAGGTGGCCATGCACTATTATTTTGGGTTTTATTTTAATTACTATTTTGGGTTAATTTACTTTTAAATTTGGGTTTGGATTTTTAATAAGGCCGCTAAATTTTTATTATTTTGAGTTTTTGATTATCTGCTATGAGTTTTATCATATTGTGCTTAAGTTAATTAATATAGCATGCTCTAATAACCTGTAAAATCAACGTTTTCAAAAAAAAAAAAAATGGTACAACTTATCGGGTTTTCCAAAATTTACCATTGAGTAATACTAAACAAATGAAGTCAACAAACTAACTCAGACTTTCTTCGAACTAAGTTTTTTTTTTTATGCTCAGATACAAAATGGTTTTCAACTTTATTAAGCTAAACTCACTCGAGTTTTCATAAAATCAAATGGCTTTCCAAAACTAGAAACGACATACAATTTTCTCGAGGGAGTTTTTCTTCCACACTCAAAACGACAAAAAGTTTTCGATAACATTTTTTCACAAAATTAAACCAGCAACTTGTTTTCTTCAAATTATTTTCACTCTGTAACATACTGAATTCGGTCGTGGTATGTTGACCGGGTTTGGGGTGTTACAGTTCTTGCATACTTTATCAACCCAAAACACTTTTTCCTAAGGGGTTCGATACTTTTATAGCAAACTCAGTAGACTCTACAGGCAAAGTCTTATTGTATACTAAATTCATGCACATATATGAATGTTTAGAACCAGGGTCTATCAATGCAATCACAAAAGTATCATAAAGTATAAAACTACTCGTTATAACATTAGGTGTTGAAGCTTATTTACGAGCTCGAATAGCATACGCTCTGGCAGACGCTCTAGCTTCAGATCTTGCCACAGTATCTCTCATAGTCCTCTGACTACCACTAACATTTCTTACATTCTTTGGAGGTCTACCTCTCATAGGTGCATTATTAAGTCTCGAATTTTGAACAATCTCTGGCTCGACAGACTCAGGACAATCACGGATGAAATGATCAAGTGATCCACATCTGAAGCAAGCTCTATCATTTAATCTACAGCTTCCCGGATGCTTTTTTCCATAATGTTTACATTCAGGTCTCTTAGTCCGGACATTACCAACACTGGCCACTGAAGTTGCTGGAGTTTTGGAACTCATTTGCGATCTACCTCGATTTCTATTCGAATGTCCCATATTGTCTCTTGAACTAATTTGATCATCTCTGAATCTCTTCGAAGTATACTGAACTGATTTACTCAAAAATCTCTTTCTTATATATCGAGCTTCAGACAGCTTTTCTTTTATCTTTCCCGAATGCTTCAACTTTGCATGCTCGGTCAATGAATACAACAAACTCTTTTATTTCTAAGATCCCGACTAGCAAACGGATATCTTCATTAAGACCGTCTTCAAATCTTTTGAAAATTATAGCTTCAGATGATATAAACTCTCGGGCATATTGACTTAGTCTCACGAACTCTCATTCATACTCAGAAACAATCATTCGGCCCTATTTAAGTTCCAGAATTTCCTTCTGTTTTTGATCGATGAATCTTTCGATGATATATTTCTTCCGGAACTCAATCTGAATGAAGTCCCATGTAACTCGTTCTCTCGGAACAACAGAAATTAAAGTTGTCCACCACTGATAAGCCGCATCTCAAAGCAAAGATACAATACACTTTATGCATTCTTCTGGAGTCAAAGACATCTCATTAAATACTCGGATCGTGTTTTTAACCAGAACTTAGCTTTTTCAGCATCATCATCATTAGTAGCACGTAATTCTTCAGCCTGATACTTATGAATCTGGTCAACTGGAGGTTTATTCCATGGATTCTGATTTGCAGTCGAAGGTATATCGGATGTCTGAGGGGGATTCACCGCGGGCGGGGGTTGCAAAATAGTCGAGTTATTCTTTACAAATTGAATGAACCACTCACTCATCATCTAGAAAAAATCTTGATCGCTCGTAGGCCGTCTCGAATCAGAGGGCACTGTCCCTTGCGCGGGAGCAGCGCATTACTTTCTATTTCGTCAGCTACGGCTCTTTCGGGATCCATTACTATACAAAAATCACATTTTATACATCAGGATTCATCACACTATCACAATTCAGATATATGGCATGTATAGCTAGACTCTGACACGCTACGTTAGTCCGAGAATTGACTAAACCGTAGCTCTGATACCAACCAAATGTAACACCCCTGACCCGTAACCATCGCCGGACTAGGGTTAAAGGTGTTACCTGACAGATCAGAAACATTTATAACATTTCATGCATTTCATTCATCAATCATACATACAATGTCACTTAAATAGGTCAACGAGACCTTAAACATGCTTATAACTCGGGTCGGGACTAAAACAAAACATATACAGAAGTTCTCATAAACTTAAAAGCTTTTCTAAAATACAGGGGATACACGCCCGTGGGAGCAAACCGTGTGCCCTCCACGGCTGCTACACACACCCGTGTCTCTTCCCCGTGGTTGAATCTGACTTCTCACCATGGAAACCAAGCACGCCCGTGTACTCTGACCGTGGTCGATCTTGCCAAAACAACATGGCTATCAAGCACCCCCGTGTGCTAAGGCCGTGTCTTACTATGCCATATACTAACTTTCTCACACGTCCTCTAGGCATGCCCGTGTGCCATGGCCGTGTACTCTTAAGCAAGCTACTGACTTTACCCCACGGTCACTAGGCACACCCTTGTGCCATGGTCGTGTGACATTGTAGGTCATTTGCAAGACCAGAATGCCATCCACTTGGGTTATACCTACAAACAACAAATACCATTCCATTTCATTCATATATAACAATTGAAAACATACCAAAATAACCATTCAAATCATGCATTCAATACCAATTTCTAACTATGACAAACTTCAAGACTAAAACTCATCCCATCAAAAGCATAATTCATTCATTTGCTTAGTTAAAACTAGACCATTACATGTGTCATCTGGTCATGCCAAAACATACTTCACATATCACATGCATTCCAATAAATTTCTCAACTAACAACTAGCCAAAACACATGGCTAAGATTATATAATAACTTATACCAAATACTAGCCTATACATGCCATATCTAGCTATATACATTTTAAAAGTGTACCAAAAAGAGTTTAGTAGTGTGATGACGATCCTTGATGGTCCTAAGCCTTCAGCAGCTTTGGCTACCTATAAAACAGATAAAACACACACATCGTAAGCGTTCCAAAAACTTAGTAGGTCAAAATACAAACAAACTTAGCATAGAATGCATATTATGCAAGTAGAAATATTGGCACATCCCAATCACTTAGCATATTATCACATATATGCTTTAGTTAATATACTTGTCGCCACATTTACCATATTCATCATTTTAAGATTCACATTCTCTCATTTAAGCATACATTTCTTCAAGTCAAAATCACATAAGTACTTACCTTTTTATACACACTTTGTGTATATACCAAACGTACCTGAGTCAGACATTCATTCACTTAATTGGTCATAGCTCAGATTTACTATTCGTATCACAAAAAGCTCAGAAAGCTCGGAATAGTCATACAATGCCAACGTCCGAGATGAGATCTTACATGCACTTAGATATCGATGCCAATGTCCCAAACAGGGTCTTGTATGAATCAATCCGATGCCGATGACCCAGACATGGTCTTACACTTAAAGCACATATCGATGCCAACGTTCCAGACGTGGTCTTACTCGTAAAGCTAATATCGATGCAAACGTCCCAGACGTGGTCTTACATGAATCTCAACTCAACGTCAATGTCCATGACCTGGTCTTACATGATTAAACAGAACAGATGCCTATGTCATGACATAGCTAATCCTATCTATTCTTAGGGTCGTACAGGCTTCTCGGACACTGTCACTATATCGAACTTATCATAGAATTCATATGCATAACCTTTCAATAGCATTCGTTATCAACATTAATCATATGAACAATTACAATTTTATACAAGTACGTTTATTTGCATAGTGACTTACCTTGGATTCGGTTTAACTGAATGAAAACGGCTACTCTGTTACTTTCGCTTTCCTACAATTTAAGTCTATTTTCCTCTGTTCTTGATCTAGACATATTCAGAATTAGCCCTTTTATTTACTAATTAATTCAATTCAATCCAAGGACCCACATTTAGGGCTATTTCCAAATTAACCCTCACATTTGTATAATTTATAAATTTAATCCATTTTTCTCAAAATATCAAATTCACAAAATCAACCCACACTCATGCTTGGCCGAATGTACATATATATCATACTAGCCCATATTTTCTAACAATTTAGCAATTTAGTCCCTCAATTAGCTATTTTCACAATTTAGCCCTATTTTGCAAAATTCATCAAAACTTCAAGAACATAACATGTTCATCTAGCTCAAATCTTTCATTTAACAACTAAACTCATCTCAAAACTCAACATATCTTAATGGCATCTCACACAAACATCATCAATTAACAAAATTAATACATGGGTTTTGTAGCTCTCAATGCAATGATTTCAAAACGTAGAAATTATAAAAACCAAAGTCAAAACTTACGTTAATTAAGCTCAAACCTAGATGAAACCTTGTTTTCTTCTTCTTCTTTTTCTTTTTGATATTCGGCCAAAGATAAAGCAAAATGGCTTTCTTTTTCTTTTAATGCTTTGTTTTATAATATTAACTTAATAAATAAATGTAATATAAATTTTAACTTATAAAATATCATATAAAACATATTATAAAAACATGTTGCCGTCCACTAGCCATATTTTGGCCAAATTGTAACATAAAACCCTTACAATCCAAAGCCACATCAATTAAACCACTTAATCAAATGAAGAGCCATTTTTAAACTTTATGCGATTTAATGATTTTGTCAAATTAAACACACAGAGAGACAAATTAACTCACGGAAAATTTACCACATGCTTAGTCACATATCAACGACATAGAAAATAATATTAAAATATTATACAGGCTCAGATTTGTGGTCTCGAAACCACTATTCTAACTAGGGTATAAACTGGACTGTTACAATTCTCCCCCTTAGGGATTTTCGTCCCAAAAAATCTTACCATTAAACAGAGTCGGATATTGTTGCCTTATAGAATCTTCAAGCTCCCATGTAGCCTCTTCTATTCCGTGACAATGCCATAGTACTTTCACTGATGGAATTTTCTTGTTTCTCTACTATTTCACTTCACGAGCTAAGATACGGATCCATTCCTCTTTGTATGACATATCAGATCAGATTTCAATTTTAGATGGAGCAATCATATGTGACGGATCAGATCGAAACCTACGGAGCATCGAGACATGAAATACGTTTTAGATCTTTTGTAACTCAAGTGGCAAAAGCAATCTATATGCACCAGGCCCAACACGTTCAATGATTTCATACGGCCTGATGAACCTCGGACTCAACATACCTTTATGTCTAAATCGAAACACTTTCTTCCACGGTGACACTTTCAGAAATACTTTGTTGCCGATCTCAAATTCTATATCTTTTCACTTCAAGTCCGCATAAGACTTCTGACGATCAGATGCTGCTTCCAAACAATCTCGGATCAATTTCACTTTCTATTCTGAATCTTTCATCAAATCAACCCCTTGGAGTTTATTTTCAGTGAGCTCGGTCCAATACAGAGGTGTACGACATTTACGTCCGTACAAAGCTTCATAAGGTGCCATTTTTATGCTTGATTTAAAACTATTATTATACGCAATTTCGATCAATGGTAGATACTGTTCCCATTAACCAATAAACTCAAGTATACAGCATCGTCACATGTCTTTGAGAATCTGAATAATCCACTCAGATTCACCATCCGTTTGTGGATGAAAAGCTGTACTAAAATACAATTTTGTGCCTAAAGCTTCTTGCAATTTCTTCCAAAATGGATAGTGGCACCCCGTGCAATCTCACAATCTCATAAATATAAAGCTCGGCTAATTTCTCAAGTTAATAATCGAATCTTACTGGAATAAATTGGGTAGTTTTTGTTAATTTATCAACCACGACCCATATCGCATCTTTCTTTCTCGATGTTAAAGGCAAACCAGAAATAAAATTCGTTGTCACTCTATCCTATTTCCATTCAGGAATCAGAATCGGTTGTAGCAAACTGGACGAAACTTAACGTTCAGCTTACTTGCTGACAAACTAAACATTTTGAAACAAAGTCAGAAATGTCCCATTCCATACCAGACCACCAATAGTGTAGTTTGAAATCGTGATACATTTTAGTACTTCTCGGATGAACAGGTAGACTATTATTATAAGCTTTACTCAAAATCAACTGAATCAACTCTAGATTTTTCGAAACACAGACATGACCTTTGAAACCCAAACAACCATCAATAACTCAAAATTCAGATTCAGAATTCAAATCACACCGAGCCCATTTTGTTAATAAGTCATTATCAGATCTCTAAGCATAACATATCTGCTGTATAAACAATGATTTTGCTTTTAACTCAACTAACACAAAACTATTATCAGATAAATCTAACTGGGAATTCAGAGCATATAGTACAAACAATGATTTTTGACTTAGTGCATCTGCAACAACATTTGCTTTACCCGGATGATAATCTATTACAAGCTCGTAATCTTTCAACAGCTCAAACCATCTTCCTTGACACAGGTTCAAATCTTTTTGAGTCATCAGATATTTCAAACTTTTATGATCTAAAAACACGTGACATTTCTCACCGTACAGATAATGACGCCAAATCTTAAGTGCAAACACAATCGCAGCTAATTCAAGGTCGTTTGTCAGATAATTCTTTTCATGAGGCTTCAATTGTCTGGAGGCATAAGCTACAACTTTTCCTTCCTACATCAAAACACATCCCAGACCATTTAACGATGCATCATTGTAAATAACAAATTCTTTGCCCAATTCTGGTTGTATTAACACAGGAGCTTCTGTTAACACAGTTTTCAATTGATCAAATCTTTTCTGACATTTATCAGACTATTCAAATCTAACATCTTTCTGAAATAGTTTAGTCAAATCATTTCACAAATCGAAGATAATAACTAGATAAACCCAGAAAACTACTGACTTTAGACATGTTCTTCGGAGGTTTCCAATCTAGAATAGCAGAATTCTTGCTTGGATCAACTCGGATCCCAGAAGCTGACAAAAATGTCCCAGAAAACTAACCTCGTGCAACTAGAATTCACATTTGCTTAATTTTGTGTACAATTGCTTTTCCCTCAAAGTTTGCAACACAATTCTCAAGTGTTCAGCACGCTAATTTTTGTTCCGTGAATAAATCAATATGTCATCTATGAATACTACAACAAATCGATCTAGGTACGGTCTGAAAATTTTGTTCATCAGATCCATAAAAATAGCAAGAGCACTGGTTAGTCCAAATGGCATAACTAAAAACTCATAATGCCCGTACCTCGTTCTGAAAGCAGTCTTCAGAATATCTTAATCTTTCACTCTCAATTGGTAGTATCCTGATCTTAGGTCAATCTTTAAAAATACAGTAGCTCCTTTTAATTGATTGAATAAGTCACCAATTCTGGGAAATGGATATTTATTCTTTATGGTCACCTTATTCAACTAACGATAATCGATGCACATTCTCATCATGCCATCTTTCTTTTTCACAGACAGAAGAGGAGGACCACAAGGCGAAAAAACTCAGGCTAGGAAACCCTCTATCAGTCAATTCTTATAACTGTGACTTTAACTTTTTCAACTCTATTGGTGCCATTCTATACGAAGCTATCGAAATAGGTGTCGTACCAGACATCAATTCAATACCAAACTCAACTTCACAAATCGGAGGCATGCCCAGTAACTCTTCAGTGAACACATTAGAAAACTCGCAGGCAATAGGTACTAACTCAATTTTCCTTTCATACATTTTCGAATAAATTACTTAAGCAAAACATACCTCATATCTCTTTTTTACATAACTCTGAGCTTTCAATATCGATATAACAGCAGGCAATCCATTCAAATCATTAGATTCAACCCGTACAATTTCATTATTCGAACATCTCAAATTTATAGTCTTTCTTTTGCAGTTCACAACAGCATTATTCATAGACAACCAGTCCATACCAAAAATAATATTGAACTCATCAAATGGCAAAAGCATCAAATCAACAAGGAAACAAATATCTCTAAACATTAACGAATAGTTCTTGCATACTTTATCAACCCAAAACACTTTTACCAAAGGGTTCGATACTTTTATAGCAAACTCAGTAGACTCTACAGGCAAAGTCCTACTGTATACTAAATTCATGCACATATATGAATGTTTAGAACCCAAGTCTGTTAATGCAATCACAAAAGTATCATAAAGTATAAAAGTACTCGTTATAACATCAGGTGTTGAAGCTTTTTTACGAGCTCAAATAGCATACGCTCTGGCAAGCACTCTAGCTTTAGATCTTGCCACAGTGTCTCTCATAGTCCTCTAACTACCACTAACATTTCTTACATTCTTTGGAGGTCTACCTCTCACAGGTGCATTATCAAGTCTCAGATTTTGAACAATCTCTGGCTCATCAGACTCAGGACAATCACGGAAGAAATGATCAAGTGATCCACATCTGAAGCAAGCTCTATCATTTAATCTATAGCTTCCCGGATGCCTTTTTCCAGAATGTTTACATTCAGGTCTCTTAGTCCGAACATTACCAACACTGGCCACTGAAGTTGCTGGAGTCTTGGAACTCATTTGCGATCTACGTCGATTTCTATTCGAATGTCCCATATTGTCCCTGAAACAAATTTGATCATCTCTGAATCTCTTCGAAGTAGACTGAACTAATTTACTCGAAAATCTCTTTCTTATATCTCGAGCTTTAGACTCAGCTTTTCTTTTACCTTTCCCGACTGCTTCAACTTTGCATGCTCAGACAACGAATACAACAAACTCTTTTATTTCTAAGATCCCGACTAACAAACGGATAACTTTATTAAGATCGACTTCAAATCTTTTGCACATTATAGCTTTAGATGATATACACTCTCGGGCATATTGACTTAGTCTCACGAACTCTCATTCATACTCAGAAACAATCATTCAGCCCTATTTAAGTTCTAGAAATTCCTTTTATTTTTGATCGATGAATCTTTTGCTGATATATTTCTTCTGAAACTCAATCTAAATGAAGTCCCATGTAACTCATTCTCCCGGAACAACAGAAATTAAGGTTTTCCACCATTGATAAGCCGCATCTCGAAGCAAAGATACAACACACTTTATGCATTCTTCCAGAGTCAGAGACATCTCATTAAATACCCGGATCGTGTTTTCTAACCAAAACTCAGCTTTTTCAGCATCATCATCATTAGTAGCACGGAATTCTTTAGCCCCATACTTATGAATCTGGTCAACCGGAGGCTTATTCCACGGATTTAGATTTGCAGTCGAAGGTATATCAGATGTCTGAGGGGGATTCACTGTGGGCGGGGGTTGTGAAACAGTCGGGTTATTCTTTACAGATTGAGTGAACCACTCACTCACCATCTGGAAGAAAGCTTGTTTAGCTTCACCCTCTTGATCGCTCATAGTCGGTCTCGAATTAGAAGGCACTGTCCCTTGCGCGGGAGCAGGCGCATTACTATCTACATAATCAGCTATGGCTCTTTCGGGATCCATTACTATACGAAAATCACATTTTATACGTTAGGATTCATCACACTATCACAATTCAGATATATGGCATGTATATCTAGACTCTGACACGCTACGTTAGTCCAAGAATTGACTAAATCGTAGCTCTGATACCAACCAAATGTAACACCCCTAACCCGTAACCATCGCCGGACTAGGGTTAAAGGCATTACCTGATAGATTAGAAACATTTATAACATTTCATACATTTCATTCATCAATCATACATACAATGTCCCTTAAATAGGTCAACGAGACCTTAAACATGCTTATAAATCGGGTCGAGACTAAAACAAAACACATACAGAAGTTCTCGTAAACTTAAAAGCTTTTCTAAAATACAAGGGATACACGCCCGTAGGAGCAAAACATGTGCCCTCCACGACTGCTAGACACACCCTTGTATACTCCCCGTGGTCGAATCTGACTTCTCACCACGGCCACCAAGCATGCCCGTGTACCCTGACCGTGGTCGATCCTACCAAAACAACACGGCTATCAAGCACCCCCGTGTGCTAAGGCTGTGTCTTACTAGGCCAGATACTAACTTTCTCACACGTCCTCTAGGCACGCCCGTGTGCCATGGCCGTGTACTCTTAAGCAAGCTACTGACTTTACCCCACGTCACTAGGCACGCCCTTGTGCCATGGTCGTGTGACATTATAGGTCATTTGTAAGACCAAAATGCCACCCACTTGGGTCATACCTACAAACAACAAATACCATTCCATTTAACGCATATATAACAACTGAAAACATACCAAAATAACCATTCAAATCATGCATTCAATACCAATTTCCAACTATGATAAATTTCAAGACTAAAACTCAACCCATCAAAAGCATAATTCATTCATTTGCTTAGTTAAAACTAGACCATTACATGTGTCATCTAGTCATGCCAAAACATACTCACATATCACATACATTCCAATAAATTTCTCAACTCACAACTAGCCAAAACACATGGCTAAGAATATATTATAACTTATACCAAATACTAGCCTATACATGCCATATCTAGCTATATACATTTTCAAAGTGTACCAAAAAGAGTTTAGTAGTGTAATGATGATCGTTGACGGTCCTAAGCCTTCAGTAGCTTTGACGACCTATAAAAGAGATAAAACACACACAGCGTAAGCTTTCCAAAAGCTTAGTAAGTCAATATACAAACAAACTTAGCATAGAATGCATATTATGCAAGTAGAAATATTGGCACATCCCAATCACTTAGCATATTATCACATATATGCTTTGGTTAATATACTTGTGGCCACATTTGCCACATTCATCATTTTAAGATTCACATTCTCTCATTTAAGCATACATTTCTTCATGTCAAAATCACATAAGTACTTACCTTTTTATACACACTCTGTGTATATACCAAACGTACCTGAGTCAGACATTCGTTCACTTAATTGGTCATTGCTCGAATTTATGATTCGTATCGCAGACTTGCCCATTCAACCAACAGGAATCTAGTAGGATGCTCAGAATGCTCAGAATAGTCACACAATGCCAATGTCCTAGGCGAGGTCTTATGTGCACTCAGATATCGATGCCAATGTCCCAGATAGGGTCTTATACGAATCAATACGATGTCGATGACCCAGACATGGTCTTACACTTAAAGCTCATATCGATGCCAACGTCCCAAACGTGGTCTTACTCGTAAAGCTCATATCGATGCTAACGTCCCAGACGTGGTCTTAGACAAATCTCAAATCAACGCCAACGTCCCTGATGTGGTCTTACATGATTAAACAGAACAGATACCTATGTTATGACATAGCTAATCCTATCTATTCATAGGTTCGTATGGGACTTCTCAGACATTGTCACTATATCAAACTTATCTCGAAATTCAAATGCATAACCTCTTAATAGCATTCATTATCAACATTAATCATATGAACAATGATACGGGCATGCCCCATTGTGAGCCGAGTTTGAGCCGAGACCCGATGGTGCTACCACAAGGCCCTATTACGCAAGCTCGTGCGAAACAATTTAAAGAGGCCGTCAGAGTTTTGATCAAGCAAGCTCGAACAATACGAAGACTAGTTCGAATGATGTTCCAACTCCGTACTGCATGAGTCTGCAAGCTCACATTCAGGAAGAAACGCACATGGCCATACGGCCAGAACTAATTGGCCATTTGGCCTTAGTTAATTAATTAGTAGAAAAATTAGTTAAATAAAATCAGACAAATTAAATAAGTGTTTTATTTATTTTACTGCATTTAAATAAATTTAATTAAGTCTTAATCATTGCCTAAAATAATAGTTAGTTTTAATATGTCTTAGATATTGCATAATTAATGAGTAGTAGTTAATGTGTCCAAAATTAGGACCAAACATGAATTTAAGTTGTCCTAACACTTCTAGCCAAATTTTAGAACATCTAGGGACATATTTATGGCGTTTCTTAGATTTAAACATGACTTTAATGTGTTGTTTTGTTGCTGGAAATTTAATGTGCCAAAATTCATGTTTTGTAGGTGCTTTGGGGACAAGCAATTAAGGCATGGTCGTGACTTCATTTAAAGGCGCCTTGGGAGCACGCAAGGGACATTGGTAGCTGCCTTTTGTGCTCCCCAACGTGACTATTGTAGTCTCCCACACGTCCATTAATTTGGGCAGAAAAGAAACATGCATTTAAGTGTAATAACAAGGGGACACCAGCAGCATGAATGATACGTTATTAAATGCTATGTTGGTACATGTTTTGACACATCGTGAAGGTAAAAGGCTCCATTAATGTGCTGGTTCTTTCATCTTTCTAGGTACCTTCATAAATGACAAAGAACAGCATTAATGAGCCAAATTCAATGGCTGTTGGGGGCGATTTGTTTGCTTCGTGAAGACAAAAAAGGAGCAGCATTGAATTTCTGAATTAATGTGCTGTTGGGTGTTTGTTTTTTCAACGTTGACAACATTAAAGAGGGAGACGACTTTAATTGTATATTGGGCTATGGAACATGCATAGGGGATGAGTTTAAAGGCTTGTATGGTATGAATCAGCGTGACTTTTCACGTTCCAAGATGCCTAGAACTTAGCATGCCTATCCAGATTTCCAAGGTACCTCCTCCAAGTCCCAAGGCCAAATGTTCAAGTACACTTCAGCTCTTTTATTCCTCCATTTATTTCAGCTTCACCTAGGGAGTTCTAGAAGGAGATCTTTGGGTTCTAAGGTTGAACTTAGACAGCAATTCAAAGGCCTTCTTCTAGAATCATTTAGGGACATTGAATCCAAATTTTTCTTAAAAATTAAGCTAAGCCTCATGTCTTTTTAGCTAGTTTTTAGAGGGACTATAAATAGTTGAAAACTTTAATTTGTAAAGGACTTTTTGATGAATTTTATAGCGTTATTCTGTCAAATTTGTGAGAGCACTTCTCCACTATCGTTTTAGGATCTGTTGGCTTATTTAGTGAGCTAGTGGCGTCAACCCTTCCTTTTTTTTTTCTTATCCCGATACTGAGGTTCCTATCGTATTTTGATAGTGGGTCGAGGTCCGTTTAAAAATCAAAATCGAACCTTAAGAAACTTATAAGTAAACCGGGTCGATACCTTTTTTAGTATTTGTTCTTACTTGTTTTCTTAAGCCTTAAATCGAAACCTGAACACCTTTCTTTCATATTCAGTTAGCCTACCTCTTTCAAACACTTTCCCGAGTAATTATCCCGATCTAACTTACAACATTAATTCTTCTATATCGAACCCGAGTCACTCTTAAACCGAGACATTTCTCGAATACCTCTTTTAAACCTAAGCTAATCCCGAACCTTTCGTATTTCCTCTTAACCGAACGTCACACTTTCTTATCTAAAACTATACTTCTTCTATCTTACAAAACTCTTCTTCTTCCAACTTCTATTTTTTTTTATTTCTGGTTTGTGAGCAGGCAACTACGCATACATCTCGATTTCTTCTCGAGATCGAGACTGTATCATCTGGTATCAGAGCCAGGCTAAACCAAGAATTACGAAGCCGGCGATCAATCCAAAGCTATTAATCGAAGATCTGAAGTAAGTTTAAAAAAATCAAATTAAAAAAAATTCAAATATAAAAAAAATCGTATATTATATAAAAAAAGATTCATAAAAAAAAGTTTGATCAAAGTTTGATATCTCTTCTTCTTCTATAAACTTCTTCGTCTCTCTCTCGACCTACTCTGAACATTTTATTCCAACCCATCCGAAATTATTTTTTTCTTCTTTTAGCCTACCTAATACCATCTCATAACGACCCTTGAAACACCTTTGAGACTAACCCCTATGCCCTAATAGGCCTTGGCGAATCCGATCAATGAAATCACGAGAAGTGCAAGAGGTAAAAGGCACGAGTGTGTGAGTCTATTCGAGGGGAGGTAAAAGCCAAACCAAGAGTGATAAACACGAGCGTGAGTGTCATTAACTTCTTTCTTTTTCGAGTGAATTGTAAGGATTTGCTTGTGAGGATTAACTCCTACTACAATGTCTCAAGAAGTAGGACGAAACACAAATGAACAACAAGAAAGACAACCAGTTCGGGATGCTCTCGATTTACAAATAAAAGCCCTGTTATGAGAAATGGAACGATTACTTGATCGAAGGCTTAACCCATGTGAAGATCGCCTTTATCAAGTGGAAGCCCAAAACCCCGAGAGGTGACCTCCGAAATAGCCAGACAAAGACGTGGACGACCGAATCAAAGATGTAAGCAACCATGGGAAGTTGAAGAAGACCTTAATGAATTCAGTGAAGGTGAAAGCGATCATGAATCTAATATCAAGTTGACCATTCCCCCATTCCAAGGCAAGTCAAGTCCCAAATCCTATCTAGAATGGGAAAAGAAGATTGAACTTGTTTTCGATTGCCATAATTACTCTGAAAACAAGAAGGCCAAGTTAGCCACTATAGAGTTTTTCGATTATACCATGATTTGGTGGGGTCAGTTGACAACGAGTCAAAGGCGCAACGGTGAATGGCCAATCACTACATGGGTTGAAATGAAGGCGGGCATGAGACGATGATTTATCCCTTCTTACTATCATCAAGAGTTACATCAGAAACTCCAACATCTTTCACAGGGGACGAGAAGCGTTGAAGACTACTATAAAGAAATGGAGGTCACCATGATTTGATTCGAGATCCAAGAAGAACAAAAAGCTACCATGGCTTGTTTCTTAGCCAGACTCAACTGAGAGATAGCCAATGCTGTGGAACTCCAACATTATGTTAAGATGGAAGATATGCTCCACATGGCCATCAAAGTAGAAATATAATTGAAGCAAAAAGGAGCATCCCGTAGCTATTCCAATCCAAAACCCTCAAAGTGGGGCCAAAGCACAAGCAAGGGGTTTCCCCTAAATAAACCAAAAGATTCCCCTTTAACCCTGAAGACAAATAAGCCTTTGATCGAAACGAGCAAAGGCAAGGCTCAAGACTTCAAATGCTAGATCACGGGATATCAAATACTTTAAGTGTCTTGGCGAGGACACATTTCCAGCCAATGCCCAAATAGATGAACTATGGTGATGCAGGCTGGCGGTGAGATTAAAACCAAAGACGAAGAAGAAT
Source organism: Gossypium rotundifolium (assembly GCA_025506655.1). Taxonomy (NCBI): domain Eukaryota; kingdom Viridiplantae; phylum Streptophyta; class Magnoliopsida; order Malvales; family Malvaceae; genus Gossypium; species Gossypium rotundifolium. The sequence continues at coordinate 59,823,996 of CP106730.1, forward strand.
GCGAGTTCGAATCTAACTCTGAGGCTGAAGAGGACATAGAACAACCTGTCGAAGGTGAATTACTCATTGTAAAGCGAAGCCTCAGTCTTCAAAATGATGGAAACAATGAGTAACATGAAAATATCTTTCATTCTAGGTGCTAGGTGCAAGGCAAAGTCTGTAGCCTTATCATCGATGAAGGGAGTTGCACGAAAGTAGCAAGCACCCCCATGGTGGAAAAACTAGGTTTGACGACGACGAAACATCTAACTCCGTATAAGCTTTAGTGGCTTAACGACAGTAAAGAAATCAAAGTTACTAAGCAAGTCTTAATATCCTTCAGCATCGAGAAGTACTCCGATGAACTGCTATGCGACGTGATGCTGATGCACGCGGGACACTTACTCTTGGGACGACTATGAAAATATAACCACCGAGTGATGCACAATGGCTACACTAATCAGTATTCCTTCAAGCATCTCGGAAGGAATGTGACACTTTCCCCCTTAATGCCTAAACAAGTCTTTGAATGATCAGCAAAAGCTTCGAGTTTCTATTGATCAATCAAAAGAAAAGGAAAATAATACAAAAGAGAAAGCTAAGAAAAATGAGCGAGAGAAAAATACGAGTGCAAAAACAAACGAGAGAAAACAAAAGAAAGAAAAAGATGAAAGTGAAAAAGAAAGCGAAAAAATGAGTGTTTTAGCAAAAGCAAGTAATGTACGAAGAGCATTGAATTTGAGGCATTCTATGTATTTGCTTGATACAAAGAAGTGTTTTGAACACTAACGATTTATCTGACAATCTCCCTTCTTCTGTGTTATCTTTGATTCAGGAATTTGAAGACATATTCCCAGAGGAGATACCAAGTGGTTTACCACTCATGCGATGCATTCAACACCAAATTGACTTGGTGCCCAGAGCTGCTTTACCTAATCGACCTGCGTACCGGAGCAATCCCGAGGAAACAAAAGTGCTCCAAAGTAAATCACTGAGTTGCACAAAAAAGGTTACATCCGGGAAAGCCTTAGTCTGTGCTCAGTACCGGTGTTACTTGTGCCGAGGAAAGATGGCTCGTGGCGTATGTGTGTCGATTGTCATGCCATCGACAAGATAACTGTTAAGTATCGACATCTGATACCCTGGCTCGACGACATGCTTGACGAGTTAAGTGGAGCAAAAATCTTTACTAAGATCTACCTCAAAAGCGGATATCAGCAAATACGGATGCGCGAGGGCGACGAGTGGAAAACAACTTTCAAAACAAAGCTAGGTTTGTACGAATGGTTGGTGATGCCATTTGGTCTTACAAACGCTCCAAGTACTTTTATGCGTCTTATGAATCATGCTTTATGAGCTTTCATTGGAAAATCATGTGTTGTTTATTTTGATGATATATTAATGTATAGTAAATCTTTGGATGAACATGTTCAGCATCTACGTGCGATCTTAGAAACATTGTGGAAAGAGGTATTGTACTCTAATCTCAAGAAATATTCTTTTTGCACTAACAAGGTTATTTTCTTAGGATATGTCGTATGTGCAAATGGTTTGGAGGTGGACCAAGAGAAGGTTCGAGCAATCCAAGAACGGCCCCGTCCTATGACGATTAGCCAAGTACGAAGCTTCCATGTAACATCCTAGATTAGGGGTTATGCGTTCGTGCATAATTCATGAGATAGTGGGATCAGTGGGTGTGTTGGATGTGTTCAAGAGTTTCAAGAACCCTAAGATGAAAGAAAATGAAAGGAAATGTAAGGAAATGTAAGGAAATGTAGGAAATGTAAGGAAAAGTAAGGAAAATGTAAGGAAATGAAAGGAAATGAAAGGAAATGAAAGGAAATGAAAGGAAATGTAAGGAAATGAAAGGAAATGTAAGGAAATGTATGGAAATGTATGGAATGTATGGAAATATATGGAAATGAAAGGAAATGTATGGAAATGTATGGAAATGTGTGGAAATGTAAGGAGATGTATGGAGATGTAAGGAAATGCTTTAGAAATTTTAAGTTTGGAAACTAAACTAAAATAGGAAAATGACCATTTTGAAACCGAATTAAATTAGGAAAGTGAACATTTTGGAAACCAAGCCAAAAGAGGAAACTAAACATTTTGGAAACCAAGCCAAAATAGGAAACTAAACATTTTGGAAACTTGGAAAATCTGAGCACAGCGAAAATTTTAGGAAACTTAAAATGACCCGAATGTCGAATTTAAGAGCCCAAAGGGAACTTAGGGCCAAGTGACCCTAAAATATAAAGTACATGAAATTTGACCCAATAACGGACTTGGAAAAGTGACGAAGATGCCACCTAAGGTCTTAGGAAATGGCCCAAATACAAGAGGTTTTGGGCTCGAGTTTGAGTCATCCAGAAGCAAATAATGAAGGCTTTATTTTTGCTTCCGGAAAGGTGAGGTGGACGGCATGGGTTTCTAGAAAAGGAAGAGTTTTATTTGCATAAATATGTGAATAATAAGAGATAAATAAAGAGTTTTATTCACATAAATATGTGAATAATAAGAGATAAATAAAGGAGTTTTATCCACATAAATATGTGAATAATAAGAGATAAATAAAGAGTTTTATTCACATAAATATGTGAATAATAAGAGATAAATAAAGGATTATTTTCTAAGGAGATAATTGAGGAGATAATGGATGGATTAAAGGCTTTTATCTTTTAAATAAAAGAGATAATATTATCTTAAGGAGAGTGGTGGCCAAGTCAAGGACTCTTGGCCTAGCAAATTGGCTATAAAAGGAGAACCCAAGGTCTTTTCTCTCATCTTTCCAAGTAGCCAAAATCCTTTGCTCTCCCATCTGCGAATTTTCTTTCTATCTTTTCTTCTTCTCTTTTCTTCATCTCGTCAAGCCAAAACCTTTTCTTTTGATCCTGATTAAATCTCCATAGTCGAAACCCTGAAACTCTAGGCAAGGAAGCAATCGGTCAAGGCATTAAGGATCTTTTTACAACTGTCGAATACAAGGAGGAATCTTTCGGGAAATCTAAGGATCCAAGGTAAGATATTTTATTCGATTAAAGGTTATGATGTATATGTTAGATTAGATCTAGCATGAAAATTTTTGAGTATATATAGGGCAAGGAATTCTCTTCAGATTTGGAATTTGTATGGTAAGTGATATTCGGCCAAGGCTTAATTTTGGTATTTGGAATTATTTTTCATTATTTCAAAAGCCGGAAACTCACATGGTTACATGATTTAGTATTAGCCGATTTCAAGGAAAAAGGATACTAGTAATTTTGGGATTTGATTTACAATCATCCAATTCGGCAACAAGGTAAATAATACAAATCCTACTAGGATTTAGTTTTTAAGCCAAATAGGTTTGTTAATATGTTTTAATAATTGGCCGAATATAGGAGATAAAGATCTAGATCGGTAGATCATTCTTCAGGATTTCAAGGAATCTATTAAGCCAATCAGGTGTGTACCCTTACTACCCTTCGATATTTTATGGCTAAATATTTTAATATATGATATGAATAATAATGTGAATGTGGCTATGTACCACAAATGTGGCAAAAAGTACCTGTGCACGTTTCTTACTTCGATAGGATTGTGAAAATGTTATTTTATAACATGCGAATATATGTATATGAACATGAAATTATTTATGCACAATATATATATATTTTGGGGCATTCGGGATTTATGTGAAAGGGGAGAGCAGTGTTGACTTCGGTCTCACCAACGAAGGTGTTGACGGTCTCACCAATGAAATCTGTGTGTTGACTTGGTCTCACCAACGAAGGTGTTGACTTGATCTCACCAACTGAAATATGTTGACTACGGTCACATTGCGAAATTTTGGTAACCGGTTACAACAAATGTCTAATGACACAACGTTTAAATTTGATTATAGTGTCTAAGGACACAATGTGGAGAGTAGCGGATGGAGGGTTGACTTAGTAGTCCCCACGCAAAAGTGCGTGGATGGTACTGGGAGTGTAGTGGATGGCTAATTAGGATTGGGTTTGGGTTGCATCATAATTTCATTATTGTATGGACTTAATGATTTGAACATGAATGCCCGATTTATTGAATGATAGTATTGTGTGCACATTGAGTCTGCTTGACTCACCCCATTGTGGGAATTATTTTTGGGAGATGAGCGTGTGATTGGACCGGGCAGGTAGACCATGAGGAGGCCATGCTACATGAGGAAAATTTCATTTAGTTTGGACTTAAATTTTATTTTTAGTTGCTTTTATCCTATTTTGGGTTTTATTTTATGTAATAAGGCCATAGTGATTATTTTATTATTGTTTTAATTACTATGTTACTTAATTTATGTTATTTAAAGATTAAGTAAATTTTATTTAAAACAAACTCTAAATATTTTGTCAACTGAAATAAATGGATTTTCAATATAAAAAATAAACTTGTTTTCAACTCGAGCCCAACCCACAACAAACTATCTTTCAAAACACACAGATTTCAAAGTATTGAATGAATTTTGAATCGGGTTACTCGAGAACATACGGATCCATCCATTCGTGGGTAGGGTGTGGGGTGTTTCAGTTTGGTATCAGAGCCCAGTTTTAAACTCTCGGCCTGTGGGCTAAGGCCCAAAACGTTTTCAAAGCGAGCCAAATGATTATCTTTGAAAAAAAAAATAAGCAGGTTTTCTGGCATGGCACCTAAGTCTCCGACCCGCAGTCCACCAGGTAAGTACTTCTATCCATTGTGTGATTTATATTATGATTTGTAGAAGGGTAGAAATGGAATGGAACGTAGAATAGAGATTAAGTACTTGAACCCTAGGACTAGTTACCCCAACAATTACATAAGACTTAAATGCCTAATCAAACAAACCTATGATTAAGTCACCGAGCTAGGGTGTCGTAACTGTTGTGCGCATGTCTAGGAGTGGATTCAGTAAGAGCTTGGTATTTAAGCAGTCCTAGTGACTCACCTCCTCTTTACTCGAATCCTACCTGGTGCGTAGTAACCGTTCACCCTAACCAAGAGGACTTAGTCACAAGCTAAACCAAGAACTAAAACCCGAAAGGGACTAATAGTATTTTTATGGAAACCCTAATTTTAAAATTTCAATATTACCCTCTTGATTTGAAAAGAATATTTTATAAATTTTCCTGAAATATTTCGATTTACAAATTTACTAAAATACCCCTAGTGGTAAAATTACAAAATGCCCTTGGTTTATAAAATGTCCAACTACTCAATAGTTTTGCCAAAATTTCATTTTGTTATAAATGTTCAAAACCCTAATTTGCAAACTATCGGAAAATACCATGATTTTGGAAAATTACAAAATTGCCCTAACTCACCAAAATTACCAAAATGACCTCGATTTTCAAAATTTTTGCAACTTCATCGTCTTTGGAAAATAAATTTCTCAAAAGAACCCTCAAAGTTTTGCAACTTCTAAAATATCCCTGATTTATTAAAATTTTACAATTTACCCGATTTGTGAAAAAATTACCAAAATACCCCTAATGTCCAAAAATTTCTGAAATACCCTCGGATTTCAAAAATTTTCCAAAATACCAGTGAACTTAAAAGGACCAAAAATACCTTGTGACAAAATCACCAAGGAACCTTATTTTGACAAATTATGAAAATATCCTGAGGACAAATTACGAAAATACCCCGGGTAGTGGAAAAACAACAAATGAAAAAAAACTACAACGTTTCTCCGAATGAACTAAGGTTCATAATTGTTTGATGGATGTGTAAATGAATGAAAAGACTGTGTGCATGTATGAATCTGAAAGAACCACTTAAAAATTCTTTCCATAAAACTTCTTCGGGTAATCAAGTAAAACAAGGACTAATTCATAAAACTTTTTAATTAAATCGACGTTAGAAATGAGTTCTAATGAACGTGAACATAGAGAATGTGCCTAGAAAGTATGGTAGTTCTTTAAGATCAGTCTTGTGACAATAGCGTAGTGTGGTGAGTTAGGCATGCGGATGAACGATAGTAAGTAATTTCGAGGACGAAATTATTTTTAAGGGGGGTAGAATTGTAACATCCTAGATTAGGGGTTATGCGTTCGTGCATAATTCATGAGATAGTGGGATCAGTGGGTGTGTTGGATGTGTTCTGAAGAGTTTCAAGAACCCTAAGATGAAAGAAAATGAAAGGAAATGTAAGGAAATGTAAGGAAATGTAGGGAAATGTAAGGAAAAGTAAGGAAAATGTAAGGAAATGAAAGGAAATGAAAGGAAATGAAAGGAAATGAAAGGAAATGTAAGGAAATGAAAGGAAATGTAAGGAAATGTATGGAAATGTATGGGAATGTATGGAAATATATGGAAATGAAAGGAAATGTATGGAAATGTATGGAAATGTGTGGAAATGTAAGGAGATGTATGGAAATGTAAGGAAATGCTTTAGAAATTTTAAGTTTTGGAAACTAAACTAAAATAGGAAAGTGACCATTTTGGAAACCGAATTAAATTAGGAAAGTGAACATTTTGGAAACCAAGCCAAAAGAGGAAACTAAACATTTTGGAAACCAAGCCAAAATAGGAAACTAAACATTTTGGAAACTTGGAAAATACAGAGCCGCGCGAAAATTTTAGGAAACTTAAAAATGACCCCGGAATGTCGAATTTAAGAGCCCAAAGGGGAACTTAGGGCCAAGTGACCCTAAAATATAAAGTACATGAAATTTGACCCAATAACGGACTTGGAAAAGTGACCTGAAGATGCCACCTAAGGTCTTAGGAAATAGCCCAAATACAAGAGGTTTTTGGGCCTGAGTTTGAGTCATCCAGAAGCAAATAATGAAGGCTTTATTTTTGCTTCCGGAAATCGAGGTGGACGGCATGGGTTTCTAGAAAGGAAGAGTTTTATTTGCATAAATATGTGAATAATAAGAGATAAATAAAGAGTTTTATTCACATAAATATGTGAATAATAAGAGATAAATAAAGGAGTTTTATCCACATAAATATGTGAATAATAAGAGATAAATAAAGGAGTTTTATTCACATAAATATGTGAATAATAAGAGATAAATAAAGGATTATTTTCTAAGGAGATAATTGAGGAGATAATGGATGGATTAAAGGCTTTTATCTTTTAAATAAAAGAGATAATATTATCTTAAGGGAGAGTGGTGGCCAAGTCAAGGACTCTTGGCCTAGCAAATTTATTATAAAAGGAGAACCCAAGGTCTTTTTCTCTCATCTTTCCAAGTAGCCAAAATCCCTTTGCTCTCTCCCTCCGCCGAATTTTCTTTCTATCTTTTCTTCTTCTTTTTCTTCATCATCAAGCCAAAACCTTTTCTTTTGATCCCGATTAAATCTCCATAGCCAAAACCACGAAACTCTAGGCAAGGAAGCAATCGGTCAAGGCATTAAGGATCTTTTTACAACCTGTCGAATACAAGGGGGAATCTTTCGGAAATCTAAGGATCCAAGGTAAGATATTTTATTCGATTAAAGGTTATGATGTATATGTTAGATTAGATCTAGCATGAAAATTTCGATGTACATATAGGGCAAGGAATTCTCTTGATTTGGAATTTGTATGGTAAGTGATATTCGCCAAGGCTTAATTTTGGTATTTGGAATTATTTTCATTATTTCAAAAGCGGAAACTCACATGGTTACATGATTTAGTATTAGCCGATTTCAAGGAAAAAGGATACTAGTAATTTTGGGATTTGATTTACAATCATCCAATTCGACAACAAGGTAAATAATACAAATCCTACTAGGATTTGGTTTTTAAGCCAAATAGGTTTGTTAATATGTTTTAATAATTGGCCGAATATAGGAGATAAAGATCTAGATCGGTAGATCATTCTTTGGGATTTCATGGAATCTATTAAGCCAATCAGGTGTGTACCCTTACTACCCTTCGATATTTTATGGCTAAATATTTTAATATATGATATGAATAATAATGTGAATGTGGCTATGTACCACAAATGTGGCAAAAAGTACCCAGGTGCGTTTCCTACTTCTGATAGGATTGTGAAAATGTTATTTTATAACATGCGAATATATGTATATGAACATGAAATTATTTATGCACAATATATATATATATATATTTTTGGGGCATTCGGATTTATGTGAAAGGGGAGAACAGTGTTGACTTGGTCTCACCAACGAAGGTGTTGACTTCGGTCTCACTAACTAAATCTGGTGTTGACTTGAGCCTCACCAACGAAGGTGTTGACTTTGGTCTCACCAACGAAATATGTTGACTACGGTCACATTGCGAAATTTTGGTAACCGGTTACAACAAAGGTGTCTAATGACACAACGTTTAAATTTGATTATAGTGTCTAAGGACACAACGTGAGAGAGTAGCGGATGGAGGGTTGACTTAGTAGTCCCCACTTGTGTGCGAGGATGGTGCGGGGAGTGTAGTGGATGGCTAATTAGGATTGGGTTTGGGTTGCATCATAATTTCATTATTGTATGGACTTAATGATTTGAACATGAATGCGATTTATTGAATGATAGTATTGTGTGTACATTGAGTCTGTTGACTCACCCCATTGTGGGAATTATTTTTCGGAGATGAGCAAAGTGTGGACTGGGGCGGTAGACCATGAGGAGGCCATGCTACATGAGGAAAATTTCATTTAGTTTGGACTTAAATTTTATTTTTAGTTGCTTTTATCCTATTTTGGGTTTTATTTTATGTAATAAGGCCATAGTGATTATTTTATTATTGTTTTAATTACTATGTTACGAATTTATGTTATTTAAAGATTAAGTAAATTTTATTTAAAACAAACTCTAAATATTTTGTCAACTGAAATAAATGGATTTTCAATATAAAAAATAAACTTGTTTTCAACTCGAGCCCAACCCACAACAAACTATCTTTCAAAACACACAGATTTCAAAGTATTCGAATGAATTTTGAATCGGGTTACTTCGAGGAACATACCAGATCCGGTCCATTCGTGGTAGGGTGTGGGTGTTTCATTCCATGGGTTGGCTAGCTTCTACCGCCAATTCGTGCCCAATTTCAGCACGATAGCCGCTCCTTTAATGAGCGTGATCATGAAGAATTTGGCATTTCATTGGTCTGACAAGCAAAAACGATCTTTTAATGCCATTAATGAATGTCTTGTTAAAGCTCCATTGTTATCATTTCCTGACTTTACTAAAACTTTTGAAATTAAGTGTGATGCATCAGGTGTAGGGATCGGAGCCGTGTTAACTCAAAATAGAAGATCGGTGGCGTATTTCAGTGAGAAATTGAGCACAGCTGCACTTAATTACCCCGTGTATGATAAGGAGATGTGCACTCTCATCAGATCACTTGAGACGTGGCAGCACTACTTGATGCCAAAGGAGTTTGTAATCCATTCAGATCACGAGGCATTCAAGTACATCGAAGGTCAGCATAAGCTCAACAAACGACATGCAAAATGGATCGAGTATTTAGAATCATCTCTGTATGTAATTAAATATAAGACAGTTAAGGAAAATGTAGTAGTGGATGTGTTATCATGAAGGTACACTCTATTGACTTTTCTTGATTCTAAATTACTTGGTTTTCATCATATAAAAGATTTGTATGTTGACGATGTTGACATTGGGAACATATATAATGCTTGTGAGAATGGTGCCTTTGATAAGTTTTACTGGTACGAGGGATTTCTCTTCAAAGAGAACAAACTTTGTATTCTGCAAGGTTCTATTCGAGAGTTGCTCGTGTTAGAGGCACATAGTGGTGGTCTCATGGGTCACTTCGGTCGTGATAAAACAATGTCGACTCTACAAGAGCACTTCTTTTGGATGGGGATGTGAAAGGATGTTGAACGAATATGCGAGCGTTGTATAGCTTGTAAACGAGCGAAGTCATGACTTCAACCTCATGGACTATACACGCCACTTCCTATTCCAGATACTCCTTGGACCGACGTCTCCATGGATTTTATCCTTGGCTTACCGAGATCCAAAATAGGAAAGGATTCGATTTTTGTTGTAGTTGATCGATTTTCTAAAATGTCCCATTTTATTCCTTGTTCTAAGACTGATGATACTGTGCACATTGCAAATTTGTTTTACAGGGAAGTTGTGCGTCTACATGGAATTCCGAAGACGATCGTATCCGATCGAGACGTAAAATTTTTAAGTCATTTTTGGCGGACTCTGTGGGGAAAGCTAGGAACGAGACTAATGTTCTCAACCACTTGTCATCCTTAGACGGATGGACAAACCAAAGTGGTGAACCGAGTCCTATCGACTCTTCTTCGAGCGTTGGTGTGGAAGAATCTCAAGACATGGTAGGAGTGCCTGCCTCATGTCGAGTTTGCCTACAACCGAGCTGTCCATTCCACCACTAAATTTTCACCCTTCGAGACTGTCAACAGGTTTAATCTTCTTACTCCTCTTGATTTATTACCATTGCCTTCTGACAAATTTGTGCATTCTGATGCTAGGAAAAAGGCAGACTATGTCAAAGAGCTGCATCAGAAGGTGCACGAGAATATCGAGGTGAGAATCGAACAATACACCCAGTGAGCCAACAAAGGACGGAAGCAAGTAGTGTTTGAACCCGGAGATTGGGTATGGGTGCATATGAGAAAAGAGCGATTCCCAGCTCATCGTCGAAACAAGTTATCACCGAGAGGAGACGGATCTTTCCAAGTCCTTGAGCGAATTAATGAGAATCCATATAAACTCGATTTACCTGGTGAGTATAATATCAGAGCCAGTTTTAATGTGGTTGATTTAATTCCATTTGATGTAGGTCCTAACTTGAGGACAAGTCATCTTTAAGAGGATGAGGATGATACAGGCATGCCCCATTGTGAGCCGAGTTCGAGCCGAGACCCGATGGTGCTGCCACAAGGCCCTATTACACGAGCTCGTGCGAAACAATTTAAAGAGGCCGTCAGAGTTTTGATCAAGCAAGCTCCAGACGATGCTATGACTAGTTCAAATGATGTTCCGACTCCATACTGCATGAGTCTACAAGCTCACATTCCGGAAGAAACGCACATTGCCATACGGCCATAACTAATTGGCCATTCGGCCTTAGTTAATTAATTAGTAGAAAAATTAGTTAAATAAAATCAGATAAATTAAATAAGTGTTTTATTTATTTTGCTGCATTTAAATAAATTTAATTAAGTCTTAATCATTGCCTAAAATAATAGTTAGATTTAATATGTCTTAGATATTACATAATTAATGAGTAGTAGTTAATGTGTCCAAAATTTGGACCAAACATGCATTTAAGTTGTCCTAACACTTCTAGTCAAATTTTAGAACATCTAGGGACATATTTATGGCATGTTTTAGCTTTAAACATGACTTTAATGTGTTGCTTTGTTGCTGGAAATTTAATGAGCGAAATTCATGTTTTGTAGGTGCTTTGGGGACAAGCAATTAAGGCATGGTCGGCAACTTCATTTAAGGCACCTTGGGAGCACGCAAGGGACATTGGTAGCCGCCTTTTGTGCTCCCCAGTGTGACTATTATAGTCTTTCACACGTCCATTAAATTGGGCAGCAAAGAAACATGCATTTGAATGCATTAACAAGGGGACACCAGCAACATGCATGATACGTTATTAAATGATATGTTGGTACATGTTTTGACGCATCGTGAAGGTAAAAGGATCCATTAATGTGCTGGTTCTTTCATCTTACTATGTACCTTCATAAATGACAAAGAACAACATTAATGAGCCGAATTCAATGGTTGTTGGGGGGATTTGTTTGCTTCGTGAAGACAAAAAGGGAGCAGCATTGAATTTTCGAATTAATGTGTTGTTGGGTGTTTGTTTATTCAACGTTGACAACATTAAAGAAGAAGACGACTTTAATTGTATGTTGTGCTATGTTACATGCATAGGGGACTAGTTTAAAGGCTGGTATGGTATGAATCATCGTGACTTTTCACGTTCCAAGACCCTAGAACTTAGCATGCCCATCTGGATTTCCATAGTACCTCCTCCAAGCCCCAAGGCCGAATGTTCAAGTACACTTCAGCTCTTTTATTCCTCCATTTATTTCGGCTGCACCTAGGGAGTTCTAGAAGGAGATCTTTGTGGTTCTAAGGCTAAACGTGGACAGCAATTCAAAGGCCCTCTTCTAGAATCATTTGGGGACATTGAATCTGAATTTTTGCTTAGAAATTAAGCTAAGCCTCATGTCTTTTCAGCTAGTTTTTAGAGGGACTATAAATAGTTGAAAACTTTAATTTGTAAAGGTCTTTTTGATGAATTTTATAACATTATTCTGTCGAATTTGTGAGAGTACTTCTCCACTTTCGTTTTAGGATCCGTTGGCTTATCTAGCGAGCTAGTGGCATCAACCCTTCCTTTTTTTTCTTATCCTGATACCGAGGTTCCTATCGTATTTTGATAGTGGGTCGAGGTCCATTTAAAAATCAAAACTAAACCTTAAGAAACTTATAAGTAAACCGGGTCGATACCTTTTTCGGTATTGGTTCTTACTTGTTTTCTTAAGCCTTAAACCAAACTCGAACACATTTCTTTCATATTCACTTAGCCTACCTCTTTCGAACACTTTCCCGAGTAATTATCCTGATCTAACTTACAACATTAATTCTTTCATACCTAACCCGAGTCACTCCTAAAACGAGACATTTCTTGAATACCTCTTCTAAACTTGAGCTAATCCCAAACCTTTCGTACTTCCTCTTAACCGAACGCTATACTTTCTTATCTAAAACTATACTTCTTCTATCTTACAATACTCTTCTTCTTCCAACCTCTATTTTTTTCGTATTTCTGGTTTACGATCGGGCAACTAAGCATACATCTCGATTTCTTCTTGAGACTGGGACTGTATCAAACAATTACAATTTCATACAAGTACATTTATTTGCATAGTGACTTACCTCGGATTCGATTTAACTTAATGAAAACAACTACTCTGTTACTTTCACTTTCCTGCGATCTAGGTCCATTTTCCTCTGTTCCTGATCTAGACATATTTAAAATTAACCCTTTTATTTACTAATTCATTCAATTCAATCCAAGGACTCACATTTAGGGCTATTTACAAATTACCCTCACATTTGTATAATTTATCAATTTATTCCATTTTTCTCAAAACATCAAATTCACAAAATAAACCCACACTCATGCCTAGCCGAATGTACATATATATCATACTAGCCCATATTTTCCAACAAATTAGCAATTTAGTCCCTCAATTTACTATTTTCATAATTTAGCCCTATTTAGCTAAATTCATCAAAACTCCAAGAACATAACATGTTCATGTAGCTCAAATCATTCATTTAACAACTAAACTCATCTCAAAACTCAACATATCAACAATGGCATCTCACACAAACATCATCAATTCACGAAATTAATACATGGGTTTTGTAGCTCTCAAAGCAACGATTGTAAAAATGTTGAAATTATCAAAAACTGAAGTCAAAACTTAACTTAATTAAGCTCAAACCTAGCCGAAACCTTGTTTTCTTCTTCTTTTCTTTTTCTTTTTTATATTCGGCCAAAGATATCTCGTTGGCCTATAAAAAGGGTCCATGGTTGTGAATGATGATTTGTATTATAAAATGTCTAAAAATGTTTTTGATATGTTTGGTAACGCCTTTAACGATATTTCGATGATGGATATGGTTAAGAGTGTTACAGCTGTGAGGTCTGAGGCCAGAGCACTTACCCGAGCCTACGATATTCGTGTTCGTGAAGAAGCGTCATCTCCAGATGTTATCACCGGTACGTTCACTCTCTATTATACTAATGTGATTGCATTGATGGATCCAAGATCAACTTATTCTTATATATGCATGAATTTAGTATCAAGTAAGACTTTGCCTTTAGAGTCTACTAAATTTATGATTAGAGTATCGAACCCCTTAGGCAAGTGTGTTTTAGTTGATAAAGTGTGCAAGAACTATCCATTGATGATTTAGGATTTTTTTTCGGCTGATCTGATGTTTTCGCCATTTGATGAATTTGATATAATTCTAGGAATAGATTAGCTAACGCTACATGATGCTATAGTAAACTATAAACGAAAGATGATTGATTTGAGATGTCAGACTAATGAGATTATACGGATTAAGTCAGATAATTTTAATGATTTACCAGTAGTGATTTCATCGATGTTAGCTTAGAAATATGTGAGAAAAGGTAGCTTAGAAATATGTGAGAAAAGGTTGCAAAGCTTATTTTGCTTATGTGTTTGACACTAAAGTGATTGAAGAGATGATAAAATTAGTGCCAATTATATGTAAGTATTCGGATGTGTTTCCTGAAGAGTTTTTGAGTTTACCACCGATCGGAGAGGTTGATTTTGGCATTGAGTTAGTGTCGAGAACTATGCCGATATCGATAGCTCCGTACAAAATGGCCCCTACAGAGTTAAAATAATTGAAAGCTTAGTTACAAGAGTTGACGGATAAAGGTTTTGCTAGATCGAGTTTCTCTCCTTGGGGTGCACCGGTGTTATTCGTGAAAAAGAGAGATGGCACGATGAGAATGTGTGTTGACTACAGATAGTTGAATAATGTAACTATAAAGAACAAAAGCCCTCTATCGCGGATTGATGATTTGTTTGATCAGTTGAAAAGGGCAACAGTGTTTTCTCAAATCGATTTGAGATCGGGTTATTTCTAGTTACGATTAAAAGACTCTGATGTGCTAAAGACTACATTTAGAACAAGGTATGGACACTACAAATTTCTTGTTATGCCTTTTGGATTAATGAATGCACCTACTATTTTTATGGACCTAATGAACTGAATTTGAAGGCCGTATATAGATCAGTTTGTAGTTAAGCTCATTGATGACATATTGATTTACTCTCGTGATGAATTGAGCATGCTGAGCATTTTAGAATTGTACTACAAACTTTGAGAGATAATCAGTTGTTTGCAAAGGTTAGCAAATGTGAGTTTTGGCTCTGAGAAGTTGGATTTCTGGGACATAATATTTCAGCTGATGGTATCCGGGTTTATCCGAGTAAAATATCTGTGATTATAGATTGGAAGCCTCCAAGAAATATTTCTAAGGTCAATAGTTTTCTGGGACTAACGGAATATTATAGATAGTTTGTAAAAGGCTTTTCGATGATTGCACCTTCGATGACAAGATTGCTTCAAAAAGATGTTAGATTTGAGTGATCAGAAATGTGACAGCAGAGCTTTGAATAGTTGAAAGCATTATTGATAGAGGCACCAGTGTTAGTTCAGCCTGAGTCGGGTAAAGAATTTGTAGTTTACAGTGATGCATCATTAAATGGCTTGGGGTGTTTTGATGCAGGAAGGTAAAGTTGTAGCTTATGCCTCGAGACAGTTGAAACCACATGAAAAGAATTATTTGGCACATGATATTTAGTTAGCCGCAATAGTGTTCGTATTAAAAATATGGCATCATTATTTGTTTATTGAGAAGTGTCATATTTATACTGATCACAAAAAGTTTGAAATACCTGATGACATAGAAATAATTGAATTTACGACAACGAAGATGGTTAGAATTGTTAAAAGACTATGAATTAGTGATTAACTATCATCTGAGGACAGCCAACGTAGTTGCTAATGCTTTAAGCCGAAAGTCCTTGTTTTCTTTAAGTGCTTTGAATACACATTTTTCTTTGTCCAACGATGGTTCGTTAGTAGCCAATTTGAAAGTGAGACCATTGTTTATATAGCAGATTTATGAGGCTCAAAAGCTTGATAATGAAGTACAAGTAAAATGGGTTCAGTGTGAGTCAATTTCTGATTCAGAGTTTCAAATTGATCCCGATGATTGTTTGAGATTCAGAGATCGAATATGTGTTCAAAGAAATTTTGAGTTGATTCAGATGATTTGAATGAAGCACATAGTAATTATTTATCAATACACCCGGGAAGCACAAAAAGGTATAATGATTTGAAACAGTTTTATTGGCGGCATGGCATGAAAAAGGATATCTCAGAATTTGTTTCGAAATGTTTGATTTGCCAGCAAGTCAAAGTTGAACATCAAGTGCTGTCAGGTTTATTACAGCCTATCATGATTCCTTAGTGGAAATGAGATAGAGTACCCATAGATTTTGTTTTGGGTTTACCCTAAACTCTGAGAAAGAAAGATGCAATCTAGGTTGTTGTTGACAGATTAACGAAACCTACGCATTTCATTCTGGTGCGTATAGATTTCTTGCTTGATAAATTAGCTGAGTTGTATATCTCAGAGATTGTTAGATTACACGGAGTGCCACTATCAATTGTTTTGGATAGAGATCCAAGGTTCACATTACAATTTTGGATGAAATTGAAAGAATATTTAGGTACAAAGCTGCATTTTAGCACTGTATTTCACTCGAAAATGGATGGTAAATCTGAGCGAGTTATTTAGATACTTGAAGAAGATATGTTGAGATGTTGCATTTTGAGTTTGAAGGTAACTGGGAGAAATACCTACCATTGTTTGACTTTGTTTAAAATAATAACTTTCAATCGAGTGTAAAGATGGCACCATACGAAGATCTATACGGTCGTAAATGCCGAACATCGTTGTATTGGACTAAGCTTAGCGAGAATAAAATTTAAGGGGTTGATCTGATCAGAGAGACTGAAGAAAAAGTGAAAGTATTTCGCGATAATTTGAAAGCAGTATCGGATCAATAGAAATCTTATGCAGACTTGAAACGAAAATATATTGAGTTTTGGATTGGTGATAGAGTATTCTTGAAAGTTTCACCGTGGAAGAAA
This sequence comes from Gossypium rotundifolium, assembly GCA_025506655.1. NCBI lineage: Eukaryota > Viridiplantae > Streptophyta > Magnoliopsida > Malvales > Malvaceae > Gossypium > Gossypium rotundifolium. The sequence continues at coordinate 59,840,652 of CP106730.1, forward strand.
ATACTCAGATTTAGTAGAAAAGGAAAGTTGAGCCTGAGATTCATCGGACCATATGAGATTACTGAGCGAGTTGAGCCTGTGGCATATCTGCTAGCATTGCCGTCTGACTTAGAAAAGATTCATAATGTATTTCATGTATCGATGCTACAATGATACATATCTGATCCTTCACATGTCATTTCCCCAATCGAAGTTAAAATTCAGCCAGATTTATCGTACAGTGAAGAACTGGTCTGAATTTTTGCTCCAGAGATCAAAGAGTTGAAAAATAAAAGAATAGCGTTAGTGAAAGTATTATGGCATCAAAACCGGGTAGAAAAGGCTACGTGGGAACCCGAGGATGCTATGAGAAAGCAATATCCAAACCTATTCACTGGTAAGATTTTCAGGGACGAAAATCCCTAAGGGGAAGTTGTAACAGCCCGATTTTAGCTAAATAAGAATAGTGGTTTCAAAGCCACAAATTTGAGGTCAAAAAATTATTTTATTATTATTTTTGGTGTTTATAGCATGTGATTATATATGTGTGAAAGTTTCGGGAAATAATTTAAGCATTTGAATGCTTAATTTGATAATAGGACTAAATCGCATAAAATGGAAAAGTTGCATTCTATTTGTTAAAAGTGTTTAATTGCTATGATTTATTAAATGAAAAGTCCTTATGATGATATTAGACCATTGATAGTGAAATTTGACATAAATGGGTATGTATTTGATGTTTTAAATGCTATTTAACTAAAGTTAATTTGGTAATTAAATAAAACAAAAGATGAAACAATGTTCATCTTTGTTTATTTCAACCGAAAATAGAAAATAAAACCTCAAATTAGGGAGCTTTAAGTTTTGGCACCTTTGAAGCTTGATTAATGTATGGTTTTAGCTCGATTTGTGATTATTTTTACGTTTTTGAGATAATTGTCTTGTATTCTAGCTAGTCCATGCCTTAATTTTTTAAGTTTTCAATGATTGTGTGAAGTGCCATTGATGAATGCTTGAGCTATTGGATTTTTTTATGATGAAAAATGAATATTTCTTAATAGTTACCCAAGTTTTGTTAAGTGATTTTTATAAAAATGTCAAATAAGGTTTTAATTGTGAAAAATATAAATTGAAGGGTTGAAATGTGAAATAAATGAAAGTTTTGGCCTGCTAGGGACCTATATGAAATTTGGCTATGCTTGGGTTTAATAAAATGTCATGAATTTTGTGTATTTGTGAAATAGGGACTAAATTGTAAAAGTGTGGAACTTTAGGGGCTAAAGTGTAAAAATGCCCAAATATGTGTTTGTGGAATGAATTGAATGATGTGATGAATAAATGAGTTAATTTTGAATGTATATAGATCAAGAACCAAAGAAATCGGATTTAGATTGGGGAAAATCAAAGGTTATCGAATAGTCAATCCAGTCCGTTTATCCCGAATAAGAGGTAAGTTCATATGCAAATGAATGTCTTTGAATTGAATTATATATGTTTAATTGTCATTGAACTGCTATTAATGTTAAATAATCAAAAGCGATCAATAATCGACAGGGTTACAATATCGAAAGTCTTGTACGAACCTTAGTAATAATATAGGATACGAATGTCATGACATCAATATTAATGAGATGTGATTATGTGTAAGACCATGTATGGGACACTGGCATCATTATGTGATTATGAGTAAGGCCATGTCTGGGACATTGGCATCTTTATTTGATTTTGTGTAAGACCATAGCTTGGCTATCGGCATCGATATGTGATAACATGTATGACCATATCTAGGATATGGCATTGTACGAGCTATATGTGATTTTCGAGTATCCTTAACAATTCCAAAAGGTTCAACGAGAAAAGTCAAGTCAAGAAAGAATGTGTGAATGAGTTAAGTGACTCAGGTACGTAAGAGATTCATACAAGTATTGAAAAGGGAAGTAGTTGATAAATTCACTTGTGATATTGAATATGTATACATTGGGAAAGGTTTGTGAACTTTCATGTAGAAATTTTATTTGTATATGGCTTACTAAGTTTTTAAAGCTTACTTGGTGTGTTCTTTACCTGTTTTATAGATAATCGAATCTAGCTCGGACTCGGGGATTATCAGGAACATCGTCACACTATCGATCAACTTGTTGGTACTTTTTATGCTTTGTGAATATGGTATATGGCATGTATAGGCTAGTGTTCTGATGATGTGTTTTGATATATGATATTAGCCATGAGATTTGGCTCATGAATGATTTAAATGTTGATGTGTATCTGGTCATTTAAGTTGGCTTAAATCATAAGTTTGATAAGTGATATATGATGTATATATTGCCTTGTATTTTGGCAGGTTTGGGATGGATGTTGTGATGGTTATATGGTTGCTCAATTAGCTAGTTGTTAATTAGTGTATTATTGCTTGAAAAATGACATGTTGTGGCTTGATTTAGGATGATGAAATGGATGGATTTTAAATGGCATGATTTGTATATGTAATAGCATGTTTGGGTTTCCTATATAAGTGTTGAAATGGTTTTATTTTGGTTGTTTAGGTGAACATGAGAAAGGGTAGCAAATTGGCCTTGCAAATGGCCTATTTTTGTCCACATGGGCAGAGACACAGGTGTGTGTCTCAATTGTGTGTGACACACGGTCATGCTACATGGCCGTGTGTCCCCTGGTGTTGAAATTGAATTGAAGTCGGAATGCTCCACATAGGCGTGTGACCGGCCGTGTGGCACAAGTCAGTATACCCCTTAAATGGCACAAGGCCTAGCACACACGGGCATGTGACTTGGCCATGTTGCAGAAGTCAGTATACCCTACAGTATTGGCATGGCCTTGTAACACCCCAAACCTGACCTAGAAGTTAGGCCCGAGTCTGGCATGTCACATTGAAGTGTTTTTGCAAAAACCTTGTTTTCATTGAAAACCTTTGTAAAGAAAAGTTAAGTAACATCCAGTTTGCTTTCAAAACGAGGTGTATCCAAAAGAAACCATTTCCTTGTTACTATGTAAAAAAAATTCCTTTGACTGCGGAAGTTCATTCTTAAAATACAATTATTTCCAAAAACTTGAAATATGCTTAAAGGAAATCAATCCAGGTTCCATTTCAAAGTTTCAATGCATAGTGGAAGTAATGAAATAATAATTAGAGGGAAAACCTTATTACAATCTGAAATAAAATAACTTAAAATAAATAACTCAAAATCTATAATTTAGATATTAAGAAAAACATGTCTAATTGTCTTGCTAGTTGGCCACCTCTGAGCCCCTCCATTCGTCGAACAGCCTACTCAAGATCACCTGAGAAAAATAAAAGAGGGAGTGAGTTTTTGAAAACTCAATGTGTACGACTCTCTTCAAACAAATAACATACATATCATATTGTTAACACAATAATATCATACATACAATGCTGTGCAAACCCTTCCTAAATAATACATCCGATGCACTTCGTCCTCGTCCAACCGAAACACTTCTGGGGGGATTTTTAAATCGACCCACCAATCCTATACACTTCGAGGGTAGCCCAGTTGCGGTACTACCTAACATTGCAGGAAAGCTGCTAATCATATAATAGGCTTAAAAATCCATTGGTGGATCCATGGTCGTCAAGCAACCATGCGATCCTCATATACTTCCTCTGTTCCATAATTCCCACCTATATGCATCCTAAACAAAATATCATATGAATGCAACAAATATACAAGTAACATTCATAAAGTTTACATTCAACACATAGGGTATTTTAGTCATTCTTAATAGTATGGGTCTTAATTACGAACCTTGGTCCGTCAACAAGTTCTCGCAGCTAAAGTCAACAAACACTACGCACCAGGTAGGATTCCAGAAAAAAAGGAGGTGAGTCATTAAGACCGCTTAAGTACCAAGCTCTCCTTAGATCCAATCCTAAACATGCATATGCCCGTTGCCACACTTAAACCTTATGACTTGTTCATAGTCGCACTTAATAGATTATTAAAGTTTTATGTAAGGTTAAACAATTTAACAAATACTAAACCCAAAACCCCTTACAAAGCCCAAACAAGTTCACATACGTCCATATGGCCCACCAGGTCAAATCTCATTCGTATGGCCCATTAGGCCCAAATCACATTCATATGGTCCATCTGGGCCAATCACATTCGTATGGCCCGTCTAGCCCAAATCAATCCAAGCCATGTAACCAACATGACTAGCTCATCACTTATTACCAAATCATCAAATTCGCCCATTTTAAGCCACGGCCCATCAGGCCCGTTTTGCCCATTCTGGCCCAGTTGGCCATAACATGACCCATGTCCATGAAATCTAAAACACCCCAAACCCGGCCCACAAGCCCTGACCCGATCTGGTATGCTTCTAAAGAAAAACCTTTCAAATTCTATTTGGGCTTTGCCAAAAACTTATGTGATTTTGAAAATAATTTATTTGGGTTGGGCTTAAATTAAAAAAAAAAAAAAACCTTGTTGTTTAGATGTTAATACATTCAACTCTAGTATTTATGAGAAATTTACTTTAATTAGATAATAATCGTATCATACTAAGAAGTTTGAAAGCATGCATAAACAATTTAATCCTTTGGCCTTATTACATCAAATAAAAACCCGAAATAATTCAAAACTTAAATAGAACTAATAAAATGAAAACAGTTTCGAACTTTGCATGGCCACCGTTGAGCTCCCGCCAGGTCCATTCCATTACCGATCATCACGAAAAATATTCCCACAACGGGTGAGTCAAACAGACTCAATGTGTACAATCAACACTAAGTCTCAATAGATATGGCATATCAAATCATATATATTCACATAGCATTTAAGTAAATGATGCAAACCCGAACCCAAGCCTATATAACCATCCGCTACACATCACCCGTACCAACCATCACACCGTGGGGACTACTAAGTCAACCCTCCATCCGCTACACACCATCGAAGGCAGTCGCTGTAGTCGACGTGCACATCGCCCTTATAATTTTGTGGCATAGCCACCAGATATATATATTCGTGACATAAGTCACCACATTTGGATATTGTGACATAAGTCACCACATTCGGATATTGTGACATAAGTCACCACATTCTTATATTGGGGTATAAAACCACCAATTCACTTCCCCTTTACATATCACCCATATGCCCCATGTCATGCAAAACATGCAAAAATTATGCCTTATGCTTTATTCACATTCTTATAGTTGCACTTATGTGCCATAATAGATCGTATTATATTCCTAGTAGGAGTAGGAAAAACGTACCTGAGTACTTTGTACCATTGTATGGCAACTTAGCCACATTCACATTATTATAACATATATATTAAATCTTGCCTTACATCTTTTAAGAGATAGTGTGGAGTACACACCTGATTTACGTAGCAATTCACTGAAATCCCGAAAACTCGATCTATCGCTTTAGATCTTTAATTCCTATATTCGGCCAACCCTAACATGTTAGTAAAAAGCCATTCGGCTATAAAACCAAATCCTAATAGGATTATTGTAATCAAATTTTTACCTTGGTTACCGATTTCACTATTATTCAAATCCGGAAAACTTTGTGTTATTCCTTCCTTCAATCGGCCAATGCTAGATCATTCGACTTGGTTAGTTTTCGGCTTTGAAGTAAATAAGAATTAGATCTTAAATCACTAATAGACCTTGGCTGAATGTTCCTTTGTGCTTACCTTGTGATTTGAAATCCCGAAAACTTGTCACTTGTCTTGAAGAGATGTCGAAATACCTATAGGCATTGGTTAGATTTAATTCTAACTTTAAGTCACATAAAAGTGGCCTATGGCCGAATACATGCCTTACCTTAAATCTTAGAAATCCCAAAACTTTGTTGTGCTTTTCTTTGTAGTCGACAACTACTAAATCCCGGAAGACCCCTTAATATTAAATTGGCAAGACCTTTACTTCAATCCCTAGAGCTATTCGGCTATGGCACTAATGTCGACCACTCGATTTCGGCTTTTGATGAACACTATAGGATTTCAAACTTTAACAAGGAAAACAAAGAGAGTATGGGCTTAGGAAGAATCGGCTATGGTGGGGTTTTGAGAGGAGGGTATTCGCCTTTGATGAAAAAGAAGAAGAAAAAGGTAAAGAATTCGACTTTGAAGGATACTAGAGAGATTCGGCTCACAAGGATAAAAAGAGAGGAATACGAGGCTTAGAAAGAATCGACACTAGTGGAATTTGGGAGAAGTTTCGGCTAGAACACAGGGTATTTCGGCTATGGAAAAAAATAAAAGAGAAGAGAGGAGTTTTACTTGAGAATTCGGCAAAGGAAAAGAGAGAATGAGGAATAGCCACCCTTTTCCTTTTTCTGTCGAAATTAGTCTACCTAGAGACCCTTATTCGGCCAAGACTTTTTTTCCTACCTTAGCCGAAATTCCAAAAGAATTTGACCTCATCTTAAACTCTTCCCATAGACTCCTTTTTGCCATCCATTATTGCTCCTTGTTGCCGAAAATAAAAGCTTCCATTTAGCTTCCTATGCGACTTGAACCTTGGCCCATTTACCCTGCTGGTGGCGTCATTCCCAGAGGCCCTAAGTGGCACCTCTGGGCCACTTTTCCAAGCCCGTTTGTGTGTTTTATTTCCCCTATTTATTTTTTTAAGTCCTATCAGGCTTAACTCCCTCTTTTAGACTTAAAATTAAATAATTTCTAAAGTGTTCACCTACTCACTAATGTTAATAGAACACATTTATACATTCAAAGGCATGCTTTCACATTCAATTAAGCAATTATGCATAAGCCATAGTTTGGGATATTATAGTTCTACCCCCTTAAAATAATTTCGTCCTCGAATTTACCTGGCTGAAACAAGTGAGGGTATTACTGTCGCATTGCTTCTTCTGGCTCCTAAGAAGCTTCCTTCGATCCATGATTTTGCCATAACACTTTGACTAAAGGTACTGACTTCCTCTGTAACACTTTCACATCTCGTTCCAAGATCTGAATCGACTTCTCTTCATAGGACAAGTCTGGTCTTAACTCCACTCTTCAACCGAAATTATGTGAGATGGATTCGATCGATATCGATGTAGCATGGAAACATGGAATATGTCGTGCATCTGCTTCAATTCCGATGGAAACTCCAACTAGTATGCCACCGGTCCGATTCGCTTCAACACCCGATAGGGTTCAATGAACCTTGGACTTAGCTTCCCTTTTTGACCAAATCTCATCACCTTCTTCCAAGGCGATACTTTAATGAACACTTGATCTCCCATATCAAATTCTATCTCCTTCTGTTTGAGATCTGTGTACGACTTTTGTCTATCGGATGCTTCCTTCAATCGAGCTCGAATTATACTAACCTTCTCCTCCGATTCTGCTACTAACTCTGGACCTAAAATTTGACATTCTCCCAATTTCATCCAACACGTAGGAGTGCGGCACTTCCGTCCATACAACGCCTCGTATGGTGCCATCCGTATACTGGCCTGATAGCTGTTGTTGTAAGCAAATTCTGCTAGAGGCAAATATTCTTCCGAACTTCCTCTGAAGTCTACCACATAGCCTCTTAACATATCCTCTAGCACTTGGATCACTCGTTCAGACTGCCCGTCAGATTGTGGGTGAAAAGCCATGCTGAAATCTAATTTGGTGCCTAAAGCCTGATGTAGAGCTTTCCAAAATCGAGACGTGAACCTTAGATCCCTATCCGAGATAATTGACATCAGTACTCCATGCAACCTTACAATCTCCGCTACATACAACCTTGCTAACTTTTGTAGGAGTAGTCAACCCGAACTAGAATAAAATGCGCGGACTTTGTCAGCCGATCCACTATCACCCATGCCGAGTCCTTCTTAGTAGGTGTAAGGGGAAGCCCACTAACGAAGTCCTTGGTAATTTTATCCCACTTCCATTGGGGAATCTGTATTGGCTGAAGCAATCCTGACAGAACTTGGTGTTCAGCCTTAACTTGCTGACACGTCAAACATTTGCCAACAAATTCAAGAACTTCCCGCTTAAGACACGCCACCAAAACTGCTCCTTAGGTCTCTGTACATTTTACTACCTCTGGGATGCATAGCATAAGGGCTACTATGCGATTCCCGAAGAATTCTTTGTCTAAGCTCCTCATCCTTTGGCATACAAACCTTACCCTTAAAGCACAATACTCCCGCATCATTAACACCATAACCTTCCAACTCTCCATTCTGCGCTTGTCGCAACTTAACACTTAGATCCTCATCCTCCAACTGACCCTCCTTCACTTCATCCAACCATGTTGGCTTAACTTGCTGCTTTGCCAACAGACTTCCATCATCATACAAGCTCAGATGTGCAAACATCGCCCTCAGATCTGACACAACCTTCCGACTTAGGGCATCCGCCACTACATTCGCCTTGCTTGGGTGATATTCTATGGAACAATCGTAGTCCTTCAATAGTTCCACCCACCTTCGCTGTCTTAAGTTCAACTCCTTCTGAGTCAACAAGTATTTAAGACTCTTGTTGTCTGTGTAGATCACCGACTTCTCTCTATATAGATAGTGCCTCCACACTTTGAGGACAAAGACCACTATCGCCAATTCTAAGTCGTGCGTCGGGTAGTTAACCTCGTATGGTCTTAACTATCGAGACGCATAAGCGACTACTTTTCCATCCTGTATAAGGACACCTCGCAATCCTGTATGGGAAGCATCACAATACATTACAAAATCCTTCCCCGCCTCCGGTTGAATCAAAACTGGTGCTTCGGTCAAAACCTTCTTAAGCTTCTCGAAGCTCTCCTGTTGCTTATTGGTCCATATAAAAGGCACTTCCTTCCTTAATAACTTTGTTAAAGGCGTGGCTATCGACGAGAACCCTTCTACAAACCTTCTATAATAGCCTGGCAATCCTAAGAAACTCTGAACTTCTGCCACAGACTTAGGGGGTTTCCAATCTAGAACTGCTTCAATCTTCTGAGGATCCACCCTTATTCCTTCAGCAGATACCACATGTCCTAAAAACGTAACCTCCTTAAGCCAAAATTCACACTTGCTGAATTTAGCGTAGAGCTTCTTCTCCCTCAACATTTGCAACACAACTCGGAGGTGCTCATCGTGTTCTTCTTCAGACTTTGAATATACCAAGATATCGTCTATGAACACGACAACGAACCGATCCAAATAGGGTTGGAAAACCCAGTTCATCATGTCCATAAATGTGGCTGGGGCATTAGTCAAACCGAACGACATTTCCAAGAACTCATAATGCCCGTACCTTGTTCGGAAAGCCGTCTTATGGATATCAGCCTCCTTCACCTTAAGCTGATGATATCCAGACCTTAGATCTATCTTCGAGAAAACCGCGGCTCCTTTAAGCTGATCGAACAAGTTATCTATCCTTGGTAGAGGATACTTGCTCTTGATAGTCAGCTTGTTCAACTGTCGATAATCTATGCACATGCGCATAGTTCCGTCCTTCTTCTTTACAAAAAAGACCGGTGCTCCCCATGGAGACTCACTGGCTCGAATAAACCCATGGTCCAAAAATTCTTGGATTTAAGCCTTGAGCTCAACCAACTCCTTTGGTGCCATTCTGTATGGGGTAGTTGACACAGGAGCTATACCCGGCAGCAAGTCAATTCCAAACTCTACCTCCCTGTCCGGGGGTATTCCGGGTAATTCCTCCGGAAAGACATCCACAAACTACCTTACAGTTCTAACTCCACTAAATCCCCCATCGTTTGTATCCAAAGCATAAATGAAGGCCATAAATGCCTTACACCCCTTCCGAACCATCTTATCCGCCTTTAATGCCGAAACTACATTAGACAAGTAGTTCCTTCTTTCCCCTATCATAACCATCACCTCATCCTCTAGGGTCCTAAACTCCATTCGTTTGACTGCACAATCCAATACATCCTGATACTCTACTAGCCAATCCATGCCAAGTATGAGATCGAACTCTCCAAAAGGTAATTCCATTAAATCGATGGAAATACCGTTCCTTGAAGCTCCAAAGGTACCCTCCGAAACATCTTATTCACCACTACAGTTTGACCTAGTGGGCTTACTACAGTCATCTCCCTTCTAGAAAGTTCAGAGGCTATGCCTAGTGTTTCAACTATACTACATGCAACATAAGAATGGGTCGAGCCCACATTAATCAAAGCAACATAGGGTTTTCCAAAAATATGAAACGTACCGGTTATGACGTCTGACGCATCTCTGTCTTCTATTTAGTGAACCGCATAAACTAGACCCGACTGTCTGGCCTCCGTGTTACCAATACCTCAGCCTGGTGCTTCTCGTCCTCTACCGGTACCATTACCTCTGCCAGTCGAACTACGACCTCGCGGTGGCTACTGTCTATCTCTTCTAGCCTGGTTAGATCCTTGACCTACCGATCGCCCCCCTTCGATTCTCTCGGGACAATCCTTAATCATGTGGTCCTTGGACCTACACTTGAAGCATCCTCCCGTCTTTTTCCAACACTCTCCTAAATGCTTCCTCCCACACTGATCACAAGTACGATATTGCCCTCTAGCAGCAACTTGCTGACCTCACGGCCCATCAACTCTAGGCCTCTTTTACTCATTCCTAGATGGCCTCGATGATCCAAAACCTTTTTCTACCTATCCCGATCGTTGTTCGCGCTTACGAATCCTTGATACGCTAATCCTTGATAACCTCGGCTACCTTAGCCTTTTCCACTAACACAGTAAATTTCTTCTCCTGTTGTGGGGCTATTAATAATCTTAGGTCATCCCTCAGTTTGTCCCCAAAATGAACACACCGCTAATGCTCAGTTGACACTATGCCTCGAGCATAACGGCTCAGCCTTAGAAATTCAGCCTCGTACTCAGCTACGGACTTGTTCCCTTGAACCACCCCCAAAATGCCTTCCTCTGAGCATCGATATAAAGAGTACCCACATACTTCTTCTGGCATGCCGCCTTAGCATATTCCCAAGTGAGTTCCTCAGTTGTAGCACCATCTCGCACCGTGAGCCACCATTGATATGACTCATCGCGGAGAAGCGACACCAAGCCTTTCAACTTTTCCTCGTCAGTTAAGTCGAGCTCATCCATAATCCGCTCAGTCGCCTCCAACCAGTATTCAGCGGTACTGGGTGCCACACTTGATACACCACGGAACACGTCAGCTCCGTCGGCTCGGAGTCGCTTAGGTACCGACTTTCGAGCTCTCATGCCCCCACCTGCTCTAGCCACCCTTTCTAAAACCCACAGCATCGCCTGTGACACTGCATCATCCCCGGTCTGATCCTAATATTCCACATCAGCGACTGGTGGTAGCGGTGGTGGCATTTCGTTCTCATATCATTGACCCGATCTAATGGGCTCAGACACGGTCATTCGGCCTCTTCCACGGCCACGCACGTTACGACCATGTCCCCTTGAATTCATACTTTCGCTTAGCGTTTATCTGATTAAAGAATTTTATGTATTAGTTTTGTTCCACTGATTTAACATGAACAGTTTTATGTTTAATAGTTTTAAGAAGTAGTTCTTTCAATTCATACACATACAGTCTCACATCATTAATTTAGTCACATACATGAACTTGTATCCATTACAGAGAAATGTTGTAATTGTCGTTGTTCGTTGTTTTCCACTACCCAAGGGTATTTTCGTAATTTTGTCCTACAGGGGTATTTTGGTAATTTTTCAAATTAGGGTATTTGAAAATGTTGCAAAATAGAGATTGTTGATATTTTACAAAAATTAAAATACTTGCTAAGAAAATTTCAAGGGTGAAATGATAATTTTATACACTAGGGGTATTTTTGTAATTTTTCAAGCCGTGGTCATTTGGTAATTTTTGCAAAATATGGTTCTGGTTACTTTTCAAAACAAGGGTGTTTTTAAAGGTTTTAATTTGAGGGTACCGTTGATTTTCCTTATCATGGGTATTTTGGTCATTTATACAGTTAAGGGGTAATTTGGTCGTTTTGCAAATCAGGGGTAATTTCGTAAATTTTCCAAATCAGGGTGTCTTGATATTTTGTAAAGTTTTTGGATATTCTTACAAAGTAGGGAAATTTTATTGAAATCAAGGGTAATATGGAAATTTTAGAACCAAGGGCATTTTAATAATTTTTTTACCACTAGGGGTATTTAGGTAATTTGTAAATTAAAAATTCTTAGAAAGTTTTTCCAAAATAATAATTTTCACAATTCAAAAGGGTAGGTTGTTGACTTTTAAAACTAGGGTTTCCATAAAAAGGTGGCTAGTCCCTTTCGGGTTTTAATTATTGGATTTAGCATGTGGCTGAGCCCTCTTGGTTGGGGTGAACCGAAGCTACGCACCAGGTAAGATTCGAGTGGAGAGGAGGTGAGTCACATGGACTGCTTAAATACCAAGCTCCCACCGAAACCAATCCTAGACATGCACACAATGGTTGCCACACCCTAACTCGGCGACTTAACCACATGTTTGTTTAATTAGGCACTTAAAATTTTATGTAATTGTTGGGGTAACCTAGTCCTAGGGTTCAAGTACCTATCATACTAATCTACGTTCCATTTCTACCCTTCTACAAATCATACAATAATTCACACAATGGATAGGGGTACTTACCTAGTGGACTTCGGGCCGGAGATTCAGGTCCATCCCAAAAATCCTGCTTATTTCTTAGAAAAACCCAATTTTCCAAAAGAAAACATTTTGGGCCCTAAAAGCCCTCAAGGCTAAATTTTGAATCGGGCTCTGATACCAAAATGAAACACCCCAGTCCATTGTGTGTATAGTGTATGTACACACCTGACAACAAAACGCGCTGCAATCTCCTTAGCCACGATCCTACAAACGATGTCACTCAATGATTAATTACATATACTTATCGAATACTTTACCAAAAGCCGAAGTCTCACCTTAACCTTACTTGAAACACCAAGCCTTAATAGCTTTCCCTCGATCACTATTCATGAGTACTTCTTAAATCTGCATCAATCTTAATTATTAAAAACTAAACCATAAGTGACTTATATCCATCTTAAGTCACACTTACATTACTTACGACCATTCAGCCAACCTTCAAAACCAAAAGTGAAGAATACTTATGATCATTTTAAATCAGAGTTTTAAAATTTATAAAGAGAATGATCGAACCTGTAAACTAACTTTGACAACAATTAAAGGCAAGTGTACCTATGAATAGTAGTATAGCTTAGGCAAGACCGGATTGTCGAACCCAAAGGAACTAAAAGTACTAATAACAACTTTCTTTTTATTATTTAGCCTTAAAAAAATAGTGAAGTTGTTTTAAACTAAATTGACGATGACTAAGCTAAGGACACAAAGATAAAAGAGAATGAGTTTGGAAATAACTTGATGAAAAACTCAGTTGATCACGACGATACCTTCAGGAAGAATCCACCTAGACTTCACTTGTTATCTAACCCTAATCTATATGATTCCTTTACTTAGCTTTATCCATAAGACTCCCTAACCTATTTAAACCTCTCTCGAGGCGAATAATGTCCAACCCTAGGTTAATTAGTGGAACTCTCATTCTCTTATAATAACCCCCTAGAATAGCAGTAAATTGATCACTGGACTCTCATATTAGGTTTCACCCTAATCCAGTAAAATCTCGTCACCCTATCTCTAGGCTTGCGATCAACTCTAAATAATTATGCTATATCTACTCTTAGGCAGGGTCTATTCCTCCTCTACCTGAGCACATCAGATTAGATTAAGCAACATAATTAAGAATAAACTAAGTACTTATCATATAAATAAAAAAATTGAATAACAAGATTCATGTAGGTTTCATCCCCTTATAGTATCTGAAGGGTTTAGTTCATAACAAAATAAGAAAACATCTAAAGAGAAAAAGATAAAACAAAACATAAGAAATCCCTAAAACTCATTGAAGGAATTGAAGAAGATATCCTCAGTCTTGAGTAGAACTCCGGCTTCTTCAGATGGATCAACTGGCTATCTTCAAGTAATTCCCTGAATGAAAGCTCTAGGAGAAGGCTTCTGCCAAACTACGACCCCCTTAGAATAGCTGCCTTGGGGTGTTTATATAGGCCTTGAGATGCTTTACTTGGCTTTTAAGTATATCCTTCAAGTAGAATTACTATTAGGGTGTTTAAGTAGACTTGGGAGTATGTTTCTTTGCCTTCAAGCATCCAATTTCGTGTTAAATTGCTCATTCCCGCCAGGGGCACGCCCATGGCACACGCCCGTGTAAGTCGTGGTCAGGCCTTGTTCAGACTATTTAGCTAGGGCACGACCGTGTAAATCGGGGTTGAGGCCATGTCCTAGATGATTGCTGAGGCACGTTCGTGTGGCTTGTAGTCCAAGCCATGCTGATTTCATGAGTTGGCCTAATTTGGTCCGTTTTAAGCCTGTTTTGCGTTCTTTTTTATCCTTGGGTGCTTTCCTGAGTATAAGACATGAAAAGAAAGGATTAAGAGAACCTTTTTACATAAATCAAGGATAAATCATCCAAAAGTATACTAAACATTGGATTAAAATATGTTACTTTTACGGTTTATCAAATACCCCTACACTTAAGCTTTTGATTGTCCTCAAGCAAAATTCTCAACTTACAATTAAAACTAACTTTTCATAATTCATAATTCTTAAAAAAAAATGTCTCATCATAATTCATAGGTAATTCTTACATGGATAATTTAACTCGAAGACTCATAAAGATTCAAACAATTCTAAGTCATAAATTTGTAGCACGAAAAACATATGTGTCTCCCCTCTTCTAAATAATTACCTTTGATTCAAAACCGACAAGGATTGACATCCTCACTAAAGATTCACTCAAATCACTCAAAGGTGTTTAAGGTTCACAATTAAGCACTCAACAGTCGAACCTGAAAAGTTAATCCCATAGGCTTACCTGAAAATCAAATCTCCACCACTGTGATATGAGATGATACACAAATCAAAAGGTCTTTAATCAGGGTTGTAACGGGGCTTGGGTTAAAAGGTATGGATAAAGACTGAATTAGAAGGTTAAAATCGAGATCAAATTGACAAATTACCTAACTAAAAGCAATGAACTAGAAAATAAATGATTACATCAATTGAAACTTTGAAACTAATAATACTATGAGCTTTTTCTTTGATAATTGAAATTTGAATGTACAAGCTCACTTTTTATACTACTAATGCTGACTATACTTTAATTTTGATTTTTTTTTTTTTTGAGATCAAATATAAACATAATAAATAAAACTTTATCAATTGAAATAAACTAATTCGGTAACTGATCAAATTAATTCTCGATCGAAGGGTAGTCAAAAGAATGGTGATAGCAAATACAAAGGGTTTTGGGTTAATATTAGCGGGTAAATCAATAAAAAGAGTTGTTAGGATCAAATGGGTTCACTAAGGGTTAATTTTGTAGGTAAGCTGTTTAGTGGAGTGAATGGGTTAAAACCTAGGTGCCTTTATCATCTTAGTATATCAAATCATAGATGTGGTCTCAACATGTATAATCTAGGCAAGTTCTAGAATAACAATTCAGTGTTGACACACTCATAATCAATAAAGTGAGCATGAAAAAGAATATATGCTCTATAAGGGTCAAATATCACAAAAAATTATGGGTATTTGACATCAATCCTTGTAAATTTCAACTTCAAGGTAATATTCAAGTTCAGTTCAACAACCTATAAAATTTTTGATTCTTGAAAAATAGACTTATCATGCTTGATTCTCTAGTATTCTTCAAATATAAATCATCAATGCACAATTATCAATGACTTACTCAAAAAAATATTAATAAAAATGATAAATCATTAGAAATTTCACCCTAATTAGTAATATGAGAAAAATACTTAAAAACAAGATTGAAAATTCAAGATTTTTTGAATAATGCTGTAGTTAACCCCCCACACTTAAGTTGTACATTGTCCTCAATGTACAAAGCAAGATAATAATAAAATCATAAGATAGGGAGTGAAGTGAAACTTCCTGAATTATGGATGAAGTCTTTGAAAAGAAATGAGATAGGATTAGAGGTAAACGTAGGGAAGCGTCTCGAACCGTTTGAAATTGAATCCTCAAAGTAGCCGGTCTGATTTTATTGTATCCTAAGCTAAATCTAAATAGCACAAAGAATAATAAAGAAAGTAAAAATAAAAATTGGAATAAAAATAATTAAATAGAGATACAGTCCACGCCCATGTGCCTAACCGTGGTGCCCACACGGTCATGGCCACGGCCGTGTGCAAGGTCGTGTGGTCTGGAAATCTGAACTTTTGGTTTATTTGAATGCTTAAAAGGGAAAATAAAAATAAAAATAAAAATAAAAATAAAAATGGGGTTACTGCTCGGGTTGCCTCCCGAGAAGTGATCGTTTATAGTCTTAAGCTAGACTTACCTGTTATTTGCGTAATCATGGTGGTTTAAGGAGGTGGAAATCCTTTCTCATGCGATCAACTCGGTTATGGATATAAAGTTTAAGTCGATTAGGGTTTACCTCAAAAGTGTTGAATTTGGGATTGCTTACCTCAACTGTGCCATATAGGAAGACATTAAGTACCTCAAAAGTGATTTCTTTGTTTGTCTTGAGGTCTAAATTGGTGATTCGAGGATCTTCCTTATTCACAATATCTGATCCTCTATTTTTTATGTGATTTATTATTCCTATAAGCTCGTCTCGGCTTTCCTTCAGGTTGACTTTGTGTGGTTCTGGTTCCTCATTTAATTATTCTTTATTGGCACGAGGTCTATGATCCGACTCAGGTTTGTAGCCTTGTGGTGTTTCCTGCAATAAAGGTTGAACAAGTTGGTTATAAACTGAATTTACTTTCTCACCTTTATCACTTGATCTTCTGGCCGAGTCAAAAGCTTGAAGAGTGACTATCTCGTCACCTACACGAAGTATGAGTTCTCCTGCAGAGATATCAATTTTAGCTTTGGCAGTCCTAAAATTAAGGGGATCATGTTGTCCTCATCCATGTCTAAAATGAAAAAGCATACTAGGAATACGAATTTATCAATTTTGATTAGAACATTTTCTATTATACCCCTTGGAATTCTCATAGTTTTATCAGTTAATTGAATGCTCATCCTAGTTTGTCTGGGTTTCCCTAGACTTAGTTTTTTAAACATTTTGTAAGGCATAACATTGATGCTTGTTCCTAAATTCGCTAATGCATTATCAATAGATAAACCACCAATTAAACATGGAATTGTAAAACTCCCTAGATATTTTAATTTCTGTGGCAGTTTATTTTGTAGAATTACTGAGCACATTGTGTTTAGCTCCACGTGGTGCTCTTCATCTAATTTGCATTTGTTGGTCAAGAGCTGTCTTAAAAATTTCCTCGAGTCTGATATCTGAAAAAAAGCTTCAACAAGAGGTAAGTTAATATTTAATTTCTTTAAGAGTTTAATAAACTTACCGAACTGTTCCTCTGAATCGTCTCTTTTCATTACTTCGGGATAAGGTATACGAGGTTGGTACTCCTTGATTACCGGTTTTGACTTTTCTTGTGCTACCTCTACCTTACCCGCGCCTATCTTGTTTTCGTGTATTGAGTTTGGTTCATCTAACCCCTTACTATCTTGGTTCATTTAACTTGATGAAAAACTCAGTTGATCACGATGATACCCTCAGGAAGAATCCACCTAGACTTCACTTGTTATCTAACCCTAAACCATATGATTTCTTTACTTAGCTTGATCTGTAGGAATCCCTAACCTATATTAAACCCTCTCTCGAGGCGAATAACATCTAACCCTAGGTTAATTAGTGGAACTCTCGTTCTTTTATAATAACCCCCTAGAATAGCAGTAAATCGATCAATAGACTCCCTCACTAGGTTTCACTGTAATCTGGCAAAATCTCATCACCCTATCTCTGGGCATACGATCAACTTCACATAATTATGCTAGATCTACTCTTAGCCAGGGTCTATTCCTCCTCTACCTAAGCACATCTGTAACATCCTGAGTTAGGGTCATTGCGTTGTATGTGTTTATGTGTGAATGCTATGTTTATCATGCTAATTTAGGGTGTTGTAGGGTCTAAGAATCACTTAGGGAAAATCCGAAAGCCTGGCTAAAATTTTTGTTTTGGGCACTTTCTGGGGAGAACTAGTTAGAATAGGACTTAAGGGGATTTTAGTTCGCGTTTGGTGACACAAAGAAGTGCAGTGGAAGGGTGTCAAGGGAATGCCACACAGGATGCAAGGGAATGACGCCACAGGTTGGAAGGAGGTCCAGGGTTCAAGGCACGTTGGCAGCTTTTGGAGTTTATTTTTTTCTGCGTTAGGAGGCTGAGGAGATGGCTTCCATTGGGACTCTTCAGGATGGTTAGTAGATAAAGACTTAGAATTTGGAATAAGTGGCTAAGAGGAAATGGCAGAAATTTTGAATTGGTCTTCTAATTCAAATGAGTGGAAGGGGGGAAGTGTATGAGCAAAAAGGGGAGTTGATGACTATTAGAGGTGTTGTCCAAATTTCAAAGTCTTAGTGGAGGAGGAATCGATTTTGGCTGGGGGCTAAGGTGTGCCAAATTTTGGGTGATCAGGTTGCTAGTGTGTAGTGGTTTTCGGCATTATGGTGTGTGTACTTCACATTTTTAGTTTTAGTTTTCCTCTTATTTTCTTTCTTGTCGAAATCACTTAAACATTTTCCACTCTTCTTTTCTTTGACCTCTAGCCGAAACTAGAAGACCAAGGGTGCACATCTCTTTCATTCTTTCTTTTTCTTCTCACTCCCAAAAGCCAAAATCAACTTCAGCCTTTCTTTTCATTTTCTCCTTTTCTGTTTAAAACTCCTTATCAGTCGAATCTATTTAAGCCTTGTCGAATTGCATCTTTTTGTTCTCTTCTCTTTCAAACACTTTGACCGAATATCCCTTCTTGCTTGCATTCTTCTTCTTCATCTTTTCCCTTTTCAATGTTGGGACTACTTCGACATTTGGTAAGATTTTATTGATTTAGCCTAATTTCTTTAATCATCTCATCTCTTTTTTCTATCATTTTCTTTTGAAGGAAAAGCCAAAACTTACCATTTATTTTAAGTAGATTTTATTGTTGGTTAGCCGAAACTCTCTGGCATCTAAATCCCCTCTTTCGATTCCTGGTTACAGTGGAACGCCATTGCTGATTTTTCCATCACTCCCAATCGGGTCCTCTAGTAATTATGGTAAGGGTTCCTATTCGTTTAACTATCTTTCATGGCATTTGTGTGTCAAGGCACTGATCCTACTCTTTAACCTTTGGCCGAATGCAGGTGGGGGTGGTGTCGTATTCTTTTGGAGACCTTCAGGATTCACTCGACTTGTGGACCAAGCCTAAAGTTTTGGGTGTTGTCGATCTAGGTAAGGAGATCTATTAGATTAAACGTGTAAATATAGGCAACCATATTCTTTTAGCTTCTGGCCAAATATAGGGGGAGCGTTATCTTCGCGTTTTCAGCTTCTGAGCAAAGTCGTAGGCAGATAGTAGTGGTTTTGATTAGCGTTAGTGTCGACGTAGAGGGCGTGATATTACGTGTATTCAGGTGTGTAACTTCTCACACCATGGATATTACTTTGTTTTATGACGTTTTGTTGATATGTATATAAGTGTTTATGGATATTCTGTTAAACACCGGAATCTCGGTATGGCTGGTGTATGCGAGACATCAGGTTAGTGATCTCTGTTCTGATAAAGGAAGTGGTTATGTTGAGATATATCGATCTGTGTTATGGGTATACTGTACATGTTTGATGAAATCTGTTGCATCCCTATTTCTGCATCTAATATTTTCATGGGGTTGGGGTTATGTAATGAAATGGGAAGTGTTGTAGTGGCTCTGCCACGATCTGCTGTAGTGGCTCTATCGCGATCTGTTGTAGTGGCTCTACCACGATCTATTGTAGTGGCTCTGCCACGATCTGTTCTGGTGACTATGTCATGATTCTGATGATTAGCAATATGACTGCCATTGATGGTGTGTAGCGGTGAGGGTTGATTGTAGAAATCCCAATTGGTGTGATCGGCTGGTACGAGGGTGTGTAGCGGATGGAAACTTAGGTTGGGATTGGTTTCGCATTATCTTCTGTATATGCATTACTTGCTATTCTGTTCTGTAGGGTTAAGGCCCAAATCCATGGTGCTCGAGTGTTGTACACTAAGTTTTATGACTCACCCCGTTGTTTAAGATTTTCAAGTACACATAGTGCAGTGGACCGGGCTGGAGAGGAGGACAGTGTGGCCATGCATGGGTTTCGTATTTTAGTAAAGACTTTAATTATTTATTTTCAATAACCGGTTTGGTATTTTACGTTGT
This sequence comes from Gossypium rotundifolium, assembly GCA_025506655.1. Lineage (NCBI taxonomy): Eukaryota > Viridiplantae > Streptophyta > Magnoliopsida > Malvales > Malvaceae > Gossypium > Gossypium rotundifolium. The sequence goes on from CP106730.1 coordinate 59,860,856, forward strand.
AATAAGGCCACTGATTAATGGGTTTTAAATTTGGGACTTTATTTTTGTTTTTAACACTCGAGTTTAATAACCCAACATAACAACTAAATGTTTTCAAAGAGAAGAAGGACACAAAACAACAAGGTTTTTCTTACGACTCTACCAAAGAGTGAAGTTACCATCTTTTGCGAAGAAGTTTGCATATCTTAAACGGATGACACAGGTTTTGAATGGTCGATTGTTTTGAAAAAAAAATAGCAAAAAATACAACTCGATTAATAATAAGTTTCTACATCTTCTAAACAAACGCTAAACCTGAATTTTTCAGGAAAGTTTTTCTTCAAAATTGCTTGGTGTTTTCACAAAATCTTCTTAGTGACATGCCAGATCTAGTCGTGGTGTATGGGTCGGGTTTGGGGTGTTACAGTTTGGTATCAGAACTAGGTTCAAAAGCTCGGCTATGGGTTTTGGGTTCAAAATGTCTTCTAAAAATGGTTTTAAAACGTAGTAAGATGGAATACATGTTCTTAGCATGGCTCTTGTGTCTCTAGCCCAAGTCCACCAAGTAAGTATTCTAACTTTTGTTCTGATATGATATGGGGTTTGATGGGCTTTTATGGATGTAGACTAGTAGGATAGTGATAATGGACCTTAGGGCTCGATTAAACAATTATTCAAACTTCATAAGATTTAATTTCCTAATTAAACACATATGTGAACAAGTTGCTAAGTTAGGGTGTGGTAACAGGCATACGCATGTCTAGGAATGGATCTAGGAGGAGCTTGGTATTTAAGCGGTCCTAGTGACTCACCTCCTCTTTCCTGGAATCCTACCTGGTGCGTAGTGATTGTTCACCTTGGCCACAAGGGCTTGTTGACAGGCGAAAAGTTATGACTAAAACCCGAAAGGGACCAATACCCTAATTTTTTAAAAATTACTTATATGTCCCTGATTTTGTAAGTTATCCAAAACACCCCTGGTTTGCAAAATTATCGAAATACCCCTGGTTTGCAAAATTATCAAAATACCCTTAGTTTGTAAAATTACCAAAATACCCTTGGTTTGCAAAATTACCAAAATACCCCTATTTTGAAAAAAACCAAGAAACTTTATTTTAAAAATTACAAAAATACCCCTGGGTAGTGAAATGATGAAAATACCCCTAGGTGATGAATGTGAGTTCATGGATGTTTACTTATGTTTGATGTATGTATGTGATGCTCTGCTTGATGTGGATTGAATGTGAACTCTGGAATTAGGATATACAGACTTGAGAATTGAACTTTGTAGATAGAATTCGAATTCGAAAGAACTATTGTTAAAACTCTTTTCCATAAGATTGTCCGTTGTTAAATAGTGGAAAGAAATGCTAATGCATAAAATTTCTAAATCAAATTAAATCATGAACGCTAGTCATGAGCACTCGAGGACACGGGCGTAATGTGCGTGGTCGTGGTAGGGGTAGGGTGACTGTGTCAGAACCAGTAGGGTCTGGTCATGGGTCAGAGGATGAGGTACCGCCGCCGCCAGCTGGGGCGCTGAGTTTCAGGATCAAACGGGTGGTGATGACACGGTGTCACAGGCAATGCTACGGGTCTTAGAGAGAGTTGCTGGAGCAGGCGTAGGTACGGGGGCTCAAAAATCTGTGTCCGAACGACTCTGAGCTAATGGAACAAAGGTATTTAGGGGTGTTTTGAGTGTAGCTCCCAACACAGATTAGTACTGGTTAGAGGCGACGGAGCGCATAATGGATGATCTGGATCTCACGACTGAAGATAAGCTGAAAGGGATAGTGTCTCTTCTTCGGGACGAGGGTTACCAGTGGTGGCTTACGGTAAAAGAGGGAACTCCAACAGATCGGATCGACTGGAATTTCTTTAAGGTGTCATTTCAGGGAAAATACGTTGGGACCAGTTGTGTGGATGCTCAGAGGAAGGAATTTTTTAATTTGGTTCAGGGGAGCAAATCTGTGGCTGAATACAAGGCAGAGTTTCTACGCTTGAGCCGTTACGCTCGAGGAATGGTAGCGACTGACTATGAACGCTGTGTACAGTTTGGGGATGGATTGCAGAATGAATTAAGGGTTTTGATAGCGCCAAGAGTGAGAGAGGGACTTTGCTGCCCTGGTTGAGAAAGTTAAGATAGCTGAGGAGGTGAAGCAAACTGAAAGACAGGATAAGGATAAGGTTCGGGGTAGGAATAATAGGAGTTTTGGGTCGTCAAGTTCATCTCGGGATTTTTAAAAAAGGCCTAGGGTTAGTGGGCCAGCTCGTGCTCCGACATTTGCTGCAGGGGGTCAATATCGACCATGTGCAGGAATGTGCATTTTGGGGAGTGCAGGAGGAGAACCGGAGGATGTTTTAGGTGTGGATCTACGGATCATCTGATTAAAGACTATCCACAGGTGGATTAGGTATAGCCAGCTGGGCAAGGTTATGATCAGGTCGAGAGGGTGGTCAGCCTTGATTGATATTGGTTCGACATACTTATATGTTGCTAGCGCTATAAATGGAACTTTGAAATTAGACTATGAGAATTCTTCTAGGGAGATGACTATAGTTAGCCCTCTAGGACAAACGATAGTAGTGAGCAAACTGTATAAGGATGCTCCCCTAGAAGTTCAAGGGGTAGTGTTTTGGGCTGATTTGATGGAACTTCCATTTGGGGAGTTTGATTTGATCTTTGGAATGGACTGGTTAGTGAAGTATCAAGCAAATCTGGATTGTGCAGCCAAGCGCATGGTGTTGAGAACCATAGAAAGTATAGAAGTGGTGGTGATAAGTGAGAGAAGGGATTACCTATCCAATGTGGTATCTGTTTTGAAGGCCGAAAGAATGGTGAGGAAAGGATGTAAGGCATTCATGGTTCATGTTTGTGCTTTGGAGGCCAAGGAGTTGGCTGTGGGGAATGTCTGAACGGTGAAAGAACTTACCGATGTCTTTCCAAAAGAGCTTTCGGGTCTGCCTCCAGATCGCGAGGTTGAGTTTGGTATCGACCTACTACCAGGAATAGCACCAGTGTCTATTGCCCCATATAGAATGGCGCCAAAGGAGTTGGTTGAGCTGAAAGCGCAGATTCAAGAGTTGTTGGATCGGGGTTTTATCCGGCCAAGTGTATCATCGTAGGTAGCACTCGTACTTTTTTTTAAGAAGAAGGATGGATCAATGCAAATGTGTATTGATTATCGTCAGCTAAATAAGTTGACGATCAAGAACAAGTACCTGCTGCCGAGGATAGATGACCTGTTCAACCAACTTAAGGGAGCATCAATTTTTTCAAAGATAGATTTAAGGTCAGGCTATCACCAGCTTAAGGTCAAGGAGGCAGATATACATAAGACGATATTTCGTACTCGCTATGGTCATTATGAATTCTTGGTGATGCCATTTGGATTGACCAATGCGCCAGCAGCGTTCATAGATATGATGAATCGAGTTTTTCAACCATATTTGGATCGATTCGTCGTGATGTTTATATATGATATTTTGGTATACTAGAATTCCGAAGAGGAGCATGGTTCACATTTTCGAGTGGTTTTACAAATTCTAAGGGAGAAGCAGTTGTTCGCTAAGTTTAGTAAGTACGAGTTCTGGTTAAGGGAAGTTACTTTTTTTGGGTCATGTGGTGTCAGCTGAGGGGATCTGGGTGGACCTTCGAAAGATTGAGGTTGTATTGAACTGGAAGGCACATAAGTTTGTGGCAGAGATTCAGAGTTTTTTGGGTTTAGCAGGATATTACAGAAGGTTTGTGGAAGGGTTTTCTTTGATTGTAGTGCCGTTAACCAAGTAGCTAAGGAAAGGGGTTCCATTTGTATGGTCAGACAAGCAATAATAGAGTTTTGATAAGTTAAAGAGGATTTTAACTAAGCTCGGTCTTGATTCACTCAAGTGAGGAAAGAGTTTATGATCTATTGTGATGCATCGACATCTGTGGTTAGGATGTGTGCTGATGCAAGAGGGGAAAGTAGTGGCGTATGCTTCTTGATAGTTGAGGCCTCACGAAGTGAATTATCCGACGCATGGCTTGGAGTTAGCTGCGGTGGTTTTCGCCCTTAAATTTGGAGACACTACTTGTATGAGGAGAAGTCTATAGTCTACACGGATCACAAGAGTCCAAAATACCTCCTTACCAGAAGGAGTTAAACTTAAGGCAGAGGAGGTGGATCGAGTTGTTGAAAGATTACGACTGCTCGATTGAATACCATCTAGGTAAGGCTAACGTGGTGGCAGACGCATTGAGCTGTAAGGTAATATCAGACTTAAGAGTAATGTTTGCCCACCTTAGATTGTATGATGATAGAAGCTTATTAGCAGAACTGCAAGTGAAGCCGATGTGGGTGAATCAGGTTAAAGAGAAACAGTTGGTAGATGATGTTTTGAGTGCTAGGCTTCAACAAGTACAAGATGGTGGATTAGAGGATTATAGTTTGAGCAACGATGGAGTTTTGTGTTTTCATGGGAAGATCTGTATGCCGAAGGATATGGAGTTGAGGCAGATGATTCTTCACGAAGCGCATAGTAGCCCTTATGCTATGCATCCTGGAGGTAGTAAGATGTACCGAGATTTGCGGGAATAATTTTGGTGGCCTAGTTTAAAGCGAGAATTAACCGAATTTGTGGGTCGGTGTTTGACATGTTAGCAGGAGAAGGTAGAGCATCAGTTGCCTTCGGAATTGTTGCAACCGGTGAAGATTTTGCAGTGGAAGTGGGAAAGGATTACGATGGATTTTGTTTGTGGGCTACCCCTCACACTTACCAAGAAGGATTCGGTCTGGGTAATTGTTAATCGTTTGACAAAGTCTACTCATTTCATACCTGTACGTACGTATTACTCTCTTTAGAAGTTAGCTAGAATATATATAGCGAGATTGTGAGGTTGCATGGGGTGCTAGTGTCGATTATCTCAAGTAGGGACCCTAGATTTACGTCAAGGTTCTAGAAGGCGTTGCATCAGGCACTGGGTACAAAGTTAGATTTCAGTACAGTGTTTCATCCATAGTCTGATGGGCAGTCGGAGAGAGTGATTCAGGTTTTGGAAGATATGTTGATCGGCTGTGTCTTGGATTTTAGAGGTAGTTGGCAGGAATTTCTACCGTTGGCAAAATTTGTGTATAAGAACAGCTACCAGTCTAGTATTCAAATGGCACCGTATGAAACGCTATATGGTCAGAAGTGTCGTACACCTACATGTTGGACAGAGTTGGGTGAGCATTAGTTGTTGGGTCAAGAATTGGTTTCTAAAAGGATGACAAGGTTAAGTTGATTCGAGATCGATTGAAGGAAGTCATGGATGCATGTAAGTCCTATACGGATCCGGGCTTAAAAGATATAGAATTTGCAGTAGGTGTCTGGGTTTTCTTAAATGTGTCACCATGGAAGAAAGTGCTAAGATTTGGTTGGAAGGGCAAGTTGAGTCCCAAGTTTATTAGGCCTTATCGGGTGTTGAAGCGAGTGGGGCCAGTAGCCTATCAGCTCGAGTTACCTTCAGAGTTGAATCAGATCCATGACGTATTTCATGTTTCCATGTTGAGACACTATCGTTCAGATCCATATCATGTTGTGCCAGTAGAGGAAATTGAGTTGAATCCAGACTTATCTTTTGAGGAGGAACCAGTGTAGATCTTGGATCAGGACGTTAAAGTATTACGTAGGAAATCGGTTCTTTTGGTGAAGGTTCTGTGGTGGAATCATTGTTCGGAGGAAGCTACGTGGGAATCAGAGAATGTGATGCAATGGCAATACCCTCAACTCTTTTGATCAGGTAATTTTGAGGCCAAAATTATTTTAATGGGGGTAGAACTGTAACATCATGAGTTGGGGTCTTTGCATTGTATGTGTTTATGTGCGAATGCTATGTTTATCATGCTAATTTAGGGTGTTGTAGGGTCTAAGAATGACTTAGGGAAAAGCCAGAAGCCTGGCTAAAATTTTCTTTTTGGGCACTTTTAGGGGAGAGCTAGTTAGAATATGACTTAAGGGGATTTTAGTTCGCGTTTGGTGACACAAAAAAGTGTAGAGGAATGATAGCAAGGGAACGCCACATAGGATGCAAAGGAATGACGCCACAGGTAGGAAGGAGGTCCAGGGTTCAAGGCACATTGACAACTTTTGGAGTTTTTTTTTTTTTTTTGCGCCAGGAGGCTGAGCAGATGGTTTCCATTGGGACTCTTCAGGGTGGTTAGTAGATAGAGACTTAGAATTTGGAATAAGTGGCTATGAGATAATGGCAGAAATTTTGAATTGGTCTTCTAATTCAAATGAGTGGAAGGGAGGAAAAGTAGGAGCAAAAAAGGGAGTTGATGACTATTAGAGGTGTTGGCCAAATTTCAAAGTCTTAGTGGATGAGGAATCGGTTTTGGTTGGGGGCTAGGGTGTGCTGAATTTGGGGTGATTAGGTTGCTAGTGTGCAGTGGTTTTCGACATTATGGTGTGTGTGCTTCACATTTTTAGTTTTAGTTTTCCTCTTTTTTTCTCTCTTGTCGAAATCACTTAAACATTTTTCACTCTTCTCTTGTTTGACCTCTAGCCGAAACTAGAAGATCAAGGGTGCACATCTCTTTCATTCTTTCTTTTTCTTCTCACTCCCAAAAGCCAAAATCATCACTTCACCCTTTCTTTTCATTTTCTCCTTTTCTGTTTAAAACTCCTTGTCAGCCGAATCTATCTAAGCCTTGCCGAATTGCATATTTTAATCTCTTCTCTTTCAAATACTTTGGCCGAATATCCCTTTTTGCTTGCATTCTTCTTCTTCATCTTTTCCTTTTCATTATTGGGAGTACTTCGGCATTTGGTAAGATCTTCTTGATTTAGTCAAATTTCTTTAATCATCTCATCTCTTTTTCAATCGTTTTCTTTTGAATGAAAAGTCAAAACTTACCATTTGTTTTAAGTAGATTTTATTGTTGGTTAGCTGAAACTCTCTGGCATCTAAATCCCGTCTTTCGATTCCTGGTTGCAGTGGATCACCGTTGCTGATTTTTCCATCACTCCCAATCGGGTCCTCAAGTAGTTATGGTAAAGGTTCCTATTCGTTTAACTATCTTTCATGGCATTTGTGTGCTGAAGGCAGAGATCTTACTATTTAACCTTTGGCCGAATGTAGGTGGGGGTGGTGTCGTATTCCTTTGGAGACCTTCGGGATTCGCTCGACTTGTGAACCAAGCCTGAAGTTTTGGTGTTGCTGATCTAGGTAAGGAGATATATTCGATTAAACGTGTAAATCTAGGCAACAATATTCTTTTAACTTCTGGCTGAATGTAGGGGGAACGTTATCTTCGCGTTTTTGGCTTCAGAGCAAAGTCGTAGGTAGATAGCAGTGGTTTCGATTAGCTTTAGTGTCGACGTAGAAGTTGTGATATTACATGTATTCAGGTGTGTAACTTCTCACACCATGGATATTTCTTTGTTTTATGACGTTCCGTTGATATGTATATAAGTGTTTATGAATTTCTGTTAAACACCAGAATCTCAGTATGGCTGTTGTATGCGAGACATCAAGTTAGTGATCTCTGTTCTGGTAAAGGAAGTGGCTATGTTGAGATATATCGATATGTGTTATGGGTATACTGTACATGTTTGATGAAATTTGTTGCATCCACATTTTTGCATCTAATATTTTCATGGGGTTGGGGTTATGTGATGAAAGGGGAAGTGTTGTAGTGGCTCTGCCACGACTTCGTCAGAGTGGCTCGCCACGATCATTCTGATGGCTCGCCATGATCTATTGCAGTGACTCTGCCACGATCTATTCTGGTGACTATGTCACGATTCTATGATGACCAGCATGACTGCCATCGATGGTGTGTAGCGGTGAGGGTTGATTGTAGAATCCCCATTAGTGTGATCGGCTGGTATTGGGGTGTGTAGCGGATGGAAACTTAGGTTGGGATTGGGTTCCGCATTATTGTCTGTATATGCATTACTTGCTATTCTGTTCTGTAGGGTTAAGGCCCAAATCCATGGTGCTGGAGTGTTGCACAGTGAGTTTTATGACTCACCCCGTTGTTTAACATTTTCAGGTAGCACATAGTGTAGTGGGTCGGGCTGGAGAGGAGGACAGGGTGGCCATGCATGGGTTTCGCATTTCAATAAAGACTTTAGTTATTTATTTTCAATAATTGGTTTGGTATTTTACGTTGTAATAAGGCCACTGATTAATGGGTTTTAAATTTGGGACTTTATTTTTGTTTTAGACGCTCGAGTTGAATAACCCAACATAATAACTAAATGTTTTAAAAGAGAAGGACACAAAAACAACAAGGTTTTTCTTACGACTCTACCAAAGAGTGAAGTTACCATCTTTTGCGAAGATGTTTGCATATCTTAAACGGATGACACAAATTTTGAATGGTCAATCGTTTTGAAAAAAATGGCAAAAAATACAACTCGATTCATAATAAGGTTGTACATCTTCTAAACAAACGCTAAACCCTAATTTTTCATAAAAGTTTTTCTTCAAAATCGCTTGGTGTTTTCACAAAAATCTTCTTGGTGACATGCCAGATCTGGTCGTGATGTATGGGCCGGCTTTGGGGTGTTACAACATCAGATTAGATTAAGCAACATAATTAAGAACAAACTAAGTACTTATCATATAAATCAAAAAAATAAAATTACAAGATTCATGTAGGTTTCATCCCCTTCAAGTAACTGAAGGGTTTAGTTCATAACAAAATAATATAACATCTCAAGAGAAAAGATAAAACAAAACATAAGAAATCCCTAAAACTCCCTGAAGGAATTGAAGAAGAGATCCTCCGTCTTGAGTAGAACTCTGGCTTCTTGAGATGGATCAACTAGCTATCTTCAAGTAATTCCTTGAATGAAAGCTCTGGCAGAAGGCTTCTGCCAAACTGCGACCCCTTTAGAATAGCTGCCTTAGGGTGTTTATATAGGACTTGAGATGCTTTACTTGGCTTCTAAGTATCTCCTTCAAGTAGAATTACTATTAGGGTGTTTAAGTAGACTTAGGAGTATGTTTCTTTGCCTTCAGGCATCCAATTCCATTTGAAATTGCTCTTTCCGTGACAGGGGCACACCCATGGCACACGCTCGTGTAAGTCATGGTCAGGCAGTGTTCGGACTTGTTGGTTGGGGCACAGCCGTGTAAATTGGGGTTGAGGCCATGTCCTAGATGATTGGCGAGGAACAGTCGTGTGCCTTGTAGTCCAGGCCGTGCCGATTTTGTGAGTTGGTCCAATTTGGTCCGTTTTAAGCCTATTTTGCGTTCCTTTTATCCTTGGGTGCTTTCCTAAGTATAAGACATGAAAAGAAAGGATTAAGAGCACCTTTTTACATAAATCAAGGATAAATCACCCAAAAGCATACTAAATGTGGGATTAAAATATGTTACTTTTACGTATCAACTTACCCAAATCCTGAAACGCATAAAGAGTGATTTGGTAGAGATATGAAGAAGAAAGATTCGATATCGATCCCCTACCAAAATCAATTTAGAAAGAGTGAGGGAGAGGAGAAATCAGTTTTATCCAGATCAATTGAAAGAGTAAAGTACTTACACAAGAATCGGCTAGGTTGAAGAGATAGTGACTGCACAAAATGAATTTTGGCAAAGGAAGGGTGGAATTATTCGACTTTAGAGGGTTTGGAAAAGGTAACAAGAAGAAAAGAAAAAGATCAAGTGTGCTTGTGTGAGGGTAACTATAGGATATTCGGTAAAGAAAGAAAGACTGACCTATTGAAAAAAACTCCCCACATGCCAAAAGCCACAATGAAAAATTCTTAATACCCCCTAAAAAACCCAAAAACGGCACTAATTTACCCTCCTAAGCTGAATTTATACACCTTCCACTTCCCAAGATAGTACCAACTCTTCACACTTCTCAGCTCCTAACTTTTCTCCCTGGTAACTCCTCAATCTCATCCTAAGTTTTCTCTATGATACTCTCCCCTTATCCCTCCTTGATGTCCTCCATAACCATCTCATAAAACCAATTCAAACTCTCCAAAGCTAGAGTTTAAATCCAACAAAAACTCTGGCCATCCAATCTGTAAAATAAATACCCCAATAAAATACCATGCCACTAGTCAAACCTTGGACTCCCTTGCCTGCTAATGACGCCACCTCGCTGCTCCCTAAGTGGCACCATTTTGCCACTACACCACAAGCTCTTTTGTTTCATTTTTCTTCTTCATTTATTTAAAAGGCATACTAACTGAAGTCACAGTTCCCTTAGGCTAAAACCAAAATTTTTCCTATACCCTTACTTGATCCCAGGACATCTCCAACACCCCTAGACCCTCCAAATTCATTAACCCTCAAAGCCCACATGCCAATTGTCATTTTCTCGCTCATTTAAAAAATTTCTGAGACCCAAAGCCCAATAGGCCCCATTCTATTAGGCCCAATTTCGGGGCGTTACAAGCCTAGCACATGGGTGTGTGTGGCCATTTCGAAGGGCACACGGGCTAGAGACACGGATGTGTGGCCAACCGTGTGACCTAAGTCAGTACATATGCCCTGTTTTCAAACGACCTGGGACATGGGCGTGTCTGGAGTGGTGTGAGGCATACTGCTTGTTCACGCAGGCGTGTGACCCTGGTATGTTTGAAAATTTTCTAAGTTTTTAATAATTTTCATATGTTATCGGTTTAGTCCCAAACTATATCTAAAGCATGTTTAAGGCCTCGTAGGCCCTTATAATGGACAATGTGATTATGATTGAATGGTGTTTGAGAATGGATGCATAAATGTATGTTGTATGTCTTGATTTGATAGGTAATGCCTCGTACCCTATTCCGATGATGGATACAGGTTAGGGGTGGTACACATATCCTAAGATTTTCTTTTCCAATCGGGTGCAAGAAATACTTGTAACATCCCGTTTTTAGTCAAATTAAAATAATGGTTTTGGGACCACAATTTTAAAGTAAAAATAATTATTTTATTATTATTCTGAGGTCTAGAGTATGATAAAGTTATTGTGTAAAAATTTTGTTAAGAAATTTAATCGTTTGAGTGCTTAATTTGATAAAAAGGACTAAAACACGTAAAGTGTAAAACTTATGTTCTATTAGTTAAAGATGTCTAATAGCTATGGATTAATAAAGTGGAAGTCCTTATATGGTAATTAGACCATTTTTTAATGTTAGTGGACAAAGATGGACATCTTTTAAGTGTTTTTAACGAATTATAACAAAGGTTAAATATGTAATTTAATAAATAAACATAAGTAAAATAACATAAAAGTTAATGTTATCATCTTTCTTACTTTTCTTCAACTGAATAATAGCAAGAAGCAAGCCATTAAAGAACACTAAGCATTCGTCCATAGATCATCCTTGCATGTAAGTTTATATTTGTCTCGTTTTTAATGATTTCTATGTTTTTGAGATTGTTGCAGCTTAATCTGCTAACCCAGAGACTAATTTGCAAAATTATTAAAGGTTTAAGGTTTTCCATTGATGAATATAGATGTATTTTGATGTTTCATGATAGAAAATATATGCTTGTTGTTAGATAAACAACATTTGTAATGTGATTTTTGACAAAATTGTCAATTAGGGATTAAATTGAGAAATATGAAAATTTTTCGGTCAAATTGTGAAATAAATGGAAAGTATGGGCTGCTATGGGTCTATTTGAAATTTGGCTAGCATGGGTAGGACCTAATTGAATGAATTTGTATTTTTATGTGATAAGGACTAAATTGTAAAGATGTTGAAATATTAGGGTAAAAGTGTGAAGTTGCTATAATGTGCATTTTGGGCTAAATTGAATAAATTGATGATTGAATAAGTTAAATTTGATATTATATAGATCAATAAAAACGAAGTTTGGATTTAGATCGGGGGTAAAACAACGTTCTAGATTAGTCGATTAGTTTCGTTGTTTTTACATTTGAGGTAAGTTCGTATGTAACAAGTATTACTATATTTGTGTTTTAAATGATTTAATATTAAATAAACTGTGAATATGACCTTTCGGATATATTCAATGACGAATCGACAAATGTAAAATCCCGGTTGAACCTTAGGAATAGATTAGGATATGAATCACATATCATTAGGGGTTATGTGATTTAAGTGCTGGTTCATATATCCTATCGGTGAATGAGTTATCTGGCATGTGTTGTGAATTCTCATCAGCTTGTGTGAGCAGCACCGTGTAGCTTCATCATGACCATCAGCTTGTGTGAGTAGACACGTTGATAGCTCGAGAGTGAGCATTATATGTGATATGAGATCGTGATAGATTCAACTATGTATTTGGCACTTTGAGTGCAAAATTTCCCGAGTATCTGATAGTATTCCAAATGGTTCAATGGGTATATTAGAATACAAATGAGTATGAGATTGATACGAGATGGTATAGGTATGTACATGAACTGTACTAGCATTGAATCGAAGAAATTGTGAAATTCATATCTAATCTTGTGAATGAATACGTGATAGGTCTGTGTATCAATATGAATTATATCATGATATGTTAAATTGCTTAAATTGTGTATGTATGGTAAGATGAATTTATTGTTATATGAACTTACTAAGGTTTATAGCTTACTTTGTTTACTTTTTTTTCATGTTTTATAGCAATATCGAAGCTAGCTCAAATTTAAGAATCTTCAGAGATCTCATCACACTATCAAGCTATCAATTTGGTACTTTTGAATCTATGTTTTTGGTTATATGACATGTATAGGAATTATGGTCATTTTGGTATATGTTGGTATTGGATTTAGCCAGTTTAGTTTGTTTGTAAATGTTAAGTGTTTGGTTTTGTATATAGCCATGAGAGTTGGCTTATTTTGGTATTTAGTGATTTATATAAATGTGCAAATGGCTTTTTTATGAGTTTGGTAATTGCCATGTGAATACTTGTTATGATTGGTTGTTTATGAATTGGTAGTTTGATCATTAAATGGTTAAATTTGAGATTGGTTTGCTTGTGGTTTTAGGTAAAGAGATGCTTACCCGAAAGTGAGCATTAGGGTGATTTATGAATGTGAATTTGGTATGGTATGGAATTAGCATGAATTAGGCTTGGTTGAGATTGGTTTGAATGCCTATTTATGCCTTGTTGTGTGCCAATTGGTTTGCTGTAGGTGTATGCAAATTGGGTGAGCAAAATGACTTGGTAAATAGCATATTTTTGTCCAAACAGGTATAAATATGGGCATGTGTCTCAGTCGTGTGTGACAGACGGTCAGGTGACACAGACATGTGTCCCCTGGTATTTAATTAGAAATCAAGTCAGTATGCTCCACACAGCCTAGCACACAGGTGTGTGACTTGGCCATGTGGCATAAGTCAATAAACCCTATAGGTTTGGCACTGACTAGCACACGGCTTGGCACAAGGCCTGGCACACGGCCAACCATATGCCAGTGTGATCCAAGTTAGGGAATTACATGAGATCAGACACGGGCTAGGACACGGCCATGTGATCCTATTTCAAATATCCATACAGCTTGTGACACGAGCGTGTGCCGCTTGTATTTTGTAAAATTTTATAAATGGTCCAAAAATTTCTTGAGTTACCGGTTTAGTCCTGAACCACTCCTAATACATGATTTGGGCCTTGTAGGCTCGTATTAGGGACAATGTGATTGATTATGAATGGTGTTTATTTGGAAATGGAAATTGTATGTGAAATGTATGTTTATTTATGAGATAAGTTCGGTAATACTCTGTAACTCTATTTTAGCATTGAATACGGGTGAGGGGTATTACATTTATTGGTATCAGAGCTATACATGCCATGTATAACTTGTGATAGTATGATATCTCTTGATAGTTTAAATCGTGTTTTCATGTAGTAAATGGATCCCAATCGAGCTGTGGTTGATGATGTTGAGAGTAATACGCTAGCCTCCATTCAAGGAGTAATGCAATCTATGTCGAGACCTGTATCGGGTAGTCTGGGAGGAGAGGCTAAGGAAGCCTTCTTTCAGATGATGAACTAGTGGTTCACTGAGTTTGTTTGAACTAATCCTCTGCTCAGCAACCTCCAGCCCCACCTATTGCCCAATCCGTTCTCGTAGCTCCTCCAGGTGTGGAACCTTTACGATTGAATAAACCTTCTGTTGAGAAAATCAAATAATACGGGGCTAAAGAGTTCAAAGTTACTATTGATGATGATCTAAAGAGAGCCAAGTTTTGGCTTGAGAATACAATTAGAGTATTTGATGAACTATCTTGCACACTAGTTGAATGTGTAAAATACGACGTATCACTTATGAGAGAAACTGCATATCAATGGTGGAATACTTTGGTATCTGTGGTGCCAAGAGAATGGGTCACCTGGGAATTCTTTGAAACTGAGTTCAAAAAGAAATATATAAGTTAACAGTTTCTCGACCAAAAGCACAAAGAGTTTCTAGAGCTAAAATAGGGTCAAATGTCTATGACCGAGTATGAAAGAGAGTTTCTAAGACTCGGTAAGCATGCTCGAGAATGTGTTTCAACTGGGGCAATTATGTGTAAAAGATTTAAAGACGGGTTGAATGAAGACATCAGGCTGCTAGTTGAGATTTTACAATTAAAAGAATTTGTGGTGCTAGTCGACAGAGCTTGTAAAGCCAAGGAACTTGGTAAAGAAAAGATAAAAGCTTATTATGAGGCTAGAGATTTGAGGAAGAGGTCGATGAGTAAACCATCACTCTCCGTCAAAGAAATCATGAGATTCGTATACTCATTCGAATGCTTCAGTGGGTTATCCATATAGAGATCGTGGAAAGCAATACTTGAGTCCTAAAGCTCAAGCTACATTAGTTTTGAGTTTCAATAGTGTGAGAAACAATAAACTCGAGTGTCAACAGTGTGGACGACGACATTTTAGAGATTGGATGAATAATAAAGCTTGTTTCAAATGCGGTTTGTTAGATCACTTTATTCAAGATTGCTCTAAGTTAACTGAGAAATATAAATTTAGAATGCAAGACTAAGCAACACAACTGGTAACTATGTTTAGTCAAATATAATTATGCATTGTATAGCCTAATTTTTATCTCACAAAATGATCAAAACAAATACACACACATATGACCTGAATATTACTTAATCAAAATATCATATACCATAAGTTAAACATGCATCCATCATTTACTTTATTATCTAAGCCGAATAATACCAATTCAAAAATGCAAAATGTAGCTTGTATCAATCTGACCAAAATGAGCCAATTATAAACCATACATATTAGTGCTCAATGCCGAATTTATATAACCAAACACCACATGTTTAAATACCATAAAGACATACTTCCAAAATAGACTTATAGTAAAACTGAAAAAATACCAACATTAACATTGCAATCAAGCCATTTTCGCATGGCTATACATATGCAAATCAAAATAAACCATATTAAAACTAGCTTATACATGCCACATAACCAAAACTCAAAGCTTTTATTTACCGAAATGATAACGGATAATGTGATAAGGCCTCCTATGACTTCCAACCCGAGCAAATCTCTGAAATCTATAACATAGGAAAAATGCACAGAGTAAGCTTTGAAAGCTTAGTAAGCTCGTATCTTAATAAACTTAACATAACAAAATAATTTCAATTCAATGTCATAAGCATAATATGTTATCTCACATGCTAAAACACAACTTATCTCAAGTGTATAGTATGATTTCATATCAAATCATCACTATTCGATAATATATTTACTTACTAACTTTAGCTTTCGCAAGCTTCTTCAATTCGATTCTCATATAACATTCATTTCCCACTTTCATATAGCCAAATAAGTATATTTTGTGAAATAACATATTTAATCATATATCTTTTTCATATGAGTCTCATATCCTTATTTATACTCAAATTCACATTTCATTCATATAGCATCCAACAATTTCACATATGCAACTTATTAAATCACATCTTATTCATTTGTTCATGTTTCAAATGCACATATTCACATTTCTTTTCCTGTATGCATCACATAACGTTCTTTGCACATGTATTTACATTTCATTTTCAAACATATTATATATTTTCAATGTACCTGAATCGGAATTTCATTCACTTAACCATTTATTTCTCGAAATTTCCATTGAACCGTTCGGAATAAATAAGGATACTCAGATCGCTCGAAAAACTCATACAATGCCAACATCCCAGACGTAGTCTTACATGTAATTAAATATCGATGCCACTATCCTAGACAGGGTCTTACACGAAATCAAATACGATGCTGCTGTCCTAGACATAGTCTTACACATAATCTCTGATCGATGCTAGTGTCCCAGACACGGTCTTACACGATATCACAAATCGTTGCCAATGTCCCAGACGTGGTCTTACACAAAATCATATCTCAGAATCCTATGTCATGACACATGTGTCCTCTACAATTCCTAGGGTTCGAATGGGGCTTTTTGGACGTCGTCACGTTATCGAAACTTTCTCGTATTCGTATAACCTACTTCTCGAATAATTCAATATCATAATAACATATATATAACTTATTTAAAATACATACATTCGCATTACCATTCGGCATTGAATTCAATCATACAAAGAATTTGCATTTATAACATAATTTTGTAATGTTTATTAAAATACGAACTTACCTCATTCGCAGTAACGACAAATTAAGTTTACTAATCTGATACATTGATTTTTCCCTCGATCTAGATCCGAATTTCACTTTTTCTAATCTAATTAATATCAAAATTAACTTACTTATTCAACATTTCATTCAATTTTTATCCAATAACATATAAATGGGTAGTTTGTATTTTAGCCCCTAACATGTCACATTTTTGCACTTTAGTCCTTATTACAGAAATACACAAAATTCACAAAATTACTTAAATACCCATGGTAGCTGAATTCTCTTTATTGCTATAACAGCACATATTTTTCATTTATTTCACATTTTACCACAATATTTTCATATTTCACAATTTAGTCCAAAATTTACATTTTTATCAAAAATCACTTTATAATAAAATGAAAATCTAACATCAAATATTCATATTTCATCAAAAACTATAAAAGAGCTCAAGTATTCAACAATGGCAATTCACAAATTCTTTAACAGTTTTAGAAACGGAGGTACGGGTTAGCTAGATTACGGAGCAACGATCTCAAAAACGTAGAAATTATTAAAAATCGAGCAAAAACCACTCACCAATTTGTCTTCAATGTTTGGCAGAATAACAAGCTCTCCTATGGTTGAATTTAGATTGAAATTTCAGTGAAGATAGATAGTGGAAGAAGATGAGACAATTTGTTTTATTTAATTTAACATAGAATGCATGTTTTACTTATTTAACCTTTAACAACATTAATAGTTACACCAAATGACACTCCACTATCATCCACTAACTCATAAATGGGCTATTTGCCACTTAAGGACTTCACATTTAATAAACCATAGCAAATAAGCACTTTAACAAATAGAAAGCTACTTTTTCATAAGTTGCAAATATCAAAAACTACTTAGTTGAATATAAACTAGGGGCCTTATTACATAAATATTCCAAAAAAAAATAAAGTAAAATAAAAGAGAACATTAACTTAGATCAGAAATAAATTCCTTTAAATAAAAGCTCGTATGGCCCCTCGAGTCCACCTCGGCTCACATGTCCATGATCTACTGCTCACCTGAAATGTTGGGAAAAGTAAAAGGTTGAGTCACCAAGACTCAATGTATAAATCCCGAAACACACAACGACTTGAGACCCACAAACCCATTATGGGCCTTGGCCTATTCATAATGGCAACAAACATAAATACATGCTACATGATAAATGGTAAATGGCCCAGCCCATCCTAAAAGTCCATCCTTTACACACCAACCCGTACCAACCATCACACCTTGGGGATTTCTACAATCAGCCCGCCAACCGCTACACACCATATCGACAGCCGTGCTGCCTATTCCTATTAATCAGGAATCATTTAAACGTGGCTTGGCCACCTATCACTATGTGACCTAACATTTGAATTCGTGGTTTAACCACCGATCACCAAGTGACCTATCATGCTCTTCCCCTTCATTATCATAATTCCACCCTATGCATACACACATGAAAATATGAAAACAATATACCATCTTTAAGAAAACAGGCTTTAATATATATCAATACACATAGAGAGATTTCTATGATTACGTACCTGGCATCCTTTGCCTAACCCTTTTCGGGTTTTATTCGACTGTCTACACAGCCTATTTTTAGGTTTTAGCCCAGAACATATATATATTACAGTTAACTAGTGTGCTAGAGATCTACACACCTGATTACCTTTAGAACGAGACTTTCTAAGTCGATGCTATCCGTAGCCAACACAACCGCTATCTGCCTAAGGTGTTATTTAGAAGTCGGTCCACAACCCGGTGGCCAATCCCGTACTGCTGACACTGCTTGCTTCTTAAACTTAGGAATCGGGTTTTCAGATCTAGTCCCCTCCTTTGCCTGATCGACATTTGATTCCATCAAAAAGTCCTTATTAATCATAACATATGGTTAAGATTGTGATTTCGATATCGAATCTAACAAGAATCTAAAGAGAATCCCTTACCTTGAAATTCTTGAAAAGTGATATGAGATTCAGGGACTAGTGTTTCTGGCTTTTAGATCTAAGAGATCTACTTAAATTCCCGTCGTTGCCCAAAATAAGAACATGAAAAGAGTGGAAACGTTAGACCGAACCTTAATAGCCACTTGGCTTTGATTCTTAAAAACCGAAAGAGGAAGGAACAATCTGAGGAAATCGGTTCTTACCTTCACAGGGCAATTGGCAACTCCAAAAAGATCCCGGTTTTATGGAGAAATTAGCACAAGAGGAAAAGAATGGAAAAAGAAAGTGAAGTGATAGGTTTTGGCTTTTGAAGAAATCGAAAGAAAATAAATTGCAGAGAATGATTCAGAGTTTCGGTACAGAGAATGAGGAAAAAATAGGGTTCAAATGCTGGAATTGAAGTGATACCACCCCTATTTATAGAGAATTTTGGCACTTGCTTATCAAAACCCGAAAGTACCCTTCTTGATAACTAACAATTAATGAAATAGTAGGGGAAATTTTAGCACCCCTTTGCCATAAAGGAACCGATTTCTTTCCCCCCTAGGAGATGGAATTACGGCCAACACTACACTCAACAGATAGCTCCTATCTTTTCTCCTTTATCTTAATCTATTCATACCTTTAGAAGAGGCCTAAATACACCACATACTACTGGGCCACAAGCCCATTTTCAACCTAAAGCACCGACACCATCTTTTAAACACTATGGTACCCAAAGAGGAATTTTAACCAAGGCTTTGGCCCAATTCTGGGCCCAATTTAAACCACTAACACTAAAATTAACACATTAAACATATCCACCCACTAAACGCATAGGCCTAATAATTCAGGATGTTACAGTTCTACCCCCTAAAGAAAAATTTTGGCCTCAAAATTACCTGATCAGAAAAGATGAGGGTACTACTTCCGCATAGCTTCCTCCGATTCTCAAGTAGCCTCCTCAGAACCGTGATTCCGCTATAGAACATTAACTAATGGTACCATCTTCCTACGCAACACCTTCACATCACGATCCAAGATCTCCATCGGTTCCTCTTCAAAGGATAGATCAAGTCTTACTTTGATTTCCTCTACTGACACCACATGGGACGGATCCGAACGATAACGTCTTAACATAGAGACATGAAATACATCGTGGATCTGATTCAACTCAACAGGTAGCTCAAGCTAATAAGTTACTGATCCCATTTGTTTCAACACCCGATAAGGTCCGGTGAATCTGGGACTTAATTTACCTTTTCGTCCAAATCTTAGCACCTTTTTCCATGGCGACACCTTTAGAAATACCTTGTCTCCCACTGCAAACACTATGTCCTTACGCTTTAAATCAGCATAGGACTTCTGTCTGTCTGACATGTCCTTTAGTCGAGCCCAAATTATCTCAACCTTCTCCTTCGTCTTGGTGACCAAGTCTAAACCCAAAATCCGATGTTCCCCCAATTCTATCCAACATGTAGTAGTACGACACTTTCGCCCGTACAATGCTTCATAGGGTGCCATCTGAATACTAGACTGGTAACTGTTATTGTATAAAAATTCCGCCAATGGTAAAAAACTCCTCCCAACTACCCCTGAAATCAATGACACATCCCCTTAACATGTCCTCTAAGACCTGAATTACCCACTCAGACTGTCTATCAGTCTGAGGATGGAACGCTGTACTGAAATCCAACTTCGTACCCAACGCTTGATGCAACGCCTTTCAAAATTGCGACGTGAACCTCGAGTCCCTCTCCAATATGATTGATACTAGTACCCCATGCAATCTCACTACCTCCATCACATATAGCTTAGCCAATTTCTGCAAAGAGTAATCGTTGGTATGAAATGAGCAGACTTCGTCAAATGATCAATAATTACCAAGACTGAATCTTTCTTAGTAGGCATGAGAAGTAGCCCACTAACAAAGTCTATGGTGATCCTCTCCCACTTCCACTATGGAATCTTCACCAGCTGCAACAACCCTGACGGTAACTGATGTTCCGCCTTGACCTGCTGGCATGTCAAACACCTACTCACAAACTCAGTTACCTCATGCTTTAAATCTGGCCACCAGAACTATTCCAGCAAATCTCGATACATCTTGCTCCCTCCCGAGTGCATAGCATATAGACTACCATGCGCCTCTTGCAAAATCCTACGCCTCAACTCAGGGTTTCTCGGCATGCAAACTCTCCCTCAAAAGCATACTAATCCTTTCTCATTCACACTGAATTCAGTTTGCTCATTACTTGAAATCAACTGCAACTTCTCCCTAAGCAATCCATCAGCCTGCTGCTTCTCCTTAACTTGACTGACCCAAGAGGGTTTCACTTGAAGTTTAGCGAATAGACTTCCATCATCATATAAGCTAAGTTGAGCAAACATTACTCTCAAGTTAGTGATCACCTTACAGCTTAAAGCATCCGCCACCACATTAGCCTTACTCGGGTGATACTCGATCTAGCAGTCATAATCCTTTAACAACTCAATCACCTTCTCTGCCTTAGATTCAACTCCTTCTGGGTCAAGAGATATTTTAGGCTCTTATGATCTATATAAATAATAGATTTCTCCCCGTACAGATAATGTCTCCAAATCATTAAAGCAAAAACCACCGCCGCCAACTCCAAGTCATGGGTGGGATAATTTGCTTCATGTGGTCTTAACTGCCGAGATGCATACGGAATAACCTTTCCATCTTGCATCAACACGCATCCTAGTCCCGTGCATGACGCATCACAGTAAATTACGAACTCCTTTCCAGCCTCCGGTTGAATCAACATCGGAGCCTCCATCAAAATCCTCTTTAACTTCTCGAAACTCTTCTGCTGCTTATCAGACCAAACGAATGGAACTCCTTTTCGTAGCAACTTAGTCAATGGTGCTGTAATCAGAGAAAATCCTTCAACAAATCTTTTGTAGTACCTCGCAAGACCAAGGAAACTTCGAATCTCTACCACTGACTTAGGCGGCTTCCAATCCAACACCGCTTCAATTTTTGAGGGTCAACCCTAATCCCCTCTATCGATACCACGTGGCCTAGGAAAGTAACTTCATTCAGCTGAAACTCACACTTACTGAATTTGGCATACAACTGCTTCTCCCTTAGAATATGCAAAACCACCCATAGATGAGCATCATGCTCCTCCTCTGACTTTGAATAAACCAAGATATCATCTATAAACACTACGACACACCGATCTAGGTAGGGCTAGAACGCTCGGTTCATCATGTCCATGAACGTTGCTGGTGAATTGGTCAATCTAAAAGGCATCACCATGAATTCGTAGTGACCATAGCGAGTTCTAAAAGCTGTCTTGTGAATATATGCCTCCTTGACCTTAAATTGATGGTATCCTGATCTCAGATCTATCTTCGAAAAGACTGAGGCCCCCTTCAACTGATTGAACAAGTCATCGATCCTCGGCAACAGGTATTTGTTCTTGATTGTTAACTTATTCAACTGATGATATTCAATGCACATACGCATTGATCCATCCTTCTTCTTAACAAATAACACCGGTGCTCCCCAAGGCGACACACTCGATTGGATAAACCCTCTATGCAACAACTCTTGTATCTACGCTTTTAACTCTACCAACTTCTTTGGCGCTATCCTATATGGAGCGATAGATACTGGCGCGGATCCTGGCAGAAGATCGATTTCAAACTCCACTTCACAATCCAGAGGTAATCCCAGAAGCTCTTCGGGGAAGACATCAGAAAACTCTTTCACCGTCCTAACGTCCCAAACAGTTAGGTCTTTGGCTTCTAGAGCCAGATCAAACATCAGAATCGCGTCGCCCCTTTTCCTTACCATCCTTTCTATTCTTAAAGCAAACACCACATTTGACAAACCATCCCCACTTTCTCCTATCACCAGCACTTCTCCACCCTCAGGGGTATTTAACACCATACGCTTGGCTGCACAAACCAAGTTCGCTTGATACCTCACCAGCCAATCCATGCCTAAAATTAAATCGAATTCCCCGAACAGTAATTCCATCAGATCCGCTAGGAAAATTATTCCCTGAACTTCTAAAGGTACCTCCGATAGAGTTTATCCACTATTACAGATTGTCATAACGGGCTAATTATAGTCATTTTCGTAGGGGTAATCTCAGATTCTAACCTCAAAGTTCTATATACACTACTAGCTACATATGAATGCATCGACCCCATGTCAATCAAGGCAGTGTAAGGTAAGCCAAAAATTAAAAATGTACCAGTTAAGATATCAGGTGCGTCAGCCCCTTCTCGACGTCTGGCAGCATAAACTAACCCCGACTGTCTCACCTCAGTGTTTCTTGGCCCCCTGCTTAGAGCTCCACGACCCGAGCAAAACCATTACCACCTCTGGCTAGACCATGACCTCTCTGTGGCTGCTGACCTCCTCTGCCCGGGTAAACATTCTCCTAACCTGTGAGCCCTTCACTGCCCCATTCCTACGGACAGTTTCTAACTTGGTGATCCGTAGATCCACACCTAAAGCACTTCCCACTACACGCCCAACACTCACCAACATGAAATTTACCACATCGAGAACACTTTTTGGTCTGGTTAGCAGCAGTAGGTCTCTCCTCCTGTTTGGCCCATCTAACCTAAGTCTCTTCTGATTACGCCCGACTGACCTTGAGGGTCCAACGCTCCTCTTATTTCCACTCCTATCTCTATCCCGATTTAGTTTTTGGTCTGCTTTACCTCCTCGACTATCTTAGCCTTTTCCACTAAGACAGTAAATTCCCTCTTCCGTTGTGGGGCTATTAAAACACGCAAATCATCCCTCAGATCATCTTTAAATCGAACACACTGTTCATGTTCTATGGCCACCATCCCTTGAGCATAATGGCTCAAGCACAAGAATTCCTACTTCCCTGAACCAGATTCAGGAATGCTCTACGCTGCGCACCCACAAAACTCGTTCCATTGTACTTACTCTAAAATGTCATTCTGAAGTAATCCCAGGTGATACGATCAGGCACTGTACCATCCTTAACTGTAAGCCATCATTGGTACGCTTCGTCCCGAAGAAGGGACACTACTCCTTTCAACTTCTCTTGTTCCGTAAAATCCAGATCATCCATTATGCTTTCAATCGTCTCCAACCAATACTCAGCTGTACTCGGGGCTATACAAAAATTCCCTAAACGCTTCTGCCCCATTCGCTCTAAGTCACATTGGCATAGATTTCTAGGCTCCTGTGCCCATGCTTGCTCTCGTAACTCTCTCCAACACTCAGAGCATCGCCTGAGACACCGCATCATTTCTACCCGTTTGGTCTTGATATTCTGCCTCCACAGCTGGTAGCGCTGGTATCTCATTCCTTGACTCGTGACCAGACCCTATTGGTTCTGACACAGCCATCCTGCCCCTACCATGGCCACGCGTAGGACGTCCATGACCCCTTGTACTCATTCTACCGATTCGTATTTATCTGATTAGAAATTTTATGAATTATTAATTTCTTTCACTAATTAATAACAAACAATCTTATAAAAAGTTGTTTTAACAGTAGTTCTTTCGAATTCGAGATTATATCTACGATTTCAGTCTCAAGTTTGTATCTCTAGTTCTAGGAACCATATACATTCAACCATCACACATCAGCATACAAGTAGCATCCATGAACTCACATTCATCACCAAAGGGTATTTTCGTCATTTCACTTCCCAGGGATATTTTCGTAATTTTATCCTACAGGGGTATTTTCATAATTTTCCAAAATAGGGCATCTTGGTGATTTTACAAGAATAGGGGTATTTTGATCATTTTGCAATCTAGGGGTATTTCGATAATTTTGCAGACCAAAGGTATTTCGGTAATTTTTACAGATCATGGGTATTCCGAAAATTTTACAAAACTAGGGGTATTTTAGTAATCTTACGAAATAGGGTGGCTGGTCTCTTTCGGTTTTAGTTATAAATTTTGGCCCGTCAACAAGTCCTCATGGCTAAGGTGAACAGTCACTACACACCAGGTAGGATTCCAGCGAAGAGGAAGTGAGCCACTAGGGCCGCTTAAGTACCAAGCTCTCCCTAGGTCCAATCCTAGACATACGTATGCCAGTTACTACACCCTAACCCAGCGACTCGATCACGGACATGTTTAATTAGATAAAGTCTTATGAAATTGAAGAGTTGTTTAATCTAGGCCTAAGGTCCATTAACACTATCTTACTAGTCTACGCCCCTTTAAATCCCATCAAGCTCACCATACATATCACATAATGGGCTTATAATACTTACCTGCGTGGATCAGGTGCCGGTAGACTCGAAGGCCGTATCTCCACCAAACCTTTTCTCAAAATCATATCAAATTATAAAACTGTACTGGAGACATTTCAAAGCTCGAGTTTTACAACTAGTCTCTGATACCCAAACGTCATGACCGAATCTAGAATGCTACGGGTTACAATTGAAAACTTTTGCCTTGTCGATTTTGGAAATTGTAAGTTGATTAGATAATAATTGAATAAATAAGTGACATTTGGAAAATAAATCTTGTATTTTTTTTACGTGTTCAAAAATCCCATTTTATTATTTCGTATAATAAAACCTTTGACATAATTTCATAAGCTACAAATATCAAAAACTACTTAGTTGAATATGAACTAGGAGGCCTTATTGTATAAATATTCCAAAAAAATTAAAGTAAAATAAAAGAGAACATTAACTTGGATCGAAAATAAATTCCTTTAAATAAAAGCTAGTATGGCCCTTCGAGTCAGCCTCGGCTCTTATGTCCACGATCTACTTCTCACCTGAAATGTTGGGGAAAATAAAAGGTTAAGTCACCAAGACTCAGTATATAAATCCCGAAACACACAATGACCTGAGACCCACAAACCCATTATGGGCCTCGACCCATTCATAATGGCAATAAACATAACTACATGCTACATGATAAATGGTAAATGGCCCAACCCATCCTAAAATTCTATCCTCTACACACCAACCAGTATCAGCCATCACACCTTGGGGATTTCTACAATCAGCCCGCCAACCTCTACACACCATATCGATAGCCTTACTGCCTATTTCTGTAACATCCTTAAATCGAGGCCTCTCCATTTTGTGTGTTTGCATGTGACAATATGCTTACTGTGATAGTTTAGGGTGCATTAGGGTCTAGGCATGACCTCGGGTTAGGCTTGAGTCATGGCTAAAATTTTTGTTTTGGCACTCAGGAATAAGGAGCTAAGGAAGTTAGGGGTTAAAAGATATTCATGGTGTGTTGTGACCCAAGTAAAGCCTTGTTAGAGTGGCAAAGAGGCGCTGCTTAGGGCCTTGGTTGGTAACGCCATATGCAGGGAAGGAGTGCTCAGGTTCGAGCGGCAGGAATCTCATTTTTTGCTTATTATTTTGATGCCAATGAGGGAGGAGTTGTGCTCAGCTCAAAACTCTATCAAATAACTATTGATTAAGTCAAACTAATCTAAACTGGTGGAGAAGAGAGAATTTAGGTGCTTGTGAGATTCAAACTCATTTGAATGGTTGGCCAAGAGTGATTCAGGGAGTTTGCCAAAATTTGGACTCTTGTTTGAGGAAGAGTAATCGGTTGGGAGACTAGGGGTGGGAGTGCCAAAATTTCTAGTGACATTTTCGGGTAGCTTATGCCATAGAGCATTCGGTGGTGAGCTAAGTTGAAACCCCCTTTTAGACTAGCCGATTTCTTCCCTTGTTGCACCATTTGACTCTTAGGCATCTAGCTGAATCTCCCTCTCCCCATTAACTTCTTTTCTTTTCTCTCATACTTGTTCCAAAACCCCATCAGCAACATTCTTTTCTCTTCATTATCTCTTGTGCCGAAACCTTCTTCTTTTTCCTCTTTCTTGTCGAAACTCCCTTAGTCTCGTTTCTTTAAACCAAGGCCGAATACCATTCATCTTTCTCCCATTCTCTCCTTCCACTTTGGCCGAATCTCAATTGTTTTTCTTAAGCCATTGTCGAAATCTCTCAAACTCTCCCCTTCTCATTTTTGGCCGAATATCAATTAAGTAGAGATCTCCCTTGATTTCGTCTCTAATCGGATTGGAGTGGGTAAGTCTGTCATGATCAAATCTCCTCTATTCTCACTTACTTTTCCCTGTTGACATGTGTAGAACAAAAGCTAAATTTTGACATTTGTCTTGATTTTTAATCAACCATGCAATCGGTTTCTTTTAAGATCTCCAGGATTTTGAAGCAGTAGATCGGAGTCATCTTTTCTCTGTCAATCGTCTCCAGTAAGTCAATGGTAAGGTTTCTTGCTGATCCAATCTGTCTCTTAGTTATTTGAAAAGCCAAAGGCTATTAAGATTAAGTGTTACTGTTGGCCGATTGTAGGGGAAAGATCAGTTTCGCATACCTTGGGTTACGGCTAGTATTCGAAAAGTGTTAAGGTAAGGATTATTGTTGTGCGTTAACCCTTTGGGATTTGGTTATAAAGTCGAATGGCCTCTTTGCTAATGATTTTAGTGATGGCCGAATACAGGAAGGGAGGAGGCAAACATTTCGGGATCTTCGGGTTTTATTGGTTTGGGAATAGATCGTAGTTTCAGGATTTCGCTAGATTCGCAAATAGTCAAGTGTGTAATGCTTGCACACTTCGTTAGTATGATATAATTATTGTGTAACTATTGTAGCCATTAAAATCGGTAGTTATGCCTTGTGGGCATGAGCATGGACTCCAAGTAAGTCCCCTGATTATGGATCTCGTTATATGCTATCATGTCATTGATTAATGCTATGCCATGTGATATTTGCATCATCATGTGTTATTATGCCACGATTGTTATGGACATGATGGTGGGATTATTGAGAAGAGGGGGAAGAATTATTTGGACTGTCACCAGTGGTTTTGACCACACGACGGGTTGGCCCCATCTTTGATATTATAATTTGTGACTAAGTCCTAGTGGTTTTGACCACTAGTGGTTTTGACCACATATGAATATTATGACTCGTCCCAGTGGTTTGGTACCACAGTGGGTTGGCCCCACATATTGATTATGGGATTATCATTAGTGGTTTTGACCATGCGATGGGTTGGCCCCATCACTTGATTTGTGACTATGGTCACCAATGGTTTTGACCACACCGATATACATATATTTGTGACTACGGTCACCAGTGGTTTTGACCACCAGTGGTTTTGACCACGCGGGGTAGATAAAGGAGATCGGATGGTTAGGTTATGGGTTGCATGAATGGCATGTTATACTGATGATTTGTGTGAGTGCTTGAACTATCGGGTTGGGGATTTATACACTGAGTCTCAGTGACTCACCCCTTCCCTTATATTTTGTAGATGAGGCGTAGATTGTGGATATGGAGCCAAGGAGGACTCGAGGCGGCCATGCACGCAAGTTTTGGGTTTTGATTTAAAATTACTATTTTGGTTTTATCTATTTACATCTATTTGGTTTTGGTTTTGTAATAAGGCCGCTAAGTATTAATTTTGGTTTTTATTTCTAGATTATAATTTAAATATCTTATGCATATGATTTATAACTTGATTTGCTTTATTACCCGAAATTAAATCAAGGTTTACAAAATTATACTCTATATCGGGGTTTTCCAATGTTAGCATCGGGTGGCATTATTCACAAGGTAATGACAAAGTTAATAAAGATGATTTCAAACCTAAATTTTCAAACAAACTATTAACAATAAACGAATTTTCGAAGCAGGAGTTTCTTTAAATTCTAAAGCAACCTAAAAATGTTTTTAATATCATTTTTTATAGGGTTTGCTAAACCTTAGAACGATAAAAGAGATTTCTATAAAAATAAATCGGGAAACTTGTTTATTCAAACATTTTCACCCCGTAACATGCCAAATTCGGTCATGGTATGTTGACTGGTTTGGGGTGTTACAATTTTGGTATCAGAGCCAAGTTTAAAAGCTCAGCTGTGGGCCCGAGTCCCAAAATGTTTAAAAGTAGGGTTTTGAAAAGTTTTGTGGGAAATGTACATGGTTTGAACAGCATGGCACTGAGTCTCCAGTACCAATCTGCCCAGGTAAGTATCCCTAACCCTTGTGTGATTTGAATATGGAAGAAATGGGTATTTTGGGATCGTAGATTAGTAGGTTAAGGGTTATTGAACCTTAGGAATAGCCTACTCCAACGTAAAATTACATAAGACTTAAATATCAACTAAACAAACCTGTGAGTACGTCGCAAAGATTAAGGGTATGGCAACGGTTGTGCGCATGTCTAGAAATGGATTCAGGGGGGGCTTGGTATTTAAACAGTCCTAGTGACTCACCTTCTCTTCACTCGAATCCTACTTGGTGCGCAGTGACGTTCACTCTAACTGAGACGACTTATTCACAGAATAAATTCAATAACTAAAACCCGAAAGGGACCAGCCACCTTGTTTTGTACAACCCTAAAATTAAACCATGGTTTCAAAATTACCAAAATACCCCTGATTTGAAAAATGACCAAAATACCCCTGATTTGTAAAGTAACCAAATTACCCCTGACTTGTAAAATTATCGAAATACCCTCGGTATAAAAAATTGCCTAAGTACCCTCGAATTAAAAATTTCCAAAATACCCTTATTTCATAAAATCACCTGGAACCATATTTTGGAAAATTACGAAAATACCCCTAGTTTATGAAATTACCAAAATACCCCTGATTTATGGAATTTTTGAAATACCTATGATTTGTAAAAGATTTCCAAATTAACCCTGATTTATTACTCAAATACCCCGCTAGGTTAAATTACAAAAATACCCCCGGGTAGTGAAATGACGAGAATACCCCTACAAGTGGAGTGTGGGTGGGGGATGTTATTGATGAGTGAATGTGATTCACTAAATTAGGGTAGAAGACTTGAAACGAAAACTTTGTAATGATCAAAAGAACTACTATTAAACTTCTTTACATAAAACTTATTCGTGGGTAATCAGTGGAACAAAACCTAATGCATAAAACTTCTTAAAGCAGATTAAATCGCAATCATAAATATGAGTTCTAGGGGACGTGG
This sequence comes from Gossypium rotundifolium, assembly GCA_025506655.1. Lineage (NCBI taxonomy): Eukaryota > Viridiplantae > Streptophyta > Magnoliopsida > Malvales > Malvaceae > Gossypium > Gossypium rotundifolium. Next base: position 59,890,297 of record CP106730.1, read on the forward strand.
TCGTAATATGCGAGGGCATGGTAGAGGCAGAATGACCATATCAGAACCTGTTAGGTCTAGTCAAGGGTCAGAGAACGAGATACCACCACCACCATTCTTTGGGGTTGAGTACCGAGATCGACGGGGATGATGCGGTGTCGATCGATCTGCGAAAGTGCTTGAGAAAGTGGCTGGAGCAGGTGGAGGTACGGGAGCTCAAAAATCTGTATCTGAGCGACTCCGAACCAATGGAGCTAAGGTATTCTGAGGAGTATCTGATATGGCACCCAATACGACTGAGTATTGGTTGGAGGCGACGAAACGAATCATGGATGATTTAGATCTGACGGTAGAGGAGAAACTAAAAGGGGTAGTGTCGCTTCTCCGAGATGAGTCATACCAGTGGTGGCTCACAATTCAGGATGGTGCTGCAGTGGATGATCTCACTTGGGATTATTTCAAGACGGCTTATCAAAAGAAGTATGTTAGGACCAGTTATATTGATGTGTAGAGGAAGGCATTTCTGAGGCTGGTTCAGGGGAATAAGTCGGTATCAGAGTACGAGGCAGAATTGTTAAGGTTGAGCCGGTATGCTCGAGGCATCGTGGCTACGGAGCATAAGCAATGTGTCAGGTTCGAGGACGAATTGAGGGATGATCTGAGATTGCTGATTGCTCTACATCAGGAGAGAAAGTTTGCGGTCTTAGTGGAAAAGGCCAAAGTTACGGAGGAAGTGAAATAGTCGGTAAGACAGAATCAGGACAAGGGATGGAATTAAAGGAATTTTGAATCATCTGGGTCTACGGGGAATCAATAGAAATGGGGTAGATATAGTAGGCCGAATCAAGCTGCTAGGCATACTGCTGCCAATACTCAGTGGCCGCCACGGTGTGCTCGGTGTGGAAGGTCTCACACGAGAGAATGTTGGACTGGAAACGGAGGATGTTTTGAGTGTGGATCGATGGAGCACCGAGTGACGGATTGTCCACGGAGGTCAGCTAGGTTACTGATGGGATCGAATCGTACTCGTCGAGCGAGAGGGATGGTCAGCAGCCACAGAGGGGCCGTGGTGCAGCCAGGGGAGGTAATGGCTCTGGTAGAGGCCGTGGTACACCGGTAGAGATGTAGGTGGTACAGAGGCGAGACAGCCTGGATTGGTCTACGCAGCGAGGCATCGAGGGGAGGGCGACGCATCAGATGTCATAACTGTATGTTCCTAATCTTTGGACTACCTTATAATGCTTTGATAGATGTGGGTTCGACGCACTCATATGTACCCAGTAGCATAGTGAAAACTATGAACTTAAACTCTGAGATTACTTCTAGGAAAATGACAGTGATAAGTCCTCTAGGTCACTCTGTAGAAGTAAGTAAACTAAATAGGGATGTACCCCTAGAACTTCAAGGGGTCGTGTTTTTGGCTGATTTGATGGAACTACCGTTTGGGGAGTTCGATCTGATTCTCGAGATGGATTGGCTGGTGAAGTACCAGGCCAGTTTGGATTGCGCGACTAAGCGCATGGTGTTGAGGACAATGGAAGGTAGGGAGGTGGTGATGGTAGGTAATAGAAGGGATTACTTATCCAATGTGGTCTCTGCACTGAAGGTGGAAAAAATGGTAAGGAAGGGTTGTGAGGCATTTATGGTGCATGTTTGTGCTTTGGGAGCCAAGGATGCAGCTATAGAGAGTGTCCAAACTGTAGGGGAATTTGCTGATATATTCCCAGAGGAACTTCTAGGTCTACATCCAAATTGAGAAGTTAAATTCGGTATAGACCTGTTACCCGAAACTACGCCAGTGTCTATTACCCCGTATAGAATGGCGCCAAAGGAGTTGGTAGAGCTGAAGGCTCAAATTCAGGAATTGCTGGACAGAGGTTTCATCCGACCAAGTATATCTCCTTGGGGAGCGCCTGTGCTCTGTGTTAAGAAGAAAGACGGTACAATGCGGATGTGTATAGACGATTGCCAGCTGAATAAGTTGACGATTAAAAACAAGTATCCGTTGCCTAAGATCGAAGACTTGTTTGATCAGCTTAAATGGGCATCGATTTTCTCTAAGATAGATCTTAGGTCGGGGTATCATCAACTCAAAGTGAAGGAGGCTGATGTTTATAAAACAACATTTCGTACTCAGTATGGGCATTACGAGTTTCTGGTGATGCCGTTCAGGTTGACTAATGCACCGGCAACATTCATGGACTTAATGAATCAGGTGTTCCAGCAGTAGTTGGACCGGTTTGTCGTGGCATTTATAGACGACATATTGGTGTACTCAAGGACTGAGGAGGATCACGATGCGCACTTACGAGTAGTTTTACAAATTTTAAGGGAAAGCAGTTATTTGCCAAGTTCAATAAGTATGAGTTCTAGCTTAGGGAGGTGACTTTCTTAGGTCACGTAGTGTCCGCAGAAGGGATTAGAGTGGACCCTCGCAAGATTGAGGCAGTGTTGAATGAAATCGCCTAGGTCGATTCTGTAGATTCAAGTTTCCTAGGTCCGCAGGTATTACCGAGATTTGTGGAAGGGTTTTCTCTGATCGCGATGCCGTTGACCAAGTTATTGAGGAAAGGAGTTCCATTTGTGTGGTCGGAGAAACAACAGGAAAGTTTCGACAAGTTGAGGAAGATTTTGACGGAAGCTCCAGTTCTGGTTTAGCCTGAGGCAGGAAAGGTATTCACAGTCTACTGTGGTGCATCACATACTGGCTTGGGATGTGTGCTGATGTAGGAAGAGAAAGTAGTGGCATATGCGTCTCGACAGCTGAGACCGCATGAGGGTAACTACCCGACACATGATCTGGAGTAGGCTACAGAGTTTTTTCCTTGAAGATATGGAGGCACTATTTGTATGGGGAAAAGTCGATAGTTTACACGGATCACAAGAGTCTAAAGTACCTCTTGACTCAGAAAGATTTCAATTTAAAGCAGCAAAGGTGGATCGAGTTGTTGAAGGACTACGACTGCTCGATTGAGTACCATCCGGGTAAGGCTAACGTGGTGGCGATGCGTTGAGCCATAAGGTGGTAGCAGAATTACGAGCGATGTTTGCTCACCTTAGCCTGTATGACGACGGGAGTCTTTTGGCAGAATTACGGGTTAAGCTGACTTGGGTAGAACAGATTAAAGAGAAATAGTTGGTGGATGAGGGTTTGAATGCTCGGAGGTTGCAAGTGTAGAGTAGTGGTTTGAAAGGTTACAGCCTGACCAACGATGGAGTGTTGTGTTTTCAAGGGAGAGCTTGTATGCCGATGGACGTCGAGTTGAGGCAAAGGATTCTTTAGGATGCACATAGCAGTCCATACGCTATGCATCCTGGAGGTAGCAAGATGTACCAAAATTTACGAGAATAGTTCTGGTGGCCAGGTCTGAAGTGGGAAGTGACTGAGTTTGTGGGTAAGTGTCTTAGTGTCAGCAGGTCAAAGCTGAACATCAGCTGCCGTTAGGTTCGCTTCAGCCGGTGAAGATTCCTCAGTGGAAGTGGGAAAGGATCACTATGGACTTTGTCAGTGGGCTACCCCTTATGCCTAGCAAGAAGGACTCAGTCTAGGTGATTGTGGACCGTTTGACTAAATCATCTCATTTCATACAGGTAAGGGTTGATTATTTGCTCCAGAAGTTAGCCAAGTTATATGTGGCCGAGATAGTAAGGTTGCATGGAGCACCAGTGTCAATTATCTTGGATAGGGATCACAGGTTCACTTCGAGATTCTGGAGAGCTTTGCATCAGGCTTTGGGTACGAGGTTGGATTTCAAGATGACTTTTCACCCGCAAATGATCGATGGATGATCTAAAAGAGTAATTTAGATTTTAGATGACATCCTAAGGGGCTGTGTTCTAGATTTCAGTGGTAGTTGGGAGGAGTATCTACCATTGGCAGAGTTCACTTATAACAATAGTTATCAAACGACTATCCAGATGGCACCATACGATGCACTGTACGAACGAAAATGTCGTACTCTGACGTGTTAGACAGAAATGGGTGAACGATAAATATTGGGTTCGGAGTTTATGGCAGAAACTGAGGATAAGGTTAAGGTGATTTGAGCTCGTCTTAAGGAAGTGTCAGATAGGCAGAAGTCTTACGCTGATCTTAAACGCAGGGATATAGAGTATACAGTGGGTGATAAAGTCTTTCTGAAGGTATTGCCATGGAAGAAAGTGTTGAGATTTGGGCAAAAAGGAAGCTAAGCCCTAGGTTTATCAGGCCGTATACAGTACTGAAGCGAGTGGGACTGGTAGCTTATCAGCTCGAGCTGTCGACAGAGTTAAGACAGATTCACGACGTCTTCCATGTTTCTATGCTTAGGTGCTATCGATCAGATCCGTCACACGTTGTGCCAGTTCCGGAAATTGAGGTGAGCTTAGACTTGTCTTTCGAGAAGGAACCTGTATAGATTTTGGATTAGGATGTCAAAGTCTTGCGTAGAAAGTCAGTTCCCTTGGTGAAAGTGTTATGGCAGAACCATGGTACGGATGAGGCCACGTGGGAACCAGAGGATGTGATGCGGCAGCAATACCCCCAACTCTTCTGACCAGGTAGTTTCGAGGCCAAAATTATTTTTAAGGGGGGTAGAACTGTAACATCCTTAAATCGGGGTCTCTGTATTTTGTGTGTTTGCATGTGACAATATGCTTACTGTGCTAGTTTAGGGTGTATTGGGGTCTAGGCATGACCTAGGGTTAGGCCTAAGTCATGGTTAAAATTTTTGTTTTGGCACTCAGGAATAAGGAGCTAAGGAAGTTAGGGGTTAAAAGATATTCCTGGTGTGTTGTAACCCAAGTAAAGCCTTGGTAGAGTAGCAAAGAGGCGCCTCTTAGGGTCTTGGTTGGTGACGCCATATGCAGGGAAAGAGTGCTCAGGTTTGAGCAGCAAAAATCTCGTTTTCTGCTTATTATATTGACCCCAATGAGGGAGGATTTATGCTCAGCTCAAACTCTGTCGGATAACTGTTGATTAAGTCAAACTAATTTCAACTGGTGGAGAAGAGAGAATTTAGGAGCTTGTGGATTCAAACTCATTTGAATGGTTGGCTAAGAGTGATTCAGGGAGTTTGCCGAAATCTAGACTCTTGTTTGAGGAAGAGTAATCGGTTGGGAGACTAGGGGTGGGAGTGCCAAAATTTCTAGTGACATTTTCGGGTAGCTTATGCCATAGAGCATTCGGTGGTGAGCTAAGTCGAAACCCCCTTTTAGACTACCGATTTCTTCCCTTGTTGCACCATTTGACTCTTAGGAATCTAGCCGAATCTCTCTCCCCCATTAACTTCTTTTCTTTTCTCTCATACTTGTTCCAAAACCCCATCAACAACATTCTTTTCTCTTCATTCTCTCTTGTGCCGAAACCTTCTTTTTTTCCTTTTCTTGCCGAAACTCCCTTAGTCTCTTTTCTTTAAACCAAGGCCGAATACCATTAAGCTTTCTCCCATTCTCTCCTTCTACTTTGGCCGAATCTCAATTGTTTTTCTTAAGCTATTGCCGAAATCTCTCAAACTCTCCCCTTCTCATTTTTGGTCAAATATCAATCAAGCAGAGATCTCCCTTGATTTTTCTCTAATTGGTTTGGAGTGGGTAAGTCTGTCATGATCAAATCTCTATTCTCACTTACTTTTCATTGTCGACATGTGTAGAACAAAAGTCAAATTTTGGCATTTGTCTTGATTTTTAATCAACCATGCAATCGGTTTCTTCTAGGATCTCCGGGATTTTGAAGCAGTAGATCGGAGTCATCTTTTCTCTGTCAATCATCTCCAGTAAGTCAGTGGTAAGGTTTCTTGCTAATTCAATCTGTCTCTCGGTTATTTGAAAAGCCAAAGGCTATTAAGATTAAGTGTTACTGTTTGCCGATTGTAGGGGAAAGATCAGTCTCGCATACCTTAGGTTGCGACTAGTATTCGGAAAGTGTTAATGTAAGGATTATGGTTGTGCGTTAACCCTTCGGGATTTGGTTATAAAGCCGAATGGCCTCTTTGCTAATGATTTTAGTGATTGCCAAATATAGGAAGGGAGAAGGCAAACGTTTCGGGATCTTCGGGTTCTATTGGTTTGGGAATAGATCGTAGTTTTGGGACTTCGCTAGATTGCAAATAGTTAGGTGTGTAACACTTACACACTTCATTAGTATGATATAATTATTTTGTAACTGTTGTAGCCATTAAAATCGATAATTATGCCTTGTGGGCATGAGCATGGACTCCGGGTAAGTCCCCTGATTATGGATCTCGTTATATGCTATCATGTCATTGATTAATGCTATGCCATGTGATATTTGCATCACCATGTGTTATTATGCCACGATTGTTATGGACATGATGGTGGGATTGTTGAGAGGAAGGGAAGAATTATTTGGACTGTCACCAGTGGTTTTGACCACACGACGGGTTGGCCCTGTCTTTGATATTATAATTTGTGACTAAGTTCCAGTGGTTTTGACCACTAGTGGTTTTGACCACATATGAATATTGTGACTCGTCCCAGTGGTTTGGTACCACAGTGGGTTGGCCCCACATGTTGATTATGGGATTGTCATCAGTGGTTTTGACCACGCGATGGGTTGGCCTCATCACTTGATTTATGACTATGGTCACCAGCGGTTTTGACCACACCGATATACATATATTTGTGACTACGGTCACCAGTGGTTTTGACCACCAGTGGTTTTGACCACGCGGGGTAGATAAAGGAGATCGGATGGTTAGGTTATGGGTTGCATGATTGGCATGTCATACTAATGATTTGTGTGAGTGCTTGAACTATCGGGTTGGGGATTTATACATTGAGTCTCGGTGACTCACCCCTTCCCTTATATTTTATAGATGAGGCGTAGATTGCGAAAATGGAGCCAGGGAGGACTCGAGGCGGCCATGCATGCTAGTTTCGGGTTTTTATTTAAAATTACTACTTTGGTTTTATCTATTTACATCAATTTGGTTTTGGTTTTCTAATAAGGCCGCTAAGTATTAATTTGGGTTTTTATTTCTAGATTATAATTTAATTATCTTATGCATATGATTTACAACTTGATTTGATTTATTAACCAGAATTAAATCGAGGTTTTCAAAATTATACTCTATATCGGGTTTTTCCAACGTTGCCATCGGGTGGCATTATTCACAAGGTAATGACAAAGTTAACAAAGATGATTTCAAACCTAAATTTTCAAACAAACTAGTAACAACAAACTGATTTTCAAAGCAAGAGGTTCTTTGAATTCTAAAGCAACCTAAAAACGTTTTCAATATCAATTTTTATAGGGTTTGCTAAACTTTAGAATGATAAAAGAGATTTATGTAAAAATAAACCAAGAAACTTCTTTATTCAAACATTTTCACCCCGTAACATGCCAGATTCGGTCGTGGTATGCTCACCGGGTTTGGGGTGTTACAATTCCTATTAATCAGGAATCATTTAAACGTGGCTTGGCCACCGATCACTATATGACCTAACATTTGAATTCGTGGTTTAACCACCGATCACCAAGTGACCTATCATGCTCTTCCCCTTTCATTATCATAATCCCACCCCATGCATACACACATGAAAAATTGAAAACATCATACCATCTTTAAGAAAACAGGCTTTCATATATATTGATACACATAGAGAGATTTCTATGATTACGTACCTAGCATCCTTTGCTTAACCCTTTTCGAGTTTTATTCGTCTGTCTACATAGCCTCTTTCCATCTTTTAGGCCATAACACATATATATTACAGTTAACTAGTGTGTTAGAGATCTACACACCTAATTACCGTTAGAACGAGACTTTCTAAATCGGCGCTATCTGTAGCCAACACAACCGCTATCTGCCTAAGGTTTTGTTCGAAAGCCGTCCGTAACCCAGTGGCCAATCTCTTACTGTCGACACTACTCACTTCTTAAACTTAGGAATCAGGTTTTCAGATCTAGTCCCCTCCTTTGCCTGATCGACATTTGATTCCATCAAAAAGGCCTTATTAATCATAACATATGGTTAAGATTGTGATTTTGATATCGAATCTAAAGAGAATCCCTTACCTTGAAATTCCTAAAAAGTGATATGAGATTTAGGGACTAGTGTTTTTGGCTTTTAGATCTAAGAGATCTACTTCAATTCCTGTCATTGCCGAAAATAAGAACATGAAAAGAGTGGAAACGTTAGACCGAACCATAATAGCCCCCTGGCTTTGATTCTCAAAACCAAAAGAGAAAGGAATAGTCCGAGGAAATCAGTTCTTACCTTCACAGGGAAATCGGCAACTCTAAGAAGATCTCAGTTTTATGGAGAAATCGGCACAAGAGGAAAAGAATGGAAAAACAAAGTGAAGTGAGAGGTTTTGGCTTTTGAAGAAATCAAAAGAAAAGAAATTACAGAGAATGACTGAGATTTTCGGCACAGAGAATGAGGAAAAGAATAGGATTCAAATGCCAGAATTGAAGAGATACCACCCCTGTTTATAGAGAATTTTGGCACTTACTTATCAAAACCCGAAAGTGCCCTTCCTGATAACTAATAAATAATCAAATAGTAGGGGAAATTTTGACACCCCTTTGCCATAAAGGAACCGATTTCTTTCCCCCTAGGAGATGGAATTTCGGCCAACACTGCACTCAGCAGATAGCTCCTATCTTTTTTCCTTTATCTTAATCTATTCATACATTTAGAAGAGGCCTAAATAACACCACCTTTCCCTTCTATTATCATCACAATATCCATATTATCCCAATCATTAAATCCCTCCTGAAATTAAGCCTCATTGTCGTCCCCCTCCTTGCTCCTTTTATGTGCCGAAAATGGCCCAAAGACATGGGCTCCTTGTGGCCAAAACTTGGGCCTCACCCCCTACTATTAGTGCCACCCTATAACTCCTCTGCAACACCACATACTACTGGGCGACAAGCCCATTTTGCAATCTAAAGCACCGATACCATCTTTTAAACCCCATAGTACCCAAACAAGAATTTTAACCAAGGCTTCGGCCCAATGCTGGGCCCAATTTAAACCCCTAACACTCAAATTAACACATTAAACATATCCACCCACTAAACGCATAGGCCCAATAATTCAGGATGTTACACTGAGTCGCTCTGAAATTGACCCACGTGTTGCTATCCCATTTTTGCCCCAGCAACCCTTTCTAGTCGTCCTCTCTCATGCGATCATGTAACCCAGCGTCAGTCATAGGTGATGCAGGTGCGTCCGTTTCAGGCATATACCCCGATGCCTCAAACACAACTCTAGCGCCTTGGCCTCTACCACGGCCACGTCTACCGGATCCACGCCCTCTAGTTCTCATATTGACTAAGTCATTTTAATCTGATTACAAGTCTTATGGATCAGTATTTTATTCGATATTTATTAATCCATATCTTATGAAGTATAAGAAGTATAGTTATTTTCACAAACGCATACTATAGTCGCAATCTCTATGGTTTCAATACTTTAACCTAAAAAGTCTAGAGTATTCCTACAGTTATATCATAACAATCATAATCATACAATGATAACATATACTTACTTGGCTTGGTGCCGGATACCTGTGGTACCATACTTCTTTTAAAACATGCATTTTTAGTTTAAAATTTGAATAGAGTTGGAAAATATTTTTTAAACCCAAACCACAGTTGAGTTTTGAAACTAGGCTCTGATACCATAAAATATAACATCTCAAACTCGGCCCATGCTTTAAGGCCAGATTTGACATGTCACATGAGAAAAAAGTATTTTAAGATCTTTTCATTCGTACGTAAATAAGTATTGATTTGGTAAAATCAAGTAAAAAAATTCAATTGAAGTATTTGATAAAATATTACTAGCCTCGAAGATTGATTGATAAACAAATAATTTTCAATTAATGATTTTACAAACTGTGACTTTTGAAACATTGACAAAAATTTGAGAGAAATTTTTCGAGTTAAAACATTTGTAGAAGTTTATTTTAAAATCCATATGTGAATCCATTTTAGAAAAATCTTTATTTATGTTTTTTTTAAAAATTATCCTATTTAAAGTAATTTGAGTGAACTATAACTACATCAAACATAAAGTAAAATAAAATAATTCAGAGGCCTTATTACAACATTTAACTCAAAATAGTAAAGTAATAAAATAAATGAGGAAAAAGTGTAAAGTCTAAATAAACCATTTCTGAAGTATGGCCTCCACCGAGTCATCCATGGCCCAAGTTCACGTCACTGAGTATTACCTCAAAGGAATAAGGAAACGAGGTGAGTTACTAGAACTCAGTGTATAATCCCCTTACCATCGGTCACTGGGCCTGAACCCATTTAGCAAAAACTTGGGCTTGAGCCCATAAAGCATAATCTCGGGCTGAAGCCCATTTACAAAATAGAACATATACATTTACATAAAATAAACAATGTATGTAACCCAACCCATCCTAATAATCCATCTGCTACACACAACCCGTACCTTCCTATCACACTTGTGGGGATCAAGTCAACCCACACTGCCAAACACACCAATTGCAGGCATTTTGCCATTTATAACATATTATGATTTGGCCAAAATCATAGTGAATCATATTAACAAACATTTTTGTGGCAGTGCCATCGGAACTTCTCTTCATCATATTTTCCCATCCCATGCATAATCATGTCACTACATCATACATAGCAATCATGGTATTTACAAATAATTAATTCAGAGATTTATTACAAAAATTTCGGCCTATTGTAACACTTGCAAATCAGCCCATTAAGGCAATTTCTCAATTCAGCCCATTAAGGCTATATATATATATGTCAAATCGGCATATTAAGGATATATATATCAAACCGGCCCATTAAGGCTATATATATCAAATCGGCCCATTAAGGTAATTTCGTAATTTGGCCCAATAGGTCATTTTTTGTAATTTTACCCTTTAGGGGTATTTTCATAATTTTCACAGTGTTAATATCGATTTTGTCAACTTAATCAAAATAGTGAAATTTAGGCAAGTTTTCTCAGTTTACACCAATTTATGATTTAAAACATAGCGACTTATCTTCCAACATGATTCAATCTTTAACCCACGAAAAACGGTGTGAGATTACACACCTGATTACGGTAAGTATTAGGCTTTCTTGATCTTCGACACCTAAGATATCATAACACTAGATTAATCGATATACATGATTTTAATAATCAAATTCTAAAATAAACGATCTAAAGTGTTTACCTTCAGAATCGTGAACAACCACGATTTGACGATTTTCTCCGGATGACGATCCACAACCCAGTGGAAAAATCTCGTACCACCGATACTTCCATTCATTTGAATTTAGGAGTAGGTATCACAAACCCGCTCCTTTTTGATCTCCAATCGCTATCCCTTTTGATTCGATATTGGTTGCCTCCATTGAAAATAAATATTAGTGAAAACTAATATTACGTTGATATGAACGATTGATTAAGGAGAAAGGTTGGCTTACCACTAGATCCGTATGATCACAAGACAATAGATCGAGCGATTTAATCCCTAAAACATGTAGTCAATTAGCCAACCTTCAATCCGATTAACACAATAACCAATGGAGTTATCAAATGGACTATGAAAGAACTTCCTTACCTTAAACAATGATAATCTCGTTTCTCACGATTGTCCTATGACTAGAGATGATTAAGCGATGTTGTGGTATTCGGCCTCCCACTATACCACTACGAAGAAGAAAATGATCTCATTTGAGATAATAGAATAAAATGATGGTCTCAGTTAATACGACCATCCCAAACCAAGGCATAAATTCGGCATTAAGGGAAAGAAAGAAAAAAAATAAAAGGTTTGAAAAGAACCACTTACCAATTGATCAAAGGAGTGAGTGATAACTCGAATGAAAAAGAAATATTAATGAAGAGATGAATGGTTTTGGCTATGGTGGTAAGGATTAGAGAAGAAGAAGATTAAATGTTTGAAGAATTTTGTGAAAAAGAAAAAGAAGAGGAAAAAGAGTGTTTGACTAGTTTCGGTTTAAGAGAAAATGAGTGAACAATTTTGGTCACAATGGTTTGGTACATTCGACATACAAGAAGGAAAAGAAGAAACAAAATGCACACTCAAGGCTTGAAGATTCAACAAGGAGGATAAGGAATTTGGAGAGAAAAGAAAATAACACAAAGGTTGCAAGTATGAATTTTGGCCAAAATGAACAACAAAACTTTCACCAAAAGACAAAGAAAAATTTGGCTAAGCCCTTCTTAAGCCAAAACCGTGTAGTATTTTTGACATTAAGGTCTAAATTTTGGCCAACCAAACTTTCCAAAACAATACCCTTGAAAAAGGCCACTTGTCCCCCTATCTTACCTTTTTCTTATGATTCATTTCCTTACCTTCAACCTTTCCTTGTTTCCACAGCCATCATACCATAATTAAAAAGTCCACCCTTGCCTTAAATACTTCCTTGACCAACACCTAGAGAAAGAATTGAAACATAATAGTAAAAAAATATACATTATGGGATTTGAACCTTCTCCCTCAAAGTCCATCATGTGGTGCCATATCCTTTTTTACCAATTGCTCATTCATGCAAGCACTTAACCTATTTATTTCCATAAGCATTGGGGTCACTTACTATATCCCCTTAAAGTGCTAAAATACCAAATTTTTACTAAGGCCCAATTAAACTTTGGGCCTTCTCAGAACCCCCTAAATAGACAAAACTAATATTTTTAACTAGCTTAACGCAAGAAATAATGCAACACATAAAATTCAAAATTTTAGGATGTTACATCTCATTTGCAAATTCATCAGATAATCCTTGGCTCATATGTTTAGCCATTACTTATCCACATTTCATAGCTCAAAGTATCACTTAACTCATAGCTCATTCAAGTATGTATCATATATTATCTTATTAAATCTATACACATATTCACTTCAGTGATCTCATATAAACACTTACCTTTCATACACATACATAGTGTACCTTTCAAACGTACCTGAATTGTTTATACATTTCACTTAAACATTCATTTCTCGGACTTGCCCGTTGAATCATTCGAAACTAAATAGGATACTCAGGATGCTTAGAATAGTCATACAATGCCAATGTCCCAGACGTGGTCTTACATGTACTCATATATAGATGCCACTATCCCAGATAGGGTCTTACACGAATCAAATACGATGCCAATGTCCTAGACATAGTCATACTCGTAAACCTCATACCGATGCCAACATCCTAGATGTGGTCTTATATGATCTCACATGTCGGAAACCTATGTCATGACATATGAAATCCTATTTATTCCTAGATTCGTACGGGACTTCTCGGACATAGATACATTGTCGATACTATCTCGAATTCCCTGTTCATAACATCTTGAGCATATTCAACACAAGCTAAATTTCATATATGCATAATTAACTTAATGCAAATGCATTTATTTGTATATCGACTTACCTCGGATTCGGTATACGGAAATGAACCCGTCTACTCAATTGCTTTTGATTTCCCGCGATTTAAGTTTGTTTTCTTCGATTCTTGATCTATACATATTCAAATTTAACTTATTTATTCACTGATCCATTCAATTCAAACAAAAAACATATATTTAAGTCAATTTACAAATTAGCCCTCATATTTTCACATTTTAACATTTTAGTCCTTATTTCACAAAATCACAAAAATATACAAAATCTCATGATACCCATGCATAGCGAATTTTACTCATGCTCATCTAAGTTTGAAACACCCCAAACCCGGCCCACGAGAATGGATCGAATCGTATGTTCCTCGAAGTAACTCGGTCCAAATTCATTCGAATATTTTGAAAACTATGAGTTTTGGAAGATAGCTCGTTGTGGGTTGGGCTTGAGTTGAAAACAAATTTATTTTTATAACAAAAACCCATTTATTTCAAGTGACAAAATATTTAAACTCATTTCATATTAAGTGGGCTTACTCTTTATAAAGCCCTAAACTCATAACATAGTAATTATAGTAGAAATAAAAATTAATCACGGTGGCCTTATTACATAAAATGAAACCCAAAATAATAAATTGTACAGACTTTAAAATAAAATAATTATTCAAATTAAACTGAACTTCAAGTCGATCATGGCCACCACAAGTTCTCGCTATTCCGGTCCATTATCGCCATCACCAAACATATTCCCACAACGGTGTGAGTCGATAGACTCATGTGTAACCAACACTAAACATAATAGAATTAGGCACACCATAAAAGATCATATGCATATAATAATTCAATATCATGATGCAAACCCAACCCAAACCTATATGCCATCCGCTACACTCCACCCGCACCAACTGCATAACCGTGGGGACTACTAAGTCAACCTCCTTCCGCTACACTCCATCGAAGGCGTCATTGCAATGACGTGCTCATCGCCCATCGATAATATTGTGGCATAGCCACCATCGTAATGTAACCGGTTACCACTTAGTGAGACCGAAGTCATCACATTCACTTAGTGAGACCAAGTCATCACATTCACTTAGTGAGACCAAGTCATCACTTTCACTTATAACGCTGGTGAGACCGTAGTCAACACCTTCTTCCCTTTCACATAAATCCCAATGCCCCAAATTACAATTTTCATGCATAACATATTTTTATTTCACTTTCACATCACTTTTCACTTGTATAACATTTATTTCAAATCCTAGTAGAAGTAGGAAAACGTGCCTTAGCACTTTGTACCATAATATGGCACCTTAGCCACTTTCTTTCACTTTCACATTAGCATATATAGCATATTTAAACCATAAAACTATTAAGAATAGTGTGGAATACACACGGTACCATAGCCATATTATTACACTTTCATATTAACACACATAATGAATTAAAGCCAGAATCTATCAAGATTTAGTGTAGGGTACACACCGATTTGTTTAACGATTCCTTGAGAAAGCTAGATCTAAAGTTTAGATCCTTAGTCCCTACATTTGATTCATCATTTATTACTTAGCATAAATTTATTTGGTTATGATATCCAAATCCTAGTAGGATTTGTAAAAAGACTTACCTTTGATACCGATTTGGTGTTTATTCAAATGCCAAAACTTGGTTTTCCTTCACTTGATATTCGCCAACCTTGAATCTCAATATGGGTTAGTTTTCGCTTTTTAATAATAATTAAAGAACTGATCTAGATAATCATAAAGCCTTGGTAATACTTTTAGGTGCTTACCTTGTGGATTTTAAATCCCAAATTCACCGAATAACTAGGAACATGTGGCCTATGGTGTACCTTCGGAAAAGAATTTCTTCTTCCATGATTCGCTAAGATTAATAATTGAAATTAGTCTCTAAATTTCAATAAGTCTAGAATATAAAAGAATGGGAAACTAAACTTGGATCTTACCCTTATTTGAAGGAATCGATTGCACCTTCACTTCAACCTTCGAGATTTGGCTTAGAGACTTGATGAACAATCGGCTATGATTCCCTTATGTATTTGGTTTCAAAGATGAAAGAAGAGAGGAATAATAGGCTTAGAAGGAAATCGCTAGGAGGTTAAAAGAAAAGAAGAAAAGAATGGATGCTCAAGAAGAATATTTGGCAGAGGAAAAGAGAGGAGAATGAATAATGAATGGCCCTAGTCCCTCCTTTTATAGCCGAAATTACTAGGCCAAGAATCCTTAA
Source organism: Gossypium rotundifolium (assembly GCA_025506655.1). NCBI lineage: Eukaryota > Viridiplantae > Streptophyta > Magnoliopsida > Malvales > Malvaceae > Gossypium > Gossypium rotundifolium. Next base: position 59,905,872 of record CP106730.1, read on the forward strand.
CTTGGCCACCACTCTTCCTTATTTTCCTAATTAAAGAATAATTCTTCATTTATCCACCTATTTAGTCGAAATTTAAAGGAATAAAACTCTTCTCCTAAGAGTCCCTATTGCCATCCATTGCTTCCTCTCTAAGTAATTAAATAAAAAAATCACTTAAAGATTTAGTTAGGTGTCGTCCAATTCTCCACCATGGAGGCTAAATTTTATTTCTTTTATTTGCTTCTCGGATGACTTGAACTCGTGCCCAAAACCTCTTGCATTTGGGCCATTTCCTAAAGCCTTAGGTGGCATCTTCAGCCACATTTCCAAGTCCGTTATTGGGTCAAATTTTATGTTCTTTATATTTTAGGTCACTTGGCCCTAAGCTCTCCTTTGGGCTCTTCAATTCGGCATTCCGGTCATTTTAAGTTTCCTAAAATTTTCAGCTCTCAGATTTTCCAAGTTTCCAAAATGTTTAGTTTCCTATTTTGGCTTGATTTCCAAAATGTTTAGTTTCCTATTTTGGTTTGGTTTCCAAAATGTTTAGGTTCCTAATTTACTTCGGTTTCCAAAATGGTCACTTTCCTATTTTAGTTTAGTTTCCAAAACTTAACATTTCTAAAGCATTTCCTTACATTTCCATACATCTCCTTACATTTCCACACATTTCCATACATTTCCATACATTTCCTTACATTTCCATATATTTCCATACATTTCCACACATTTCCATACATTTCCTTACATTTCCTTTCATTTCCTTACATTTCCTTTCATTTCCTTTCATTCCCTTTCATTTCCTTTCATTTCCTTACATTTTCCTTATATTTCCTTACATTTCCCTACATTTCCTTACATTTCCTTACATTTCCTTACATTTCCTTACATTTCCTTATATTTCCTTACATTTCTTTACATTTCCTTACATTTCCTTTCATTTCCTTTCATCTTAGGGTTCTTGAAATTCTTCAGAACACATCCAACACACTCACTGATCTCACTATCTCATGAATTATGCACGAACGCATAACCCCTAATCTAGGATGTTACAAAGTTCATATATTCCATTTCTTTCACAATTTAGTCCCTCAAAATATTATTTTATCAATTAAGTCCAAAATACTCAAATTCATCAAAATTCCAAAGACAAACTATGTTAATCTAACACATATATTTCATATTTCACAGTCAAACATCACAAAACTTATATATTAATCAATGGGACATTTCAAACTATTCATTAATTCACAAAATTAAAGCATGGGTTTGAGAGAGCACTAAGCAACGATTACAAAAACGTAGAAATTATCAAAAATCGAAGCAAAACATACCTTGAATTTGAATTAGACCTAGCTGAATGAAGCTTGGTTTCTTTCTTTTCTTTTCTTTTTGATATTTGGCCAAGAACAAGACAATATGGCCTATTTCATGACTTTATTTTACTTAATATTACTTTAATTATAAATTTCCAAATTTATCCTTTTTAATTAACATAAAATAACAAATATAATGGTTGGTCTTTAATGTCCATTAACTTATTAATGGCATATAGCCTCTTAAGGACTTCTCATAATAAAGACATTAACAATTCAACACTTATTTATTTAGAAGGCCACTTTTACCTTTTATGCAATTTAATCCTTTTGTCAAATTAAGCATACAAATGACCAAATTAAATCACAGGAACTTCACACATACCAATTCACATGCTTTAGACTCAGAAAATAATATTAAAATATTTTTTAACTCAAATTTGTGGTCCCGAAACCACCATTTTGACTAGGTTCTTAACCGGACTATTACAATTCTTCCCCCTTAAGGATTTTCGTCCCTGGAAAGCTTACCATTGAATAGGTTCAGTGTAACAGTTCAGTTTAGACCCTAGTCAGAATAGTGGTTTTGAAACCACAAATTCGAGTTTGAATAATATTTTAATATTATTTTCTGTGCCATTGATGGGTGATTAAGCATGTGATAAAGTTCTGTGAGTTAATTTGTCCGTTTGTATACTTAATTTGGTAAAAGGACCCAATTGTGGAAAATGCTAAATTAGCATGCTCTTTGATTAATGATCATATTGATGTGGCTTTTGAATGTTGTGGCCTTATGAGGTAATTAAACGAATTTTTGGCTACTGGATGATTAAACGACATTTATAACCTTATGTACATATGTTTATATGTTATTTTAAAAGGGGTAAATTAGTGAAATAGATGTTAATGTTAAAATAATAAAAAAAAGATGAAAGTGATATGTTTTATTCCTTTATTTGAGTGAATATACAAAAGGAAAGAAAGAATAAGAACCTTCAAGGTTTCGGCTAGGTTTGATCCAATTTTAAGGTATGTTTTGCTTTGGTTTTCGATAATTTCTACATTTTCGTAATCGTTGTTTCATATGCTATAATACCTATGTTTTAATTTGAAGAATTGATCATGTTTATGAGATGTGCCATTGATGAAATGGTGAGCTTTGTGATGAGTATTGGTGTTAAATGAAAGATATGTGTTTAATGAGCATGTTTTGTTCTTGAATTTTTGATGAATTTAGCTAATTAGGGCTAAATTGTGAAAATAGCATTTTGAGGGACAAAATTGTGAAATAAATAAAATGTATGGATTAATATGTGCTTAGTGTGAATTCAGCTAAGTATGGGTATTTAGCGATTTATTGTAATTTGTGATTTTGTGAATTAAGGACTAAATTGTCCAAATGTGTGAATGTGAGGGCTAATTTTTAAATTACCCTAAATGTGTGTTATTGGATTGAATTGAATGAATTAGTGAATAAAAGGGTGAAATTTGAATATGTATAGATCAAGAACCGAAGAAAATGAACTTAGATCGCGGGAAAGCGAAAGTAGTTAAATAACTGAGTCCGAACGAATATTCGAATCTAAAGTAAGTCGATATACAAATAAATGTATTTGTATTAAATTATGAATGTTCATATGATCAACGATAATGATGAATGCTCATAAAATGTTGTATATATGTGAGTTCTAAGATGAGATCAAATTATTGATAACATCCAAGAAGTCCCTTTTGAACCTAGGAATAGATAGGGTAGTCTATGTCATGACATAGATGTCTATTATGTGATATCATGTAAGACCACATCTGGGACGTTTGCATCGATATGAGACTTGCGTGTAAGACCATGTCCAAGACATTGGCATCGTATTGATTTATGTAAGACCCTGTTTGGGATAGTGGCATTGATATCTGATTTCATGTAAGACCACGTATGGGACATTGGCATTGTATGACTAATCTGAGCACTGTGAGTATCCTATTAGATTTTGAACAGTTCAATGGGCAAATCTGAGATACGAACGACTATGTGATTGGTATTTCCATTTCAGGTACACTTGTTATGTACACTAAGTGTGTATGAAAGGTAAGTATTTATATGAACTTACTAAGATGGATATGTGAAATGAAATGATAGAATGAAATGTGAAGAGATGCTTAAAAGAGCTATGAGTATATGTGACATTTGAGTTGAAGAATGTGGTAATATATGGCTAAGCAAATGAGCCAAAGAAATATATGTGATGAATTTGCTATGAGAACCATTAATGTCATTGTATCAATATGGTTATGTGTATTTTATGCTAAGTTTATTTGTATATGGATTATTAAGCTTTATTTGTATATGGATTATTGAGCTTTTAAAAGCTTACTCTGTGTGTTTACTCTATTTTATAGATCGTCAAACCTACTGAAGGCTCGGGGATTGTCAAGGATCGTCATCACCCTATACAAACTTTTTTTGGTACTTTTGAAATATGTATATAGCTAAATATGGCATGTATAAGCTAGATATTTGGTATAATTTGGGATATAAAATTAGCCATGTGATGTGGCTAGTTTAATGTTGATATTATGCAATTGTAAATGTGGTTTATAAAGTTGATTTTGGTATAATCCCATGGCTATGAATGATCAAGTTTATAGTAAGTATATTAACACATTATGAGTTAGTATGTTTGATTAAAGGAATGGTTATATGAAGGGTAAATGTGAATGAAACATGTTTGGTTTTATATGAGAATTGATTGTGCACATTAGTATGTGAAATGGTATGCTTAGAAAGGAGATTGGATGTGAATATTGGTTGTTTAGTTTAACTTATCTTTGAATGTTAACTTTGCATGAAATGAATTGGTGTGAAGCTAAGAGAGATAACCCTAGTGTGGGTGGCATTTTGACCTTGCAAGTGGTCTGTTTTGCCTACATGGCTGTGGCACACGGGCGTGCCTAGTGGCCATTGGTATAAGTCAGTAGCTATCCCAAGTGTACACGGCTATGGCATATGGGCGTGCCTGGTAGCCGTGTGAGTAAGTTTGTAGTTAGCCTAATGCTACACGACCAAGACACATGGGCGTGTTTGGTAGCCGTGTGCATAAGTCAGTACGCAAGCTCTGATTTTGCACGGTCAAGACATATGGGTGTGTCTAGTAGTCGTGGGAGGCACATGGCCAACCCACACGGGTGTATGACCTCTGTAACTTAAAAAAGTTTTAAATTTTCTACAAAATTTTATTGTATTCGATTTAGTCCCGATCCTATTCTAAAGCATAATTAAGGTCTCGTTGACCTATAAAAGGGACACTTTAATTGTGATTGATGATTTCTGTTATGAAAAGTCGGCAAAAGTTTTTGATTTGTTCGGTAACACCTTTAACCATAATATGATGATGGATATGGGTTAGGGGTGTTACATTTGATTGGTATCATAGCTACGGTTTAGCCATTTCTTGGACTAACGTAGTGTGTCAGAGTCTAGCTATACATTCCATATATCTAAACTGTGATAGTGTGATGAATCCTGACGTGAAAAATGTGATGTTTGTATAGTAATAGATCCCAAAAGAAGCGTGCTGACGATGTAGAAAGCAATACGCCTGCTCCCGCGCAAAGGACAATGCCATCTGAATCGAGACCGGCTATGAGTGGTCAAGAGGGAAAACGTAATCAAGCATTCTTCCAGATGATGAGTGAATGGTTCATTCAATTTATGAGAAATAATCCAGCTCTTTCACAACCTCCGCCCCCGCTTAATCCCCCTCATACATCTGCTATGCACTGATTATGAATTTGAATTTGTTGAACAAGCCTCCGGTCGACAAAATCCGTAAGTATGGGGCTGAAAAGTTCAGGGCTACCAGCGATGACGATGCTGTGAAAGTTGAGTTTTGGTTAGAAAACACTATCCGAGTATTTGATGAGATGTCCTTGACTCTGGAGGAAAGTATTAAATTTGTTGTATCATTACTACGAGACGCAACTTACAAGTGGTGGAAGACTTTGATTTCTATGGTTCTAAAGGAACGAGTCACTTGGGATTTCTTTCAGTCTGAGTTCAAAGAAATATATCAGTGAGAGATTCATTGATCAGAAATGAAAGGAATTTCTAGAACTGAAATAGAGCCGTATAACTGTTACGAAATATGAACGGGAGTTCGTGACACTGAGTCAGTATGCTTGTGAATGTGTATCCACCGAAGCAATAATGTACAAAAGATTCGAAGATGGCCTTAATGAAGATATTTGCTTGCTAGTCAGGATTTTAGAAATAAAAGAGTTTGTTGTGCTTGTTGATCAAGTATGCAAGGCACTTAGGAAAGATAAATGAAAAGTCTAATCTGAAGCTAGAGAGGTGAGAAAAAGATTTTTGTGGTAAAACATTTCAGTCTACTTCGAAGAAATTCAAAGATGAACAAAGTTATTCGAGAGTTAATATGGGACATTCTAGTAGAGATCGAGCTAGATCACAGTTGAGCTCCAAAGCTCCAGTAACATCAATAGCAAGTGTTGGAAATGTCCGATCTGAGAGATCTGAATGCAAGCATTATGGAAAAAGGCATCCGAAAAGTTGTAGATTGAATGACCGGGCTTCTTTTAGATGTGGATCATTAGATCATTTCATTCATGATTGTCCAGAGTCTATTGAACAAGAAACTACTCAGGATCTAGGATCCGATAACATCCCAGCGAGAGGTAGATCTTTCCAAAATGTAAGAAATGTTAGTGGTAGCCAGAGAACGTCGAGAGACACTGTTGTGAGATCCGAAGTTAGAGCACCTGCCAGAGCGTATGCTATCCGAGCTCGGGAGGAAGCTTCATGTAACGCCCCGAATTTGGGCTAGTAGAATTGGACTTACTGGGCCATGGGCGTAAGAGCATTTAAATTTTTTTAGAACAAGAGAAGGACACTAATGCAAGTTGGATCTATTAGGTGAGTGATTTTTGAAGGTTAGGGGCTTCCATGAACTCTCGGGATCAAACCTGGGCTTTAGGAAAAATTTTGGTTTTCAGTGAATAAAACCCTGGGAGTAAATAAGTAGGCTTTAAGAATAAATTGGGGAATAAATTGGGGTAAAATAAGACACAAAAGGAGTTGTGGTCTAGTGGCAAATGACGCCACATGGGAGACAAGGAAGTGACGCCATAGAGGAAGCAAGGGGTCCAAGGTTCAATTCTTGGCGCTAGCAATTCATTTTGATTTTTTTTAAATGAACTTAGACTTTGGCCCATAGGTATATATTTAGCTACGCATGTTGTAAGTCACAAAAAGAGCTTGTGTTGTGGTGACATGTAGCGTCTGGAGCATAGTAGAGGGCAAGGATTCGAATCCCAATGCAAGCAAAAAGGGATATTTTTTGCTAAGTTGGTACGACAGGTGGTTGTGATGGAATTAAACTCTGCTGAAGGAAGGATCCCATATCGGAAAGCTAGCATGAGGGAAGGTGAGAAGCTGGCGTTAAATAGAGAAATCTATGAGGAAAGTAAGCATACCTTGGTTGGCATTTGGGTATAGGAGTGTTCGGAGCGCGGATTAGCTTCAGATTCCTATCAGGTGTGTATTTTTCACTACTCTGGCTGTAGAGCGGCGATTGTCGGTCCCATGCCAATGGTAGCCACACGAGCATTGGAGTGCACGTGTGGGAGCTTCGACGCGATAGTTGAGGCCATCATAAGTGTTCTTGTGGGTTTAGGCTGTTTGGGTCACGATGGGCCGAAGGGGCCATGTGGGGCCAATGGGCCCGTGGGCCCAATGAGATAAATTGTATGATTGTGTCGTAGATGTTGGACTGGTCTATGTGAATCTCATATTTGTGGCTAGATTTGTGCTAAATAGGCCACAAAAGCATGTGGGTCCCTTCGAGCCGAGAATGGGCCTTAGGCCCATTCGTATCGATATTTCTGTTTAGAATACTTTGGTTTAACTGGGCAAATCGCAGTTTGATCGCTCTAGTAAAGGTGATGGCACTCGTGATTATTCAATACTCTATGTGATAAGGTGTGTATCCGTATACACTGTTCTGATTGTTAATCGGTTGAAAAGCCGAAGGTATGCATATTGTACTCTCTTTGCTGTTGTTCAGCATTATGCCGAAAAGCCGAAATACTTGCAAACGATGCCATACGAGCGTTCGATCGCACGTGTGGTAAACCGAGCTCACGGAGCGTGAACGTGTGATGAGGAAGGCCACCATGAGTGAATTCATGGGCTTGGGCTATAGTGGGCCACTCGGGATGGAATAGGCCTCGATAGGCCGAAAGGGCCATAGGGCCCGTGAATGCAAGTCACACTGTTAAATGGGAAATAGATAGGCTTATCATCTCGCGCACATGACTTAGGTGCTTTGGGTCGCGTAAGGCTGAAAGGGGGCCATGTGTCCCAATGGGCTTGTGGGCCCACATAGATGAAATGTCTGTGATGTGATAAGTTATCGATTTGGGCTGTGCCGTGGCACAGTCGTGGTTGTTTCTAGGCTAAATGGGCCACACAAGTGTGTGTCCCCACTTGGATGGGTAATGGGCCTTAGGCCCCTTTTCGTCGTTAAGTCAATTTAGATTTCCTAAGTCGCTGGAGGCGACGGTGGAACTTTTATTGGGTCGTCAAATACCTTCGGTTTGTAAAATATCTAAAATACCCTCGGTTTACAAAATTACCATAATACCCGCATCTTGTGAAATTACCAAAGTACAACTGATTTGCAAAATTACTAAAATAACCCCAATTTTACAAAATTACTAAAATAACCCTAAATTGCAAAATTACTAAAATATCCCCAGTTTGCAAAATTATTTAAATACACCCGAATTACAAAATTACTAAAATACCCCTAGTTTGTAAAATTACTAAAATACCCCTGATTTACAAAATTACTAAAATGCCTTTAATTTGCAAAATTACCAAAATACCCTCGGTTTGTAAAATTACTGAAACACCCTGAAACACCCTAAACCCAGCCCACGAGCCTTGACCGGATCTGGTATGTTCCTTGGGAAAAACCATTCAAAACTTATTTAAACTTTGCCAAAATTTTGTGTATTTTTGAAGATCATTTGATTTGGTGTTGGGTTCAAATTTAAACGGTGTTGATTGGGTGTCAAAACATTTAACATTTATTTTGAAGAAATGTTACTTAAACTTTAATTTGATAAAAATCATATCATACTAAAATAATTTTAAAATGCATGCACAAACAGTTTCATACTAGTGGCCTTATTACATCAAAGGAATCCCGAAATAAATCCAAAACTTAAATATTAAAAACTAATAAAAATTAAAATAGTCTCTGAGCTGAGCATGGCCACCACTGAGCTCCTCCCGACCCGGTCCATTACTAAGTGTCACCTGCAAAATATCCCACAACAGGGTGAGTCAAACAGGCTCAGTGTGTAACAGCCAACACTAAGTCCCAACAAAATTAGGCATATCAGTTCAAACATGTATAGATAGCAAATATAAGTAGTGATGCATTCCCGAACCCAAACCTAGATTACCATCCGCTACACATCACCCGTACCAACCATCACACCATAGGGACTACTAAGTCGACCCTCCATCCGCTACACATCATCGAAGGCAGTCGCCGCAGACGACTTGCACATCGCCCTTATAATTTCGTGGCATAGCCACCAGATAATATTTTGTGACAGAAGTCACCGCATTCAGATTTCGTGACATAAGTCACCACATTCAGATATTGTGGTATAAAACCACCAAATCACTTCCCTTTTCATAATCACCCATGTGCCCCATGTCATACAAATCATGCAAAGAATATGCCACATTCTTTATTTCACATTCTTACCAATATTCACATATGTGTCATAATAGGTATTCGCAACATTGTAAACATAGTTTTAGAGAATAACGTACCTGAATATGCCGTACCATTGAATGGTACCTTAGGCCATATCTTTCACATTCTTATTAACACATATATTAAATTAAAGTCGTAAATCTATTAAGATTCAGTGTGGGTTACACACCTGATTTACTTAGCGAGTTCACTGAAATCCCAAAAGTCCCGATCTAACGCTTTAGATCCTTAGATCCTATATTCGGCCAATGCTTAGTATTTTAGCAAAAGCCTATTCGGCCAAAAGATCAGATCCCGAAGGATTATCGCAACCAAAATCTTGCCTTGTTGCCGATTTGATTACTAATCAATTCCCAAAATTTCGTGATATTTCTTCCTTACAATCGGCTAGCACTAAATCACTTAACTAGTTAGTTTTCAGCTTTTTGAATAAATACGAAATAGATCTAAAACACCATTTATGGCCTTGGCCGAATGTACTTAGTCACTTACCTTATAAATCTTAAAACCCGAAAATGTTCACTTGCCCCTAAAGTTGTCAAAATCCTACAAACCTTATGTTAGATTCGATTCTAATACTATATGAACATCATAAATGGCTTATGGCTGAATATTACCCATAGCTTACCTTAGATCTTAAAAGTCCCAAAAGCTTCCTTCTTGAAATTGGCTATAGTAGAAATCCCGAAACTTCCTTCATAGTTTCAGCCATGAACACTAATGGGGTTAGATTTCGTCTTTCGGCTAAAGAAAAGAAAGAAAAGAATCAATAGTTGACCCTTAACGTTATGACAAAAGTCGACTGCTCCTTGTTGAACCCACAGAGATTCGGCTATGTAGACTTAGATAGAGATCAACAGGTTTTCAGCTTTTGAGGGTTTTATGAGCAATCGGCTACTAGATCCCAAAAAGAGAAGGTTTCACTTGATGAACACTAGGAAGAGTCGGCTTCAACAAGAGAAAGAAAAAGAAACGTATGAGGCTTAAGCAGAATCGGCAATGATGGAACTTTGAGAAGGATATTCGGTTTTAACAATGGAAGAAAAGATGAGGGAAAGATGGTAGATTCGGTTTGCCTTAAACAGATGAGAGAAAAGAGTGAAGAGAGGGGGCTAAATTTTGGCAAAGAGGAGAAAAAAGAAAAACATAAAACCCTTTTACCAAATTCGGCTACCCCTCCCCTACTAGTTGGCCGAAAATCATCTCAAAAGAGAGTCCCTAGGCCGGCCACCTCTTTTCCCTTCCTACCTTATCCCTTGATTCCCTCCTTCTTAGCCGAATCCTCAACATTCCAACCCAATTTATACTTCCTTCCTCCAGAGTCCATATGCCGTCCACTACTGCTCCCTATTGCCGCAAAATAAAAACTCTCTTTTTGCTTCCCTTGTGACTCGAACCTAGGCCCTTTCCCCTTGCTTGTGGCGTCACACTCTAAGGCCCTAAGTGGTGCCTTCATGCCACTTAAACAAGCCCATTTTTGTGTCTTATTTCCCCTACTAATTTTCTTAAGGCCTCTTAGGCTTAGCTCCCTCTTTTAAACTTAAAATTGAATAATTTTAAGGCATTTACTACACTTTAAAGTTTCCAAAATTCATGCACACAATTCAGAACACATAGACATGCTTTCACACATACTTCAGCAAAAATGCATAAGCCAAAAATCCAGGATATTACAGTTCTATCTACCTTAAAATAATTTTGACCTCAAATTACCTGGCTAGAATAAGTGGGGGTATTGCTATCGTATTGCTTTTTTGGCTCCCAAGAAGCTTCCTCCGATCCATGGTTACGCCATAACACTTTGACCAGAGGGATCGACTTCCTCCGAAGCACCTTCACATCTCGTTCCAGAATCTGAATCGGCTCTTCCTCATAAGATAGATCTGGTCTCAGCTCTACCTCTTCAACCGGAACTACATGAGATGGATCCGATCGGTATCGACGTAGCATAGAAACATGGAATACGTCGTGCATCTGCTGCAATTTCGAAGGCAACTCTAACCGGTATACCACCGGTCCAATTCGTTTCAACACCCGATAAGGTCCTATAAACCTTGGGCTTAGCTTCCTTTTTCGACCAAATCTCATCACCTTCTTCCAAGGTGAAACTTTGAGAAACATTTGATCTCTCAAAGCAAATTCTATGTCCTTCCATTTTAGATCAGCATACGACTTTTTCCTGTCAGATGCCTCCTTTAACCGTGTCTGAATTACCTTAACCTTTTCCTCCAATTCTGCCACAATTTTCGGACCCAAAATCTAACGTTCCCCTAATTCCGTCCAACATGTGGGAGTGCGACACTTCCGTCCATACAGTGCTTCATACGGTGCCATCCGAATACTTGCCTGATAGTTGTTATTATATGCAAATTCTGCTAAAGGCAAATATTCTTCCCAACTCCCTCTGAAGTCTATCACACAGCCCCTCAGCATATCTTCTAACACTTGAATAACTCGCTCAGATTGGCAGTCCGACTACGGATGAAAGCCCGTACTAAAGTTCAATCTGGTGCCCAAAGCCTGATGTAGTGCCTTCCAAAACCGAGACGTAAACCTCAGATCCCTATTCGAGATAATCGACACCGGCACTCCATGCAACCTTACGATCTTAGCTACATACAACTTTGCCAACTTTTGTAGAGGATAGTCAACCCGCACTGGAATAAAATGCGCGAACTTTGTCAGCCGATCCACTATCACCCATACCGAGTCCTTCTTAGTAGGCGTAAGGGGAAGCCCACTAACGAAGTCCATGGTAATTCTCTCCCACTTCCAATCAGAGAATCAGATCGGTGAAGCAACCTCGATGGAACTTATCGTTCAAATTTTAACTTGTTGACACGTTAAGCACTTCCCTACAAATTTGGTAACTTCCCGCTTAAGGCCAGGCCACCAAAACTGTTCCCTTAGATAGTAATACATCTTACTGCCTCCAGGACGCATAGCACAAGGACTACTATGCGTTTCCTGAAGAATTCTCCGCCTTAACTCCTCGTTCTTCGGTATATAGACCTTACCCTAAACACAATACTCTATCACTATTAACACCATAATCCTTCAACTCCCCACTCTGTACTTGCCGTAGCTTAGCACTTAGATCATCATCCGCCAACTGACTCTCTTTCACCTCATTCAACCATGTCTGCTTAACTTGCAACTCTGCCAGTAGACTTCTATCGTCATACAAGCTCAGATGCATAAACATCACCCTTAGATCTGACACCACTTTTCAACTTAGAGCATCTACCGCTACATTCGCCTTGCCCGGGTGATACTCTATGGAACAATCGTAATCCTTCAATAATTCCACCCACCTTCGCTATCTCAGGTTTAACTCTTTATGAATCAGCAGATACTTAAGGCTCTTGTGGTCCGTGTAGATCACTGATTTTTCTCCATATAAGTAGTGCCTCCACACCTTGAGATCAAAGACCACTGCCGCCAATTCCAAGTCATACGTCGGGTAGTTAACCTCGTGTGGCCTTAGTTATCGAGATGCATAAGCAACTACCTTCCCATCTTGTATAAGGACACCTCTCAATCCTGTATGGGAAGCATCACAGTACACTACAAAATCCTTCCCCGCCTCAGTCAATCAAACCGGAGCTTCAGTCAAGACTCTCTTAAGCTTCTCAAAGCTCTCCTGTTGCTTAACAGTCCATATGAAAGGTACCTCCTTCCTTAGTAACTTTGTCAAAGGTGCTGCGATCGACGAGAACCCTTCTACGAACCTTCTGTAATAGCCTGCCAAACCCAAGAAGCTACGAACCTTAGCCACAGACTTGGGTGGTTTCCAATCTAGCACTGCCTCAATCTTCTGAGGATCCACCCTTATTCCTTCAGCAGACACCACATGTCCTAAAAAACCTAACCTCTTTCAGCCAAAATTTGCATTTGCTGAACTTGGCATATAGCTTTTTCTCCCTTAACACTTGCAACACTATCCGGAGATGCTCATCATGTTCTTCCTCAGACTTCGAATACACCAATATATCGTCTATGAACATAACAATGAACCGGTCCAAATAGGGTTGGAAAACCTTGGTTCATCATGTCCATGAACGCGGCTGAGGCATTTGTCAATCTGAATAGCATTACCAAGAACTCATAATGCTCGTACCTTGTTCGGAAAGCTGTCTTATGGATATCAGCCTCCTTCACCTTAAGCTAATGATATCCTGACCTTAGATCTATCTTTGAGAATACTGCCGCCCCTTTAAGCTGATCGAACAAGTCGTCTATCCTTGGCAATGGATACTTGTTCTTGATGGTCAGCTTATTCAACTGATAATAATCTATGCACATGCGCATAGTTCCGTCCTTATTCTTCACAAACAAGACCGGTTCTCCCCATGGAGACACACTGGGTCAGATAAACCCACGGTCAAGCAATTCTTGGATCTGAACCTTGAGCTCAACCAACTCCTTTGGTGCCATTCTGTACGAGGCAATTGACACAGGAGCTGTTCCTGGCAGCAAGTCAATTCCGGACTCCACCTCCCTGTCTAGGGGTATTCCTGGCAATTCCTCCAGAAAGAAATCCACAAACTCCCTTACGGTTCTAACTCCACTAACTCCCGCTTCTTTCACATCCAAAGCACTAACGAAAGCCAAAAATGCCTTACACCCCTTCCGAACCATCTTATCAGCCTTTAATGTCAAACTACGTTACACAAGTAGTTTCTTCTTTCTCCTATCATATTTACCGTCTTGTCCTTTAGGGTCCTTAATTCCATTCGCTTAGCTGCGCAGTCCAATACAGCCCGATGTTCTACTAGCCAATCCATGCCAAGAATAAGATCGAATTCTCTGAAGGGTAGTTCCATTAAGTCAACAAAAAATACCACTCCCTAAAGCTCCAAAGGTACACTCCGAAACATCTTATTCACCACTACAGTTTGACCTAATGGGCTTACTACAGTCATCTCCCTACTAGAAAGTTCAGAGGCTTTCCTAGAGTTTCAACTACTCTACATGCAATATAAGAGTGGGTAGAGCCAACATCAATCAAAGCAAAGTAAGGCTTGCCAAATATAAGGAACGTACCGGTTATGACGTCCGGTGCGCCTCCGTTCTCCCTTCGACAAACTGCATACACTAAACCTGGTTGTCTTGCCTCTGTGTTACCAACATCTCGGCCCAGTGTTCCTTATCCCCTTCCAGTATCGTTACCTCTGCCAGCCAAACCACGGCCTCGCGGTGGCTACTGTTCTCCTCTTCTAACCTGGTTAGGACATTAGCTTACTGGTCGACCCCCTTCTGTTCTCATAGGATAATCCTTAATCATGTGGTCCTTGGACCCACACTTAAAGCATCCTCCCGTCTTCTTCCAACACTCCCCTAAATGCATCTTCCCACATTGGGCACAAGTACGATACTGCCCTCCCGTAGTAGCTTGTTGACCTCGTGGCCCATCAACTCTAGGCCTCTTTTGGGTATTCCCTGATGACCTTGATGATCCAAAGCCTCTCTTCTTCCTATTTCGGTCCGTATTTTATTTTATCGAGTCCTTAATCCCTTCGGCTACCATAGCCTTCTCCACCAACACGGTAAACTCTCGCTCCTGATGTAGGCTATCAACAATCTTAGATTATCCCTCAGTCCATCCTCAAACCGGACACACCGCTCATGCTCGTCGACACAATACTCGAGTATAACGGCTCAAATTTTAGAAATTCTACCTCGATTCTCGCCACAGACTTGTTTCCTTGAACCATTTCTAAATGCCTTCCTCTACGATCAACATAGCTAGTTCCAATATACTTCTTCCGATATGTCGCTTTGAAATATTCCCAAGTAAGATCGATACTGGCAAAGACCATCCCAAATGTGAGCCACCATTGGTATGACTCATCACGGAGTAGCGACACTACCCTTTCAATTTTTCCTCAGTAGTCATATCTAAGTCATCCATAATCCGCTCCGTTGCTTCCAACCAATACTCAGCCATTTTGGGTGCCACACCAAAAACTCCACGAAAAAATTCAGCTCCATTAGCTCGAAGTCGCTCAAGTACAGACTTCTGAGCTCCCATGCCTCCGCCCACTCCAGCCACTCTTTCCAAAACTCGTAGCATTGCCTGTGATACTGCATCATCCCCCGTCTGATCCTGATATTCCATATCAGTGGCTGGTGGTGGTGGCATCTCATTTTTGAACCCTTTTCTGGACCTAACGGGCTCTGACACGGTCATTCAGCCTCTACCACGGCCTCGCACATTACGACCACATCCCCTAGAGTTCATGCTTCCGAATCGCGTTTATCTGATTAAAGAATTTTATGAATTAGTTTTGTTTCACTGATTTATCACGAACAGTCTTATGTTCAGCATTTCTAGGGAGTAGTTCTTTCGATTTCATACACATACAGTCTCAATTCATGCATTCAATCACATTCATGAACTTGCGTTCATTACAAAAAAATGTTGTAGTTGTCATTGTTTGTTGTTTTCCACTACCTAGGGTACTTTCATAATTTTATCCTATAGGGGTATTTTGGTAACTTTCCAAATTAGGGTATTTGAAAATGTTGCAAAATAGAGATTTTTGATATTTTTACAAAATTGAAATACTTGGTAAGAAAATTTTAAGGGTAAAATGGTAATTTTTAAGCTGAGGGTATTTTCGTAATTTTTCAAACCAAGGTCATTTCGGTAATTTTTCGTAAAATATGGCTCTTGGTGACTTTTCAAAACAAGGGTATTTTTAAAGATTTTTAATTTGAGGGTACTTCGGTAACTTTCCACACTAAGGGTATTTTGGTCATTTGTACAGGTTAGGGGTATTTTGGTCAAGTTGCAAGTCAGGGGTATTTTGGTCATCTTTAAATCAAGGGCACTTGAAATTTTAAAATCATGGTTTGAATTTTGAGTTTCTCAAAATAAGGTGATGGTCCCTTTTGGGTTTTAATTATTGGATTTAGCCTGTGTTTGAGTCCTCTTGGCTAAGGTGAACCGTCACTACGCACCAGGTAGGATTCGAGCGGTGAGGAGGTGAGTCACTAGGACTGCTTAAATAGTAAGCTCCCACTGTTTGAAAAGAAGGTTGAATCAGTGCCAGTTGTTTGCGAGTTTTCTAATGTATTCCCTGAATAATTGCCGGGATTGCCTCTGATACGTGAAGTTGAATTTGGTATTAACCTATTGCCTGGTACAACTCCTATTTTGATAGCTCCATATAAAATGGAACCAACAGAGTTGAAAGAGTTAAAGTCAAAGATGCAGGAGTTGACTGACAGAGGGTTTGCGAGACAGAGTTTCTCACCTTGGGGTGCTCCTATTCTGTTTGTGAAAAAGAAAGATGGCACGATAAGAATGTGTATTGATTATCGTCAATTGAACAAAGTGACTATAAAGAACAAATATCAGTTGCCCAGAATCGATAATTTGTTTGATCATCTTAAAGGAGCTACTATGTTTTCAAAGATAGATTTGAGATTGGGATACTACCAGATCAGAGTAAAAGATTCAGACATTCCGAAAACTACCTTCAGAACGAGGTACGGACACTATGAGTTTCTAGTTATGCCTTTCGGATTAATGAACTCTCCTACTGTCTTTATGGATATGATGAATAGAATTTTTAGACCATACCTGGATCGATTTGTTGTTGTAGTCATCGATAACATTTTGATTTATTCTCGAGATAAAATTGAACATGTTGAACATCTGAGAATTGTGTTACAAACTCTGAGATAAAAGAAATTGTATGCGAAATTCAGCAAATGTGAATTCTAGTTGCATGAAGTTAGTTTTCTGTGGCATATTGTATCGACCTATGGAATACGAGTTGATCCGAGTAAAATTCCTTCTATTCTGGATTGGAAGCCTCCAAAGAATGTATCTAAAGTTCATAGTTTTCTGGGACTTGCTGGTTATTATCGAAGATTCATAAAAGGCTTTTCGATGATAGCTACTCCGTTGACTAGATTACTTCAGAAAGATGTAAAATTTAAATGGTCTAATAAGTGTTAGAAAAGTTTTGATCGATTGAAAACTTTGTTAATTGAAGCTCCAGTTTTAGTACACCCAGAATCGGATAAAGAAATTGTGATATACAGTGGTGCTTTGGTAAATGGTCTGGGATGTGTTCTGATGCATGAAGCCAAAGTAATAGCTTACGCCTTGACACAATTGAAACCCCATGAAAAGAATTATCCATCTCATGACCTTGAGCTAGCTGCAATTGTACTTTTATTAAATATTTGGCGTCATTATCTATTCGGTGAGAAATGTCACTTATTTTCGGACCATAAAAGCCTGAATTAGTGATTTTTTGAATTAGGGAATAAATTGTCCAATTGTGTGAATATGAGTGCTAATTTTTAAATTGCCATAAATGTGTGTTCTTGGATTGAATTGGATGAATTAGTGTATAAAAGGGTTAAATTGAATATGTATAGATCAAGAACCGAAGAAAACAGACTTAGATCGAGGCAAAGCAAAAGTAGTCAAATAACCAAGTCCGAACGAATATTCAAATCCGAGGGAAGTTAATATACAAATAAATTTATTTATATTAAATTATTAATGTTCATATGATCAATGATAATGATGAATTCTCATGAAATGTTGTATTAATGTGAGTTCTGAGATAAGATCGAAATATTGATAACATACGAGAAGTCCCGTTTGAACCTAGGAATAGATAGGGTAGTCTATATCATGACATAAGTGTTTTAGAAATTGGATGAAAGGGAAGACTTTAGAAAATTTTAGATTTTCAGTGTAAAAGGGAATTAGGGCAAGTAGGCTTTAAAATAAATTGGTGGAATTTAGGACACAAGAAAGGAGTTGGCAAAGTGGTTATCGCCGCTTGGGGGCTTTGGAAGGTGGCGCCTAAGGGAGCAGGGTTTGAGTTCTTTGGGCAAAGAACTTTGTTTTATTTTTGGGTCAAGGATCAATGAGTAGGCCTTAAAATAAATGTCCAAGTTGTTGGACATGAAAGTCCAATTGGCGAGTGGCTCTTATGCGCTACTTAGGCGCTGGAGGGAGGGAGGTCGCGTTTCGAGCGCACCGAGCGACATTTTGGGCGTGATTTTATTTTATGCGGTTATAAATATGGGCTAGGAAGGGTTAAGATTAAATGATGGGGGTTTTGTCATAAAATCAAAGTGGCGAATGGCCTGGGCGCCGCTAAATCACTGGTTTCCTGTGTCCTGCTGCTCAATCGTGAAAGCCGCAGGTGGGGTTTTTTTCTTCCGCATAAAGAGGTGGCGTGAAGGTGGAGGGCACCGTGGAGTCAGCTGTTGTTTTATTTTTATTCGGTTGGTAAGTAAGTGTTAATTTATTTTATTTATTTTAGATAATTGTAGGATTATTTTATTTAGTTTAAATTAGTAAATAAGAGTTGTGATTGGTTTATTTGAATTTGATAAGGAGATAGAATATGGGATAAATATGGAAGTGGACTAATTCAAATTAGATTGAATTAGTATGTGGTGGCGATTTTGGAGTCTTCAAGGGGAGGGGTGTTTAATTTTATAAATAGGGAGAAGTCATTAAAATTGGTTTTTCTTTTTACCTTGTGTGTGCCGAAATTCCTTTTAATTAAGCATTCATCTCTTTATTTTCTTTCCTTAAGTTACTTTGCCGAATTTGCACCTTATTTTCTCCGACAAAGTCAATTCTCCTAAGCCTTCTCCATTCTTCTATTTCTTCTTTCTTCAAACTCCAAAGCTGTTCTTTGTGTTAGCCGAATGTGCCATCACCATTTGATTGAGCCATAGCCGAATATTTATTTGGAATCCCTTGTCACCCCTTTTTCTTCTTTTGTTCTCTTCAAAGCCAAAAGTTGGAGATATCACTCTATTTCTTGGTTGTGGCCGAACCTAGGAGGGTGATTCGGGAAGTTGTTCATACGTGATAAGCAACGTGTGCAGTGGTGCATTAAGGGAAATCTCTCGGGATTCGATTCCTCAAGGTAAGCCTATATAGTTTTACCAAGGGCCAATTTCATGGACTAATGTGCTTAAGCCGATTTCAATGTGGTTTCATTTAGGATTTCGACAAGGTAAGCGTAAGCTTCCGGATTCGATTCGCTGGTAAGAATGTTAGTAAGTGACTTAGATTCAATAATGGTAAATTATGACTTGTTGATTAATGGTGTGATTTCGATTTGGCGCCGATGGATGCAAGTGCCACCAAGAGGGGAAAGGGAAAACCCCATCCGAAGTTCAAGAAGAGATCGGTTTCACAGACGAGATTAGCCACCGGTGTGGGCGGCAATGTAAAACGATAGGCGATAATCGATAGTCTCGCTAAGCGATAGCGCCGGATCGAGGGTTTAGAGCTTCAGTTATAAGGTGTGTGATTAACCCATCGATTTTCGGGTATATGATATGTATGCGATAGGTGTATGTGTTAAATATGTGTTAATAAGCAAAGTTGACTATGTGAACCGGATAATTTTAAAGGGTATGTCGATAAACAAAGTTAGTATCAAATTTGTTAAGATGTGGTTATTAATACGTATGTGAGTATGACTATGAATATGAATGTATGCCCGAATATCATGTACATGCTTTATTCATTATGTCATTATATTATGTTACATGTGCATGGGTGGGTTTTTGAAAGAAGGTACGGTGTACTTCGAGTACGTGGTTGATGTCACTTTGTGCTACATCGTGGATTGGCGGCCCGACCGAGGTCGCTAGGATCTTTTGCGATTTAGTTCGCGTGGTTACCTTGATTGATATGGGCTTTATGCCATATCGTGGCTTGATGGATTGCTTTGTGCTCCATCGTGGTTTGATGTTAGCTATACGCTACATCATGGGTACGGCATTGGTCGCCTTTTTGAGGGAAAAGGAGAGGGTGACTCGATAGTCCCCCGTGTGTGTGGGTCGTTAAGGGGTGTGTAGCGGATGGACCTTAGGATTGGGTTGGGTTTCATGTTGCATTGTTTCGCTATGAATTGATATGGAAATGGGCCAAGCCAATATGACATGTGGATTAGTATGTTATGTGAACATACGTGGAAATGGTGTTTCCAAGAATGTCGTGAATTAATGAGAAAAGGGCCTAGCCTCGGTGCTTGAATATGATTTGATTGTGGGCAAGCTTGCATTATGGTAATGTCTAAATGATTATATTTACATGTTGCATTTGATAATTGGGATGTTATGTGGCCAAAGATGTGGGTGGATTTCATGGTTTTAATTACACATCGAGTCCGTCTGACTCACCCAATTATTTATCCAACATCGCAGTGACATGTTGATCGGACCTGGTTTGAGAGGATGCAAGGTGGCCCATGCGAAGGAGATTAATTTAATTATTTTAAGCAATTTTAATACTAAGTGTTTTGTTTAATATTGGTTGTAATAAGGGCCACTTTTGTTTAAAGTACTCTTTTTAAGGATGATGTAATTTATATCGTACTTAGAAATATTTTTACAAATGATTTATCTTTAATAAAATATAATAAAGTTTTAATTCAAACCAAGCTTATTATTTAATAATTTTAATGGAATTACTTCGAAAATAAACAAAATTTTCAAGTTTTATTCTAAAGACAAAGATTTTCAACATTTTTAGTGATATAAAGATTGATAAGACTCGAGAAGTGTGTTTGGGGATGTTACACTAGGAATAGATAGGTAGTCTATATCATGACATAAGTGTCTATTATGTGATATCATGTAAGACCATGTCTCGCATTGATTCAAGATTTTGTGTAAGACCATGTCTGGGATGTTGGCATCTATATAAGGTTTACATGGAAAACCATGTTCGTGACATTGTCATCGTATTGATTCGTGTAAGACCCTATCTGGGACAGTGGCATCGATATCTAATTTCATGTAAGACCACGTCTAGGACGTTGGCATTGTACGTCTAATCCGAGCACTCTGAGTATCTTATTAGATTACGAACAGTTCAACGGGCAAATATGAGATACGAACGAATATGTGATTGGTATTTCCGTTTCAAGTACGCTTTTTATGTACACTAAGTGTGTATGAAAGGTACTATCTATATGAACTTACTAAGATGGATATGTGAAATGAAATGATAGAATGAAATGTGAAGAGATGCTTAAAAGAGCTATGAGTATATGTGACATTTGAGTTGAAGAATGTGGTACGATATGGTTAAGCAAATGAGCCAAAGAAATATATGTGATGAATTTTCTATGAGAACTATTAATGTCATTGTATCAATATGGTTATGTGCATTTTATGCTAAGTTTATTTGTATATGGCTTACTAAGGTTTTGGAAGCTTACTCTGTCTGTTTTATTGATCGTCAAACCTACTGAAGGCTCGAGGATTGTCGAGAATCGTCATCCCACTATACAAACTCTTTTTGGTACTTTTGAAATATGTGAATAGCTAAATATGGCATGTATAAGCTAGTTATTTGGTATAATTTGGGATATGAAATTAGCCATGTGATGTGGCTAGTTTAATGTTGATATTATGCAATTGTAAATGTGGTTTATAAAGTTGATTTTGGTATAATCCCATGGCTATGAAATGATGAAGTTTATAGTAAATATATTAATGCATTATGAGTTAGTATGTTTGATTAATTGAATTGTTATATGAAGGGTAAATGTGAATGAAACATGTTTGGTTTTATGTGAGAATTGATTTTGCAAATTAGCATGTGAAATGGTATGATTAGAAAGGTGATTGGATGTGAATATTTTTTATTTAGTTCAACTTATTGTTGAATGTTAATTTTGCATGAATTGAATTGGTGTGAAGCTAGGAGAGATGACCCTAATGTGGGTGGCATTTTAACCTTGCAAGTGGTATGTTTTGCCTACACGATAGTGCCACATGGGCGTACCTAGTGGTCGTGGGTATAAGCCAGTAGCTGTCCTAAGTGTACATGGCATGGCATACGGGCGTGCCTGGAAGCTGTCTAAGTAAGTAGTACTTAGCCTAATGCTACACGGCCAAGACACACGGGCATGTTTGATAGCCGTATGGATAAGTTAGTATGCAAGCTCTGATTTGGCACGGCCAAGACACATGGGTGTGTCTAGTAGTCGTGGGAGGCACATGGCCTGCCCATACGGGCGTGTGACCTCTGGAACATAGAAACGTTTTAAATTTTTTGCGAAATTCTATATGTGTTCGGTTTTGTCCCGATCCTATTCTAAAGCATGATTAAGGTATCGTTGACCTATAAAAGGGACACTTTAATTGTGATTGATGATTTGTGTTATGCAAAGTCGGTAAAAGTTTCTGATTTGTTCGGTAACGCCTTTAACCCTAATTCGGTGACGGATACAGGTTAGGGGTGTTATATTCGGAGATTGTTATCTTACTGAATTTTTAGGTTGCCACGTAGCCTCTTCAAATTCGTGTCGATGCCACAGTACTTTAACTAACAGAATTTCTTGTTTCTCAAATCTTTTACTTCACGGTCTAAGATACGAATCGACTCTTCATAGTAAGTTATATCAGATTGGATTTCAATCTCAGATGGAGTAATCACATGTTAGGAATCAGATCGGTATCTACGGAGCATCGAAACATGGAATACATTGTGAATGTTTTCCAACTCTTGTGGCAATAATAGTCTGTAAGCTATAGGTTTGATACGCTCAGTGATTTCATACGGTCTGATGAACCTTGGACTCAATTTGCCTTTACATCCAAATCAGAGTATTTTCTTCCATGGAGATACTTCTAAGAGTACTTTATCACCGATTTTAAATTCAATGTCTTTTCTTTTCAAGTCTGCATTGGACTTCTGACGATCAGATGCTGTTTTCAGATTATCACGGATTACTTCGCTTTCTTTTCAATGTCTTTTATCAAATCAACACTATGTATCGTACTTTCACCGAGCTCAGCCCAATACAGAGGTGTTCTACATTTGCGTCCGTACAAAACCTCATATGATGCCATTTTAATGCTCTACTGAAAATTGTTACTGTATGCAAACTCAATCAGTGGTAAATATTGTTCCCACGTACCATTAAACTCAAGAAGGCAACATCTTAACATATCCTTGAGTATATGAATGATTTGCTCAGACTGGCCATCTATTTGCAGGTGAAAAGATATACTGAAATGCAATTTTGTGCCTAAAGCTTCTGCAATTTCTTCCATAATCGTGATGTAAATATCATATCTCTAACAGACACAATAGACAACAGCACTCTGTGCAATCTCACAATCTCAAAAAATGTAAAGTTCAGCTAACTTATCATGTGATTAGTTAGATTGTACCAGAATAAAATGGGCAGATTTTGTCAATCGATCAACTACGACCCAAATTGTATCTTTCTTTCTCGAAGTCAATAGCAATCCAAAACAAAGTCCATCGTCACTCTATCCCACTTCCATTCAGGAACCAGAACCGGGTGACGTAACCTAGAAGGTACTTAATGCTCGGCTTTTACTTGTTGACAGACTAAACATTTTGAATTAAAGTCAGATATGTCTCATTTCATACCAGATCACCAATAGTGTAGCTTCAAATCATGATACATTTTTGTACTACCTGGATGAACAGATAACTGACTACTATGAGCTTCATTCAAAATTATCTGAATCAACTCTGAATTTCTTAAAACACATATTTGATTTTTGAGCCTTAAACAACCATTAGTATCAACTTGAAACTTATATTCAACATTCTATTCACATTGAGCTTGCTTTGCTAACAAATCATTATCAACTTTTTGAGCATCACAAATTTTTTGTGAGAACAATGGTTTCGCTCTCAATTCCGCCAAAAAATGAACCATCATCAGACAAGTCAAAATCAGCATTCATAGCACACAACGCAAACAGTGATTTCTGGCTCTATGCATTAGCAACAACATTTGCCTTACTCAGAAGATAATATATCACAAGCTCGTAATCTTTCAAAAGCTCTAACAATCGTCTTTGTCGCAGGTTTAAATATTTCTGAGTCATCAGGTACTTCAAACTTTTATGATCTAAAAACACGTGGTACTTCTCACCGAAAAGATAATGACACCAAATCTTTAATGCAAAAACAATTGCAGCTAACTCAAGATCGTGCGTCGGATAGTTCTTTTTGTGCGGTTTTAGTCATGAGGCATAAGTTATAACTTTGCCTTCCTGCATCAAAACACATCCCAGACCATTTAATGAAGCATCACTCACAAATTCTTTACCCCATTCTGGTTGTATCAAAACTACAGCTTCAGTCAACAGAGTTTTCAACTGATTAAAGCTTTTCTGGCATTTATCGAACCATTCAAATCTCTCATGTTTTTGAAATAGTCTAGTCAACCGAGTAGCTATCATCGAAAAGCCTTTTACGAACCTTCGATAATAACCGGCAAGTCCCAAATAACTGCGAACTTCAGACACATTATTTGGAGGTTTCCATTCCAGAAAACGTATTAAATTGAGTCACAAAATTTCATCCAAATTATACAAAATGAACTGCTAAATATTAAAGGCCAACATTTTAGGCCAAACCAATTATGACATATACAAATGACTAAGTCTCCTATACACGTCATAAACTTAAGAGGGTTATATTCACTTTTATCCCACAATGATAGCTTGATAGTGTAATTACATCTCTGGCTATCTCCAACTCGAGTTAGCATACAACCCTATAAGATATGGGAAATGAAGGAAAGTAAGATACAAAGCTTAGTAAGTAAGTATGTAAGTAATAAGTGATTTACTAATAGGCTTTTATAAATCTTCACAATATGTTCTCAAGATAATACCATCATAATTGAACATAGTTCCACTTTTTATTCATCTCAAGCTGTCTACTCGAGTCATAGTTACTAAATTATTTATATCTAGAGCTATGAAACTCCAAATTAAGATATGTTAATTTTCAATGAAACTAGAGTCACATATCTTCTTACCATAAAATTTCCAGAATTTTCAATTTAGCCAATCAATACAGTTTATTCATTAAAGTTTCCCCTATTTTACTGCTTGACTATTCTGACCTCTCTTCACTACGAATTAATTTTCTTCTCGTACAGAGTTCATATGACCTTATTATTTAAGTCATTTGAAAATAGACTCATTCAGGGTTTCATGAATATAAATTATATCTCACAATTATTTTTGTATAATTTTAATAATTTTTCTAAGGCAAATCAGGGATCACATAATCATTCTCAATCAGTCTTAAAGAAATTAAAATATATCAAAATATATGATTCATTTATTTTCTATGTTTCTTTTATATGAAAATAGACTAAATAAGATTTAAATAAATATCTTATCCAACTTATAATTCAATCTATACTATTTTTAGTGACTTTTCAAACTCATGTCACTGCTGCAGTCCAAACAGTTTTATTGTAAATTTTTGCTCTCTCTTTCACTTTAGTTGTGTTCATCACTTGCTTATACCAACCTTTCCAATTTTCGATTACATATCGAACATATTGTTCATACTACATTTGTCCCATTTCTCAATTGGTCACATTCACACTTGGACTTATTCATAACATGATCGCACCAATCATCATTAGTAAATTATCTCGTTGAACCCCTTCGGAAAACGCCCGATACTCGGTGGTCTTAGCACATAGCTCCACCTACACATAATTTGGCTTTCTTGTACACATGGTGAAGGTCCTTTAACACCCATGTGACCTAGTCATTCCATCTCATAGCTTTCTTGTCTACATGGTGTCCAATACTAGGAACCACTAATGTGACCTTGCTACTCATAACCCGTAACTTTCTTGTACACATGGTATATACACAGTATTACACATGTGACCTAGTTACATATGAAATTATTATCCCGTAGCTTTCTTGCACACATGGTGAAATTCCCTTATCATCCATGTGGCCTAGCTGCATATCAAATTTTTCCATCTAGTAGCTTTCTTGTGCACACGGTGAAGGTCCCTTATCACTCGTGTGACCTAGCTACATATTGTCCGTATCTCTCGATTTTCTGAAGGTTCAATTGAGAATTTCCGATTCCATTCATTTTCATATTTTAGTTATCACCAAATGATTTCCATAATATCTAGCAAAATAATTATTGTACAAGTAAAATAAATGCATTATTACATATCTCTAAGGATAAAAGAATATACAGAATGCATAGAAAAGATCATCATATTCATTTCAACTGGAACTGTCACACCCACAGACATCTTTACTACTCAAATATCATTTCTTTGACTAATTCTGTCATCATGAACCCCGTATTATTTCACTCACTAACGAAAATCAACGTGGGAAAAATTTCAGCAAACACATACTTTAGACATCATATAATCACAATTACATAATTCACTTCAAGCTAATTAACATACATAGTCATGTTACAGAACTTTTTCGATTATCTTATTCAAACAAGTGTACATAAACACACATTCTGTCAATTTGAGTAAATTTACTTATCGTACTCACTTAATCAAATATGTTGGGTACATAACATCATATGCATGCCAAACAAACATGGATGGGATTATCACCATATAAACTTGCATTTCATTCCACTTTTCACATTTCTCAACTTGTGGCTATCTCATTTCGTACATTAACACATATATATCGTGAATTTCTATTCATAACTTTCCAAATTTCGACACATCATAAGCACATCTCAATCATTTCAATATCATTATCAGCATTATTGAAAAATAGCTCGGTTGGAAGTCATCTCTACCTTAACAAAACAATTTCGTCAGAGTCAAGAGATACCACACTATCACAAGTAGTACTATGGCATGTATAGCTAGACTCACATATGCTATGTTAGTCCGAGAATCGACTAAACTATAGCTCTGATACCACTAAATGAAACACCCCTTACCCGTATTCAATGCCGAAATAGGGTACGAGGCATTACCAAAACACATATACTTGAAAACGTATTAAACTGAGTCACAAAATTTCATCTAAATTATACAAAATGAACTGCTAAATATTAAAGGCCAACATTTTAGGCCAAACCAATTATGACATATACAAATGACTAAGTCTCCTATACGTGCCATAAACTTAAGAGGTTTATATTCACTTTCATCCCACAATGATAGCTTGATAGTGTAATTACATCTATGGCGATCTCCAACTCGAGTTAGCATACAACCTTATAAGATATGGGAAATGAAGGGAAGTAAGCTACAAAGCTTAGTACGTAAGTATGTAAATAATAAGTGATTTATTAACAGGCTTTTAAAAATCTTCACAATATGTTCTCAAGATAACACAATCATAATTGAACATAGTTCCACTTTTTATTCAAGTTCATCTCAAGCTGTCTACTCGAGTCACAACCACTAAATTATTTATATCTAGAGCTATGAAACTCCAAATTAATATACGTTAATTTTCCATGAAACTAGAGTCACATATCTTCGTACCATAAAATTTCTAGAATTTTTGGTTTAGCCAATCAATACAGTTTATTCATTAAAGATTCCCCTATTACTGTTCAACTATTCTGACCTCCCTTCACTACGAATCAATTTTCTCCTCGTACAGAGTTCATATGACCTTTTTATTTAAGTCCTTTAAAAATAGATTCTCCTCGTACAGAGTTCATATGACCTTATTATTTAAGTCATTTGAAAATAGACTCATTCAGGATTTTAGGCATATAAATTATATCTCACAATTATTTTTATACAATTTTTAATAATTTTTCCAAGGCAAAACATGGGATCACGTAATCATTCTGAATCAGTCTTAAAGAAATTCAAATATCTGATAATATACGAATCATTTGTTTTCTATGTTTCTTTTATATGAAGATAGACTAAATAAGCTTTAAATCAATATCTCACCCAACTTATAATTCAATCTATACTGTTTTTAGTGATTTTTCAAACTCATGTCACTGCTGCTGTCCAAACGGTTTTATTGTAAATTTTTGCTCTCTCTTTCACTTTAGTTGTGTTCATCACTTGCTTATACCAACCTTTCCAATTTCTGATTACATATCGAACATATTGTTCATACGTACATTTGTCACATTTCTCAATTGGTCACATTCACACTTGCACTTATTCATAACATGATCGCACCAATCATCATTAGTAAATTATCTCGTTGAACCCCTTCTAAAACGCCGATACTAAGTGGTCTCAAAGACATAGCTCCACCCACACATAATTTGGCTTTCTTGTACACATGGTGAAGGTCCTTTAACACCCATGTGACCTAGTCATTCCATCTCGTAGCTTTCTTGTCTACATGGTGTCCAATACTAGGAACCACTCATGTGACCTAGCTACTCATAACCCAGAACTTTCTCTGCACACATGGTATGCACAAGATACACATGTGACCTAGTTACATATGAAATTATTATCCTGTAGCTTTCTTGCACACATGGTGAAAGTCCCTTATCATCCATGTGGCCTAGCTACATATCAAAATTTTCCATCTAGTAGCTTTCTTGTGCACACGGTGAAGGTCCCTTATCACTCGTGTGACCTAGCTACATATTGTCCGTATCTCTCGGTTTTCCAAAGGTTCAATCGAGAATTTCCCATTCCATTCATTTTCATATTTTAGTTATCACCCAATGATTTCCATAATATCTAGCAAAATAATTATTGTACAAGTAAAATAAATGCATTATTTACATATAAACTTTCTTGTCGAAATCTCATCAGGTACAACCGTGTAGCAACTCATACAACCCATGTAATATTAATTTAACATTCAATTCCTATAACATTAATTTTCCATTCAATTTCACATGACACAATAAACATCACATTTTCCATACCATACATACCATCCATCAACTTCTCCTAAACATATTAAATCATACAATTTATGCCATATCAATAGAGAATTACAATTCAAGTATGGTGTTGCATTATTATTAACACACCAACTTACCTCGAATGTCGAAACGACCATTTTACCAACTTTTTCGATTGTTGATTTTCCTCCACTTCCAGGTCCAAATCTCATTTTTTCGAGGTCTAAAACATTACATTTCACTTATTTAATTAATGTACTATTCATAACAGTCCTTAACTCAACTTTTGAAAAATTATAATTTTGCCCCTAAACTTTTAAGATTTACACTTTTTCCCTAATACTCAAAAATTAAACTTCAGCCCTTATTCTTATGTTTTATAACATGCTGATCATTTTTCCCTTCTACGGCGACATCAAATTCTTACTCTAACATGTACTTATGAACATTAGGTTTTTTTACTGATTATGTCGTTTTACTCGTTTTCACATAAAATCGCTTAACAAAAGTTCTTTAACATAATTTCAAGTTTCATATTCTACCATAAAAAAATAAAAATACACACTTTTCACCTATGGGTAATTTTCCAAAGATGAGCCCTAGCATGAATTATTGGTAGCATAAGCTAAATCGGGCTACCGGGACTCCAAAACCGTAAATAACTTGAAAAACGAGGCTAGAACGGACTTACCATGAGCTTGGAAAGTTTAGAAAACCCTAGCCATGTCTTCTCTTGGTAAATTTCGCCCATATGGAGAAGATGGACAAATTTGGCATTTTAATATTGTTTTTAATTCATTTAATTTACAAAAGGACCAAAATGCCCTTACAAAAAATATCTTATCTAACATATACCATATCCATTTTTGTCCAAAAATTTAACCAATGGGCTAATTACCATTTAAGAACCTCTACTTTAAAATTTCATAGTAATTTAACACCTCTAACTTCTAGAACTCAAGTTTTGCACTTTTTACAATTTAGTCCTTTTGACTAAATTGAGTGGCCAAACGTCAAAATTTTCGAATGAAATTTTCACAAAATCATTCCGTGAAATTGTAGACCATAAAAATATAATAAAAATAAATTTTCTTACGTCGAATTTGTGGTCTCAAAACTACTGTTTCGATTGGGCCCTAATTCGAGATGTTACAGCGGACCCGTGGTTTCTACTCCTAAGTTTATAAAGCATGCGGTGTCGGTATTTTGAGACTTTCCACCAGGATGTTGTAGTGAACCGACATCTGCCTGGGTTAGACAAATAGTTGTTATCTGTGATACTGAGAGCGTCTATGTAAAGAGTCTAGTTTTACGCGTAATCAGGTGTGTAATGCTCACACGTTGTCTTTACTATTTTGCGTTAAAAACTGTATTGGCTGAAAGCCGAAATGACTTTTTGGATAGTCAAGATACCCTTGCGGGTAAGATTGGAGGGACTAGGTAAGTTACATTATAATTGTTGTCCATATAGTATGGTTATGTATGGCTTGGGTAACTGCTGTAAACTGATAACATGCTTGCATAGGTTTTGGAAGATGATTAAAGGGGAAGTGTTATTCAGTGACTTATGTCATAGTGGTCCGGGACCACAATGGTTTGGAACCACGTATACATATGTTTATGAGTGACTTGTCTCAGTGGTCTGGGACCACAGTGGGTTGATCCCACGTATACTTATTAGAGATCGTCACAGTGGCCTGGGACCATAGTGGGTTGGCCCCACGTTTATATATTCTGTGACTCTATCACAAGTGGTCTGGGACCATAGTGGGTTGGGACTACAGTGGCTTGATGCCATGGGTGTTTGGTTGATTCAGGTGGCCTAGAGGATGGAAAACTAGGTTTGGCTGGGCTGCATTGCATACATATTTAATATGCTATATTGGGAGGGCTGAGGCCCAATGTGCATCTGTGGGCTTAAGGTCAATCGCGTTATAAGGGGAATTACACACTGAGTCTCAGTGACTCACCCCTCTGCTTAATTTTGTAGGTAAGCACTAGATCGTGCATTTGGTGCTGAGGCGGACTTGAGGTGGCCATCCAATGTTTTTCTCGTAAACACATTTCCTTTATTTGAACTTATTTTTAATTTGGGATTTTATAATGTAATAAGGCCGCTATAACTTTAATTTGGGTTTTGATTTAATGCTGATATTATATATTTTATAAACTATCAAATAATGGGTTTTTCTAAAGTTAAAAACATAAACAAATAGTTTTCAAAGTGTTAACAAAAGATGGCTTGCGAATAACTAATTAATTCTAAGATTTTATTAAAAACCGCAGCATTGATTTCAAATGTCACGTTTATGGGATCCCTTGATTTCGGCTTTTGTAAAAACAAATTTGCTTACAACCTTTAAATCAATTTAATAAGAAGCTGGTACGGAACCTTCAAGTAGAAATTTTTTTTTAAATCGTCTTTGAGATGGAGACACTAAACAAAATGTTTTCTAAGTTACGATGTTTCGTTAAAATTTCAAACTACCCTTCATGTGACATACCAGATTTGGTCATACGTATAGACCGGGTTTGGGGTGTTACATATGGTACATTAAATTGCTCAATGCCTATTTATAGTGTAATATATAGAACTTAGTAGAATGATAATAAAAAACTTAAAATCATCTACTATCATGTTTAATTTATAGTAACTGCAATTAACCTATATACATGCTCTTAACAAATCACTTGTATTTCTACAAGCTTAAGCACATAATTGACAATAAAAATTAAAAGAAAAACAAAAACAATTTAAACCAATTTTCTATGTTACCCCCACACTTTAGGTAACACATTGTTCTCAATTTGTAGCCCTGAAAGGATAAAGAAAGAAGTTACTCAATTGATCATGGTATTGCAATGGTCTTATGGTAGGTGACTCCTTCTATGTTTATTTCTAGTTTGGATATGTTGTGTTTCTTTTATGTGGGTTTCCTGCACAGAAAACTCAAAGCAAAACAAATATATAAAATCTAATGTTAGTCATATTCCTAAAACTATTCAAAGTTAATTCCAGTACTTTAAAATAAAAAGAACACTTCAATTTTCTTCATCCTCTTCTTCTGCCTCTTATCCTTCTTCTTCATTATCACCTCCATTTTCTCTCTCTCACTCTTCTTCTTCATGATGAGTTGGCATTGGATTAAGTAGGTCCAACTGATAATTAGGAACTCTTATGTTGTAACACCCCAAACCCGGTCAATACACCACGACCGAATCTGGCATGTTACGGGGGGAAAACGTATTTGAGAAGTTAGGTTTCCGGATAAAGGTTTGATGAAAACTCTTTGCTGTATTTGTACTTTGTAAAAAAAATCTTGAGCATGATTGTTGTAAAACAGATAGTGCATTTTGCTAACCCGGAAGTTTTGGAAACTTAGTTGAATCTAATAGTAAAACCAATTCATATCATTTAGAAATATGAGTTATTCCTTTTAGTTGCTTATAAACATTTTGAACTTAGTTTAAGTTTGAAAAACATTTGAGTTGCATTTAAATTACCGCGTGATACCCGATGGTAGAGTTTAAAACATGTCGCTTTGTAGTTTTGAAAACCTTGTCTTTCCAAGTTTTATCGATTATTACCCAATATTTAGTTAAGGCATATTTGAAATTAAATTTAAGCATAAAATAACCAAAGTATAATTTTAAAAGGCTCATATAATCCCAACAAAATCAAATGAAATTAAATAATGTAAAGTACCAAGTTTGAAAATCGCATGAGTCCGAATTTATTTTTGGCATGGTCACCTCGAGTCCACCTTTACCCATGTCCGCGATCTAAGTGTCACCTGAAATGATAAGGAGAAGGTGAGTCGCAAGACTCAGTGCATAAATCCCCTCCGATGAATGCAACATACTAACACACATCATAACAAAGCAATACAATTAATGCACCCGATCCTAACCATCCATAACACCTTTTTCTACCCGTGTGGTACCAAACCACCGGTGGTGCCAAACCACCGGTGACCCAAAGTCACGATATCCATTAAGTTGGTGCTAAACCACCGTGACCCAAAGTCACAATAATCCATCGTGGGGCCAACCCACGTGATACCAAATCACCGCGACGATCCCAGATCTCAAAAGTGGGGCCAACCCACGGTGGTACTAAGCCATGTGGACGAGTCGCTATGAGGTGCTAAACCTCCGTGTCCTAAAGACACAAATGTGATACTAAATCACCGTGACCAAGTCACGAATAGTCAAGTTGTGGGGCCAACCCACGGTGATACCAAATCACCGGTGACGATCCCGTAATATCAATCGTGGGGCCAACCCATCGTGGTACTAAACCACTGGGACAAGTCGCTATGAGGTGCTAAACCTCCGTGACCCAAAGTCACAATAAATCGATCTGTGGTACCAAACCACGGAGGTGCCAAACCTCCGTGTCCCAAAGACACGGATATCATATTCCCCTCCTCTCACATCGCCCATAAACATACCATATCGATGCAAAACGTGCAAATCATGCAAATCATGCTAATATGTTTAGTGTAGCATCTCATAATACATACATCATAGATCATGATATCATATCAATAACAGAACTCGAAATGAAATGAACTTACCCGAATCCGTGCACATACCCCATAAGGTATCATATTAATCAACCATACTGTTTCGGCTTTATTAAGCAATCAGGTTATTAAGCATATTACTAAGTAAAGAGTGTGTTAGTTTACACACCTGTTAATACGCAAGCCTTAATCCCAAAGAACCGATCTAAGACCCTCGATTACCTTGCTCCTATAATCGGCCAAACATGAGATTAGCAACCTATACCAATCGGCCAAACCAAATAACTTAAGAGGGTTAACGCCAAACCTTATTTTATGAATGATTTGGTTTCCTACCAAATCCCGAACCAACAGATGGTTCCACTGACAATCGGCCACACCCTGATAGGAAGAACAGTTAATCCTTTGAAGGCTTTGGCTTAACAAAACTAAGAGAATAGACTAACAAAACCAACCCTTACCACCACTTACCAACCGTTCACTCTAAAGTGGAGGCTTCGCTTGACTGCTTCGAAATTCGGACACCCTATAACAAAATGGTTCCAAAGCAATCAATTAGCATACTCCTAATCAAATGCCGAATCAACTCTTACCTTGCAAAAGTCGTTAGAGAACAAGGAGGGGAAGAAATAGGCATTCGGCCTAGCACTAACCTTCCTCTAAAAACCCGATTGGAGAAAAAAGAGAAGAGATCCACACCACACCAATATTCGGCCAATATGAAAACTACTAGATGAAGGGAAGTTTCGGCTATGGATGCTTAACACTACCTATGGTACGGCTTGAGTGGTAAGAGAGGAAGGGAAGAAGTGAGATGGAGATAAGGTTTCGGCAAAAAGGGTTTCAAGAAGAACCAAGAAAATGAAAGTAAAAGAAGAGGAAAAAGGTACTTTCGACTTTGAAAGAAAAAGAAAGAGAGAAAGTGTTTTGGGGAATAACTTTCGGCTATCAAGGCTTCAAGAGAAGAAAGGAAGTATGAGAAGAGAGAATGCTAGTTTCGGCTTAACACAAATGAAAAAAAAATAAAAAGAAAAGGAAGAGAGCATTCGGCTGCCAAAGAAAATGATGGAAGAAAACAAGGCAAGTTTCGGGAGGTGCAGATGTTGCTTGGGGATTTTCAGTTTTCAATGAAGAAAGAAAAGAAAAAAAACACAAATGCTAAACTCCTTTGAAAATTCAGCTAGGCACTAGACTAAGGCTGGCCGAAAGTCACCCAAAAATTGCCAAAAGAATTTCGGCACTCCCCACTTACACCTGCCAAACCTGCCACTCCCCCCCCACATGAAGACTCCAACATTCGGCCACCTCCTAAACTCACTCATGGCCACTAATTCAAACCGATTTGAATTAGTCAAATCCCTTAATTCACTCCTTGCCCACCATTTGAATTATTTGACTTGGTCTATGGTAGAGTTTGAACTACACACTACTTTTCCTCCTCCATGCATCAAAATGGAAGCAAAAAGTGAGGCTTCTGCAGCTCGAACACACGACCTCTTCCCCCTTGCAAGGCATCACACACACAAGCTCTAAGTGGCGCCTTCCTTGCCACTCTACTAGCTCCATTCTTGTGCTAAAAATCCCCCTAAAAATACCTATAACCTCTAGCTCCTTCAACTCCATTCACTTAAAGCTTAAAAACTAAAATTTTCTCTACCACTCGAGCTTACACTAGGCTTACAACTAAGCCCCAAAACATCAAAAACAACCACACTGTAGATCAAACACATGCAAATAATGCAATAACAAAAATAGCCCCTATTCCAGGATATTACAGTTCTACCCCCCTTAAAAATAATTTTGACCTCGAAATTACCTGATCAAAAGAGTTAAGGGTACTGCTGCCTCATCGCATCCTCTGGTTCCCACGTAGCTTCTTCCACACCATGGTTTTGCCATAGCACTTTTACCAAAGGAACTGACTTCCTACGCAGGACTTTCACATCTCGATCTAGAATCTGCACTAGTTCCTCCTCCATGGTCAAATCCGGATTCACCTCGATATCTTCCACTGCTATGACATGCGATGGATCTGAACGATATCGCCTAAGCATCGAAATGTGGAATACGTCGTGAATCTGACTTAGCTCTGTTGCCAATTCAAGCTGATAAGCTACCGGTCCCACTCGTCTCAGTACCTTATACGGCCCAATAAACCTTAGACTTAACTTGCCTTTCCTCTCGAACCTTAACACTTTCTTCCATGGCGAAACCTTCAGAAAGACCTTATCACCCATGGCAAACTCTATATCTCTACGCTTAAGATCAGCGTAAGACTTCTGCCTGTCCAAAGCTTCCTTCAATTGAGCCTGAATCAACTTAACCTTGTCTTCAGTCTCTGCGACCAACTCTGGTCCTAACATCTGACGTCCACCCAACTCCGTCCAACATGTAGGTGAGCGACACTTCCTACCATACAATGCCTCATATGGTGCCATCTTGATGCTTGGTTGGTAACTATTATTGTAGGCGAACTCTGCTAATGGTAGAAACTCTTCCCAACTACCTCTCAAGTCCGTAACACAACCCCGTAGCATATCCTCTAAGATCAGATAACCTTTTCTCGATCGCCCATCGATCAAGGGTGAAATGCCGCGGTTGAAATCCAAACGTGTACCCAGAGCCCGATGCAACGCTTTTCGTAACCTTGACGAATCTGGGATCCCTATCCGAGATGATCGACATCGCACACCGTGTGACCTCACTATCTCGACACATACTTCGCTAACCTCTCAAGTGAGTAATCCACCTCACCGAATGAAGTGAGTCGATTTAGTCAAACGATCCACAATTACCCAAACCGAGTCCTTCTTGCTAGGCGAAGAGGTAATCCACCGATTTAAATCCATAGTTATTCTTTCCCACTTCCATTGTGGAATCTTCACAGTCAAGCAACCGACGCAGAATCGATGTTCACCTTGACCCATCGACATGTCGACACTTTCCTACAAACTCTGTCACTTCCTTCTTCAAACCCGACCACCAAAACTGCTCTTTTAGAACTCGATACATCTTACTACCTCCAGGATGCATAGTGTAGGGACTGCTATGTGCGTCCTGAAGAATCTTCTACCTTAACTCAATATCCTCGGCATACAAGCTCTCCCTTGAAAACACAAAGACCCCATCACTAGACAAATCAGAACCCTCCAAACTACCATTCTCGCACTTGCAACCTCTGCGATTCGTAACCTCATCCTCTAACTGCTTTCTCCTTAATCGCTTCAACCCACGAGGCTTAACTCGCAATTCTACCGTAATACTTCCGTCGCCATACAAACTCAAATGGGCAAACAACGCCTTAAGTCCGCTATAACCTTACGGCTCAACGCGTGTCGCCACCACGTTAGCCTTGCCGGATGATACTCAATCGAATAGTCGTAATCCTTTAGCAACTCAATCCATCTGCACGCCTCAAATTCAAATCCTTCGAGTCAAAAGGTACTTCGACTCTTGTGATCTGTGTAGACTATCGATCTCTCTCCGCATAAGTAGTGCCTCCAAATTTTCAAGGCGAAGACTATCGCCGCTAACTCCAAGTCGTGCGTCGGATAATTAACTTCATGTGGCCTTAGCTGCCGAGATGCGTAAGCCACAACCTTCCCTTTCTCAGATCAAGACATAACCCAAACTCAGATGTGATGCATCGCAATATACTATGAATTCCTTTCCTGCTCTGGTTGAATTAGAACCGGAGCTTCAGTTAAAATCTTCTTCAACTTGTCAAAACTCTCCTGTTGCTTCTCAGTCCAAACGAATGGAACCCCTTTTCTTAACAACTTGGTCATCGGCGTTGCGATCAACGAAAATCCTTCTACAAATCTTCGGTAGTACCCTGCCAAGCCCAGAAAACTCCGAATCTCCGCCACCGACTTAGACGGCTTCCAATCCAAAACCGCCTCAATCTTCCAAGGATCCACTCTAATCCCCTCAGCTGACACCACATGACCCAAGAAGGTTACCTCCCTCAGCCAGAACTCGCACTTACTAAACTTAGCATAGAGCTGTTTCTCCCTCAGAATCTGCAACACAACTCGCAAATGCGCATCATGCTCCTTCTCAGTCCTTGAATACACCAAGATGTTGTCAATAAAACCACGATTTAACCGATCCAAATCGTTGGAACACCCTATTCATCATATCCATGAATGCTGCCGGCGCGTTAGTCAACCCAAATGGCATTACTAGAAATTCATAGTGCCCATACCGAGTACGAAACGCCATCTTGCAGATATCTGCCTCCTTCACCTTTAACTGGTGATACCCAGACCTTAAATCGATCTTTGAGAATACCGATGCACCCTTCAGCTGATCAAACAAGTCATCTATCCATGGCAACGGATACTTATTTTTGAACGTCAGCTTATTCAAATGGCGATAGTCTATACACATCTGCATAGTACCGTCTTTCTTCTTGACAAAGAGTACCGGCGCTCCCCAAGGTGAAACACTTGGCCTGATAAAGCCTCGGTCCAACAACTCCTGGATCTGAGCCTTAAGCTCTACTAACTCTTTAGGCGCCATCCTATACGGAGCAATAGACACTGGCATAGTTTCGGGTAATAGATCTATTCCAAACTCAACCTCACGATCATGTGGCAATCCCGAAAGCTCCTTTGAAACACATCAACAAATTCCTTAACTGTTCGGACCTTCCCTACAGCAGACTCCTTAGCCTCTAAGGCATACACATGAACCACATATGCTTCACAGCCCTTCCTGACCATCTTCTCAGCTTTCAGAGCAGACACCATGTTGGATAAGTAATTCCTTCTATTGCCTATCATAACCACCTCGTCACCCTTAGCCGTCCTTAGAACCATGCACTTAGCTGCGCAATCCAACCTCGCCTGGTACTTAACCAACCAGTCCATCCCAAGAATCAGGTCGAACTCTCCAAACGGTAGTTCCACCAGATCAGCCTCAAGCACTACCCCTTGGAGTTCTAGAGGTACATCTCTATACAGCTTATCTACAATTATAGAGTGACCTAGAGGGCTAATTACAGTCATCCGCCTAGAAGATATCTCAGAGTCTAAATCCATGGTCTTCACTATGCTACTTGCAACGTATGAATGCGTTGAACCTACATCAATCAAAGCAGTAAATGGAGAACCAAAGATCAAGAACGTACCAGTTATGACGTCCGGTGCGTCGCCCTCCTCTCGGTGCCTCACTGCATACACTAACCCAAGTTATCTTGCCTCGAATCATCTGCCTCGCCCGATGCTCATGGCCTCGACCGTAACCATTACCTCCTCTCGCCATTACCACGACCCTCTGCGGTGGCGGTCCATTATTTCAAACCGAGTATGTACGACCTTCAGATCAATCCTAGCCAACTTATTGACAGGTCCCTCACATGGTGGTCCAATGAACCACACTCAAAACATCCTCTTCCACCACCCAACATCCTCCCCAATGAGCTTTCCCACAACGGTTACACTGTGGCGGTCCCTGATTAGCAACGATGAACCTACCAGACTGATTCGGCCTTTTTGTTTAGCCCTTTTCTGAGGATTACCTGATGACCCAGAAGATCCAAAACTCCGCTTATGCCTGTTCCTATCCACGTTCTGCCTCACAGACTCATTAACCCCTTTGGCTACCTTAGCCTTTTCTACTAGGACGGTAAACTCACGCTCCTGCTGTGGAGCAATCAGCAACCTTAATTCATCTCTCAGACCATCCTCGAATCGAACACACCTCTCGTGTTCAGCAGCCACCATGCCCCTAGCATGCCGACTCAGCCTCAAGAACTCTACCTCGTACTCCAACACAGACTTACTCCCCTGTACCAGCCTCAGAAATGCCTTCTGTTGATCATTAATGTAGCTAGATCCAATGTATTTTTTTATGATATGTAGCCTTAAAATAATCCCAAGTAAGATCTTTCGCTGCAGCACTGTCCCGAACCGTGAGCGACCACTGGTATGACTCATCTCGAAGAAGTGATACTATCCCCTTTAGCTTCTCCTCAGCAGTCAGGTCCAAATCGTCCATGATCCGCTCTGTCGCCTCCAGCTAATATTCAGCCGTGCTGGGAGCCACACCAGACACACCTCAAATACCTCAAATTTCATTTACTCTGAGTCATTCAGCCTGATTTTCGAGCTCTGCGCCTCCACCTACTCCACTACCCTTTCAGAACTCAGAAGATCGCTCGTGACACGCTGCGTCCCCCGCCTGTTTCCTAAAACTCACCACCTCTAGCTGGTGGTGGTACCGATATCTCATTCTCTGACCCCTGACCAGATCCTACGGGTTCAAAAACTGTCATCCTACCTCGACCACGTCCACGACCACGTCCACCTTGAGTGCTCATGACTAATATCTCGTCTTGTCTGATTAGAAGTTTATGCATTAGAAAATATTCCACTGTCCTTAAAGGCAAGAGTCTTATGAGTATCTCTTATTAAAGAAGTTTTGTTTTCGCGAGTCCACTGAGCCCTATCGATTTCAGTTTCTAAAGTAGTTTACTACCTCTAGTCATTCAGCCACATTGCATCAAAAATCTCAAGCAATAGTAAGGGGTACTTACCTGGGTAGATTGGTGCCAGAGTCTCGGTGCCATGCCTTTCAAACCATTTATTTAAAAATGACATCACTTAAACCAATCCTTAAAACATTTTGGGCCTCTGGCCCACAGCCGAGCCTTTGAACCTCGATCTGATACCACAATTGTAACACCCTAAACCCGGTCAATACACCACGACCGAATCTGGCATGTTACGGGGAAAACGTATTTGAGAGGTTAGGTTTCCGGATAAAGGTTTGATGAAAACTCTTTGCTGTATTTGTACTTTGTAAAAAAAATCTTGAGCATGATTGTTGTAAAACAGATAGTGCATTTTGCTAACCCGGAAGTTTTGGAAACTTAGTTGAATCTAATAGTAAAACCAATTCATATCATTTGGAAATATGAGTTATTCCTTTTAGTTGCTTATAAACATTTTGAACTTAGTTTAAGTTTGAAAAACATTTGAGTTCCATTTAAATTACCACGTGATACCCGATGGTAGAGTTTAAAACATATCGCTTTGTAGTTTTGAAAACCTTGTCTTTCCAAGTTTTATCGATTATTATCCAATATTTTGTTAAGGCATATTTGAAATTAAATTTAAGCATAAAAATAACCAAAGTATAATTTTTAAAAGGCCTTTTACAATCCCAACAAAATCAAATGAAATTAAACAATGTAAAGTACCAAGTTTGAAAATCAGTGCGAGTCTGAATTTATTTTTGGCATGGTCACCTCGAGTCCACCCGGCCCATGTCCGCGATCTAAGTGTCACCTAAAATGATAAGGAGAAGGTGAGTCGCAAGACTCAAAGTGCATAAATCCCCTCCCGATGAATGCAACATACTAACACACATCATATCAAAGCAATACAATTAATGCACCCGATCCTAACCATCCATAACACCTTTTCTACCGTGTGGTACCAAACCACCGGTGGTGCCAAACCACCGGTGACCCAAAGTCACGATATCCATCAAGGTGGTGCTAAACCACCGGTGACCCAAAGTCACAATAATCCATCGTGGGGCCAACCCACGTGTGATACCAAATCACCGCAACGATCCTCAGATCTCAAAAGTGGGGCCAACCCACGGTGGTACTAAGCCACGTGGACGAGTCGCTATGAGGTGCCAAACCTCCGTGTCTCAAAGACACAAATGTGATACCAAATCACTGGTGACCGAAGTCACGAATAGTCAAGTTGTGGGGCCAACCCACGTGTGATACCAAATCACTGGCGACGATCCCGTAATATCAACTGTGGGGCCAACCCACTGTGGTACTAAGCCACTGAGACAAGTCGCTATGAGTTGCCAAACCTCTGGTGACCCAAAGTCACAATAAATCGATCCGTGGTACCAAACCACTGGAGGTGCCAAACCTCTGGTGTCCCAAAGACACAGATATCATATTCCCCCTCCTCTCACATCACCCATAAACATACCATACTAATGCAAAACGTGCAAATCATGCAAATCATGCTAATATGTTTAGTGTAGCATCTCATAATACATACATCATAGATCATGATATCATATCAATAACAGAACTCTAAATGAAACGAACTTACCCGAATCCGTGCACATACCCTATAAGGTATCATATCAATCAACCATACTGTTTCGGCTTTATTAAGCAATCAGGTTCTTAAGCATATTACTAAGTAAAGAGTGTGTTAGTTTACACACCTGTTAATACGCAAGCCTTAATCCCAAAGAACCGATCTAAGACCCTCGATTACCTTGCTCATATAATCAGCCAAACATGAGATTAGCAACCTATACCAATCGGCCAAACCAAATAACTTAAGAGGGTTAACGCTCAAACCCTTACCTTATGAATGATTTGGTTTCCTACCAAATCCCGAACCAATAGATGGTTCCTCTGACAATCGGCCACACCCTGATAGGAAAAATAGTTAATCATTTGAAGGCTTTGGCTTAACAAAACTAAGAGAATAGACTAACAAAACCAACCCTTACCACGACTTACCAACCGTTCACTCTCAAGTGGAGGCTTCGCTTGACTGCTTTAAAATTCTAGAGACCCTATAACAAAATGGTTCCAAGACAATCGATTAGCACACTCCCAATCAAATGCCGAATCAACTCTTACCTTGCAAAAGTCGTTAGAGAACAGGGAGGGGAAGAAATAGGCATTCGGCCTAGCACTAACCTTCCTCTAAAAACCCGATTGGAGAAAAAAGAGAAGAGATCCACACCACACCAATATTTGGCCAATATGAAAACTACTAGATGAGGGGAAGTTTCGGCTATGGATGCTTAACACTACCTATGGTACGGCTTGAGTGGTAAGAGAGGAAGGGAAGAAGTGAGATGGAGATAAGGTTTCGACAAAAAGGGTTTCAAGAAGAACCATGAAAATGAAAGTAAAAGAAGAGGAAAAAGGTACTTTCGGCTTTGAAAGAAAAAGAAAGGGAGAAGGTGTTTTGGGGAATAGCTTTCGGCTATCAAGGCTTCAAGAGAAGAAAGGAAGTATGAGAAGAGAGAATGCTAGTTTCGGCTTAACACAAATGAAAAAAAAACAAAAAGAAAAGGAAGAGAGCATTCGACTGCCAAAGAAAATGATGGAAGAAAACAAGGCAAGTTTCGGCAAGGTATAGATGTTGCTTGGGGATTTTCGGTTTTCAATGAAGAAAGAAAAGAAGAAAAAAAACACAAATGCTAGACTCCTTTGAAAATTCAGCTAGGCACTAGACTAAGGCTGGCCGAAAGTCACCCAAAAATTGCCAAAAGAATTTCGGCACTCCTCACTTACACCTACCAAACCGGCCACTCCCCCCCACATGAAGATTCTAACATTCGGCCACCTCCTAAACTCACTCATGGCCACTAATTCAAACCGATTTGAATTAGTCAAATCCCTTAATTCACTCCTTGCCCACCAATTGAATTATTTGACTTGGTCTATGGCAGAGTTTGAACTGCACACTACTTTTCCTCCTCCATGTCGTCAAAATAGAAGCAAAAAGTGAGGTTTCTGCAGCTCGAACACATGACCTCTTCCCCCTTGAAAGGCATCACACACACAAGCTCTAAGTGGCGCCTTCCTTGCCACTCTACTAGCTCCATTCTTGTGCTAAAAATCCTCCTAAAAATACCTATAACCCCTAGTTCCTTCACTCCATTCACTTAAAGCTTAAAACTAAAATTTTTCTACCACTGAGCTTACACTAGGCTTACAACTAAGCCCCAAAACATCAAAACAACCACACTGCAGATCAAACACATACAAACAATGCAATAACAAAAATAGCCCCTATTCCAGGATATTACATATGTTGTTCCTTTGTGCGAATTCTTGAAGAACCGGACTCGTTTCTTGTATCCATTGTATCATTCCGTCTATTTTTGCTTCACAGCTCTCACATATTATTCTTTGAGGTGTCATCTTTCCTTTTCTTTTGTACAAGGCAAGGACATCCATCTTTTCCTTTCTTTTCTAGTTCCAGTCTATATTTACTTTCAATTGAGTTCCACATACCGAGTGTATATAGAATCACCAATTAAACTCTTTGTTGGGTGCATGAATTGCTCGTTCTCTTTCATAGGAACCTCTGCGCTTTTTCAAAGTGTTGTCACGAGATGGGGAAAGAAAATCCCAACCTTTTGGCCACTGAAAAATGCTTCATACTTTGATAGATCCATTTCCCTATGCATATCTGTTTCCTCTTTAAAATGCCATATAATAGAATAGCTCAGAATGTATTGACATTAGAAACATTATGAGTAGGTGTAATTCTAGTGCAAATAAATTGCATCCACATATTAGCTATAGGAAGCATTATAGCTAGATTAAAATTTGTCAGTAGTTCAGTATCTGGTCAGAGATTCGATTCGCCTTGATTTTTAGTTCGATACTTAACAATGCTTTCCATATTAACATCTTGAAATCGCTTAAGATTAGTATTTTCTAAGTAGTCAAAATTATAATATGGAGCATCATAATATTTACAAATCCTTTTCGGGGAGAATGTCAAATCCTTCCCTTTTACTATTACAGTTTTCCACATGACTCCATGTGGCCTCTGGGTTTCCTCATGCCTAAGAGTAGTATAAAATTCATGAATGAGTGGGATAATATTCCTGAATGAGTGGGATAATAACATTTTGTTTTGAGATCGAGCAAAAATGTTCCCATTTATGATATCATACTAAGGACCAAATTTCATAGCAAAAAAACCATCGATGGTTTGAATCTCCTTTCCTGAATAAAGATTTTACCTTAAAGCTTGAG
The DNA here is from genome assembly GCA_025506655.1 of Gossypium rotundifolium. Classification (NCBI taxonomy): domain Eukaryota; kingdom Viridiplantae; phylum Streptophyta; class Magnoliopsida; order Malvales; family Malvaceae; genus Gossypium; species Gossypium rotundifolium. Next base: position 59,949,941 of record CP106730.1, read on the forward strand.
AAAATACTTCTCGGTAATTTGTTTTTGAAATTTTAAAGGATTTGAAACCACCTGTGATTTTTGTACGTTAGTTTTTCAACTATTCCTAGGAGGCATATCCAATATTAAAACTTTAGAAAAACTAATTGAAGTTAAGCAATGTATTTCACAAGCAATGGAATAGTAAAATTCAAGTTTGGAACTTTTAAACTCGTATAAATTCCTTGGGAAGCTTGCTCATTGCCGTTCCTTTGATTATTTTCCTTTTGCTTCTACAAGAAATCAGCTTAAAAGAAGAAATAATGTGCAACAAAATAATTACACAAAGTGGAAAGAGGTTTAGGGTTTAGAATGTTATAAGAAAATTTGAAGGATTTGGGAGAATTTAAATGTTAAGAGAGTTTTAATCTTAGGTTAAAATAGTTTTTAGTTTTTTAAAATGGTTTTTTTAGGCTAAAAAATTGGGCTAAAACATGGTTTATGCCATTAGGTTGCATGACCGTGTCAAGTCAACCTTTTAGAATATTGCAACAATGACGCGACACACGAGTTTTATGTCACGACATCCCTGACAATTTGCTGTTGTTACGACATTAGGGTTCAATGTCGCGACACACTCTAAAATTTTGAAAGCCTGAGTATATTGTGTTTTGTGTCGCGACACGGAGATGCTATGCCGCGACATCGGGATAATTTTCTTGATTTTATCGATTCTAGATGCAGTGTTGCGGCAAGAGGTTTTGTGTTGTGACACTGACTCTGTTTCAACCCAAATTTCCAATTCTCAATGTGTCTCGGTCTATGTTTAAACAAAAAATTAATATAATATAAACTATTAGTTAGTTAAATATATAATAATATACGTAGGATCAAAATTTTAAATTTAAAAAGTTCAAGTTTGGTTGCCGAATTCATCTGTTAGCTCTGTTAGTATACCCATGGATGCTTCTTTGGTTATATCAGTATTCATCCAATGTCCATCACGCCGCTTCACCTTCTTTATTTTATTTCGTTATTGACACTTGCTCTTCCGACCTACATTAATTACAAAGAACACTTTCTGTGACTTAGGGTAGTTAGACTTTTGGATAGTTATTTCATAACATTGTCTCCCTAATCTTTTTCTGTTAACGTCATCTTGTTGGTAATCACATTTAAAAAATTCAACTTCTCTATTGATCTTCATGGTTAATTCATTTTTTCAAATCAATGGTGGATTTTGACGCTACTAAGAATGGCCAACCTAACAAGATAGGTATTTCATGGTCTTCCTTGAAATTGAGTATCACAAAATCTGCTGGAATGATGAAGTTGCACACTTTGACCAACACATCTTCCAATACTCCTTTCGGATGCGCTAAAGATCTGTTAGCCACCTATAATGTAATCTGAGTGTTTTTCAGGTCCCCTAACCCATGTTTTTCATATATAGATAGAGGTATTAAATTTATGCTAGCTTCTAAATCACATATGGCTTTACTAAAGTGAATATTTTCTATTTCTATGGGGATTGTAACACTTCCCATGTCTTTTCGTTTTTGAGAAACCTGTCTAGATGTGATCGCACAACATAAGGTGCTTATGTTAACTTGTTTCCTTGTTTTAATTTTCCTATGCCTAGACATGATTTCTTTTAGGAACATGGCGTGCATAAGGACTTTTTCATTTAAATCAATGAGAGGCAAGTTAACATTTAACAATTTGAATAAGTTCAAAAAACTTTAAAATCATATTCATCTCATCTTTTTTTTTCTTCCAACCATTAAGGGAATGGCACTTTTGAAAGTAGTGGTTCATCTTCCGACTCAGCTGCTGGTTTGGCTATCTACTCTGGTTTCGATTCTTCATCAGCTTCTTGGGGTACTATTGAAGATCTTTAGTATTCTCTTTGGTTTCATCTTGTGTTAGGGTCTCTGGGATACTCAGTACATTGTTAGAACGGAGGGCAATTACTTTAACATGCTCTTTCCCTTCCTTTGGAGGATTATCCTCAGTATTACTAGGAATGCAAGTGTCAATTTGTCTCTTAATGTCTCTATCATGCCTCATATTTTATTTATTATTTTGTACTAATTTATGTCACAAGAATTAAATTGTATTAGTGGTTAAGTGTGCCAAATGTTTCCAAAATTTTCCAAGTTCAAGCCCCCATTATCACATCTTTTTAATTAATTTTTTGACAAATTTAGCTAAGTGTGAACGCCCTTCTCATCCAACTCATGTTACCATACTAGGGAAGATTATTTCCTTGATTATAAGGTCAACATTCCCATTTTGCTTCCCTTTTCACTCCCATGATCCACTTTTAGTGCCATTGTGCCCTCAACTTGCCAAAACTCTCCCCTTACCTTACCTTGGCTGGCCATGCACTTAGACTCATTTCAGTTTCTATTTTTTTCTCATCCTCTTGCTCCTCCACTTCCTTTTGTCGCCCATTCTAATTTCTCCTCCATTGTCTCTCTTTTTTTCTTTCTTTTCCCAACCTCAAAAACCTTTCCCCCACCACACCGTTGTCGTCGACCACCACCCAAATTTTTTATTTTTCTTCTTTTCTTCCCCTCTTCTCGTAATCAATTTCTTTAACATCTCAAATCTAATTTTTATTTATCTAAGGTTTATTCTCAACAAAATTTTCTAACTTTTTATTTTATTTATCATAATGTTGAATCCTCCTCTTTAGACAACCTTTCGTGGGAAGTTGTTCAACCCATTTCCTCTGTTATAGCATAAGTATCTTACCAAAACGATTAATTGAAGGTTTTTTATTTGTTAACTTGTACTAATACATGTGTAGGTCTTAACCATAGTGACTTAAAAATTGAGCTCTCTCGCTTGAAGTTGGAATTAGGATCTTTGCATTTTGATCCAAGATGTGGGGATTTCTTTTATTTGTAACACCCTAACTCAGATCCAAATCCATTGAAATAGGTTACAAAGGCATTATCGTAAAATCGTAACATCAAAACATTCATTCAAAATCATTTCATGAATCACATCATATTCCATTTAACACATGCATAACGTCCCTTAATCGAGCCTTCGAGGCCTTAAAAAAACTTTAGAAATGGTTCGGGATAAAATTAGAAACATTTAAAACTTCAGGAAAAATGGAAAATTTCACACTGCAGAGGCCACATGACCGTGTCACTAATAAACCATAAAAGTAACATATTTTAACCCTATATTTAATAGGCTTTTGGATGATTTAGCCCTTAAATTATGTAAAAAGGTGCTTTTAATCCTTTTTTTCATGTTTATACTCAGGAAAGCACTTGAGGATAAAAAGAACACAAAACGGGTTTAAAACGGAGTAATTGGGCCTCAGCAAGAAACCAACACATGGCCCAAAGCCTGCACAACTGTGTCTCGATGATTACCTAGAGCACGGCCTAACTCACGAGTTGCACGGTCGTGCATCATCTCATTACCACATACGGGCGTGCCTGGTGATCTGCATGGTCGTGTCCAAAACGACAAAACCAAGGCACGACCCAACCCTAAAATTATCTGGGTGTAAAAGCAAGCGTTCTCGCCAGGGAATGAGCAATTTCACTCGAAATTGGATGCTTGAAGCCAAAGAAACGTACTCCTAAGTCTACTCAAACACCCTAATAGTAATTCTACTTAAAGGAGATACTTAGGAGCCAAGTATAGCATCCCAAAGACTATATAAACAACCCAATGCAGACATTAAAGAGAGCTTTTTGGTAGAGGCTGCCAAAGCATTCATCTTTTAGGAAGTCACTTGAAGATAGCTAGTTGATACATCTCAAGAAGTTGGAACTCCATTCAGGACGGAGGATCTCTTCTTCAATTCCTTCAGGGGGTTTTAGGGAGTTCTTATGTTTTGTTTATTCTTTACTCTTGAGATGTTTTCATATTTAGTTATGCACTAAACCCCTCAGATACCTGAAGAGGATGAAACCTATGATGGATTTTGTTATTTGATTTCTAAATTATATGATAAATACTTAGTTTGTTCTTAATTATGTTACTTAATTTAATCTGATATGCTTAGATGGAGGAGGAATAGACCCCGCCTAAGAGTAGATCTAGCATAATTGAGCGGAGTTGATCAGGCGCCTAGAGATAAGGTTACGAGATTTTGCCAGATTAGGGTGAAACCTAATATGGGAATCCATTGATCGATTTACTGCTTCCTTAGGGGGTTATTGTAAGAGAATGAGAGTTCCACTAATTAACCTAAGGTCAGCTGTTATTCACCTCGAGAGAGGGTTTAATATAGGTTAGGGAGTCTCACGGATCAAGCTAAGTAAAGAAATCATATGGTTTGGGGAATAAATAATATGTGAAGTCATAGGTGGATTCTTCCTGAGGGTATCGTCTTTATCAACTGAGTTTTCCTAAAGTCTTTCTCCAATTCAATCTTTTGTCTTTGCATTTAGTTTAAGTATTTCATTAGTTTAATAATCCAATCATTCCATATTTTAGGCTAAATAATAGAAAGAAAGTGAGTAGTAGTACTTTTAGGTTCCCTTAGGTTTGATAAGATATTCTGCCTGAGCTATACTACTGTTCGATAGGTGCGCTTGCCTCTATTGTTGTTGCAGTCAGTCTACAGGTTTGATCACTCTTTTATAAATATTAAAACTCGACTGTTTTGATAGGATTAGTCACTCTCAAAATGCAACCTTAAAAAACCTACAGGAGACACACGGCTAAGATACACACTCGTGTCTTGGACTGTGTGGACTAAAAATAGGCCATTATCAAGCCATTTTCCTCACCCAAAACTTAGTCACTTATACAAGCCAAAAACACCTATTTTCATGCATCCAAATTGTACCTAACATATACATATTCAAGCTAGATCATCATACCATTTAATCATACAACCAATATGCCTAAAAGGCACTTCAATCACATAATCAAACTTGATTATACATTTGCTAAGTTTAGCAATAGATTAACCAACTATTGGAACATATACATATTCAAGCTAAATTTTGAAAATGTTGTGGGCTTCAAAACCCAAGGCCGAGAGTTTAAAACTGGGCTCTGATACCAAGTTGAAACACTCCAAACCCGACCCAAAAAGCCTGACCGGATTTGTTATGTTCCTCGAGTAAAACCTCAGTAAATTCTCGATTTGTTTAAGAAAAACTTGATGATTTTTGAATAAAACAGATTAACTTAAAGATCAGGTTGAAACCAATTTGTAAAGTAAATTTGTATCTTCTTAAAATATCATTTTAAGAGAAATTAATAAGTTAAAAGAAAACCAAATTTAATGAAAAATTTATTAATATTGTGAAAATATATTTTATTTTCAAAAGCAGTTTAAATTATTTATCAAAAACCATTTAGTTATTTAATTAATAATTGTTCATGGCGTAATAAAAATAAATCCAAACACAAAATTAAAAACAGTTCATAGTGGCCTTATTACATAAAAATAGCAAAACCCATAATAAATTCTAAGTAGTAAAATAAGCTTAATAAGTTTAATTAGGAAAATCTCCAAAGTACTTTGTTTGAACATTGGCCACCACGTAGTCCTCGCTGACCCGATCCATCGCGCTAAGAGTCATCTGAAAAATTATCCCACAAAAGGGGTGAGTCATAAACTCAATGTGTAACACATACATTAAAAAGCCCATTTGATCATAGCCTTTAAGCCCATTAATAACACATATAGCCATAGGCCCATTTTTAGTCATATTTAGCCAAAAGCCCATTTTTATAGCAAATCAAATAAAAATCATTTAGAAATCACATGGATATTTATATAATGAAATGCAAACCCAAGCCCACCTAAATATCCATCCGCTACACAGCACCCGTACCAACTAATCACACCGTAGGGATTACTAAATTGACCATCCATCCGCTACACACCATCGAAGGCGATTCTTCGTATCAACATGCACATCGCCTTATAATTTTGTGGCAAGGCCACCGCATAAATGTAATCAAGTCACCAGATTCAAAAATATGTGACCAAGTCACCAGATTCACATATACGTGACCAAGTCACCAGATTCACATATGTGACCGAAGTCACCGGATAATGTGGTAAAAACCACCTAATACTTCCCCTTTATCAATTTTACCCGTATGCCCATGCACACACATATTATTCAGTTTTCATGCCATTTACCCCAAAATCATAACATAGTCATACTTATTTCACATTTATGCATATAGCAAAATTAACGAAGTATTGGGGTAAACATAGCTGAATATCGCATACCATTGAATGGTACCCGCAACCATTATTACACATATTTTCATACAAATCACATTTAATATATATCTATGAGATTTTAATATAATGTTACACACCTTATGACTGTGAGAACGATACCTTCCCGCTCATCAACACCTAGTTAATTATCACACTTGATTAGTATACACTATTACTAATAAAACTATACTATTGATGAGAGATATAAAACCTTACCCTCGAATTCTCGAACAACCGTTATTTGTGGTTTTTCTCCGCTAGATTGATCAAAACCCGCTGACAACCCACTAACGAAAAGTGGTTCGGTTGTACGCACGACTTCAAATAACCGATCTTCGTTAGTAGAGGGTCCACAACCCGTGGAAAATCTCAGATACCGACATGACCCTTCATTTGAAGTTTGAGGGTAAACAGAGCCTCCTCTCTTCCAAACACTCCGTACAGCTCTTTTCGAACTATCTTGTTAGTCTTGAAATCACCCCTAAAATAAAGTTGATTACTAAAATATCTAAAAGAAACGATATAACCGAAAGTGATAATCCTTACCTTGGATGATTTCGAAAGATCTCTCCTTAAATGTTGGTTTCAAAAAGGATTCTTAACAATCCCTTCCAAAGTTTTGACCTAGGAGAAAATGAGAGAATTAAGTTTCTAAATCGGCTATTCTAAAAGAAATAATTAAAACACTTAACAAAAATCCTTACTTAACCACTTGAAGATTCGGCCTTGACAAAGTAGAAAAAAAGAAATGATGCTTTCGGTTTGAATAAAAAGAAGAGAAAAATATGATGTTTTTGGCTATGGTGGTTTCGGGTTTTTAACAAAAGAAAAGAAAGAAGAAGATGAAAATAGAGAATGGGAGTTTTAGACTTAGCAAGGTAAATGAGAAGAGAAATTTGAGAGAAAGGGATGATTTGCTTTTTGGTAAAAATGGTTTCAGTTGAAAATGAAAAAGAAAGAAAAATGAAAGGAGAAAGAAAGAGAAAAGGAAGAAAAAGATAATGATAATGATGATTTCCAAACGAAAAGAGATGAGTTTAGGGACTTATGTGCATTCGGCCATGAGGGAAAAAGTGAAGAAAATAGGTCTTTGAACTTTGGTACTTTCGGTTACAAAGAGGAAGAAAAAGAAAGACTTCTCAAATCGAAATGGCAAATTGCAAAAGACCAAAAGACGAGAAAAAGGATTCTCTTTTGTGTAGATAAGCATTCGGCTATGAACAAGGTTTTGGAGAGAAAATTGGTTAAAAATTTTGGCCAACTAACACCCTAATGCATTATGCAAAAATTCGGCCAACCTTACCAACATAATCCCCTTTTTCCTCCTCAATTTTTCCCCATCAATCCTTTGATTCCAAACACAATTAAACCTTCTCCCCTTAGCCCCTAAAGCCGACTAGGTACATGGTCAAATGACCATGAAAAAGCTTTCAAAACACCCTCATTTCTTCAAGCCTTTTGTCCCCCTATCTTACCATATCTTCATGATCCCATGCCATAACTTCTAGCTTGCCTTTTTCATAAGGTCTACTAACCAAAAATAAGAAGATGACCATCCATTCTAGAATAGTCTTGGCCGACACTATAGGAAAGAAAACAAAAATTAAAAATTCTTCCACTTGCTAACTAGGGATTCAACCTCTCCTCAAGCATTCATCCATGCGCCCTTTTCGCAAAGAGTAATCAACCCTAATCGGGATAAATGTGAATTTGATTTCATTAATCGGTCCACTATCACCCATATCGAGTCTTTCTTAGTAGGCGTGCTCACAAGAGGAAGCCCACTAACAAAGTCCATGGTGATTCTCTCCCACTTCCTTATGTAAATATTTATCACCGTACGAGTAATGCCCCGAAGGTACTTGATGTTCAAACTCCTCCCCTTGACTTGTCGACACGCTAAGCACTTTCCTACAAACTCCGTGAATCTTCCGCTTAAGACCATATAAGCCACCAAAACTGAATCGATCTCGCAAATCTTAACAAAGATAACTTACTTCCTTCAAGATGCATAGCATATGGACTACCATGCGACTCTCAAGAATCTTTTGCCTCAACTCCCGATCCTCAAGATACGACTTTACCTTTGAAACACAATACCCCATCGTTGTTAATACCAAAATTTTCTAATTCCCCATTCTGTACCTGCCGTAGTTTTGCACTTAGATCATCGTCTATCAATTGTTTCTCTTTCACTTGACTCAACCATGTCGGCCTTACTTGTAATTTTGCCAACAAGCTTTCATCGTCATAAAGACTAATATGTGCAAACATCGCCCTTAGATCTGACACCACTTTCTGACTTAGAGCGTCTGCCATCATATTCGCCTTGCTCGGGTGGTACTCAATAGAACAGTCGTAGTCTTTCAATAATTCTATCCACCTTCGCTGCCTCAAATTCAGTTCCTTCTGAGTCAGTAATATTTCAGACTCTTGTGGTCCGTATATATCACTGACTTTTCCCCGTATAAATAATGTCTCCAAACTTTAAGAGTAAAGACCACCGCTGCCAACTCCAAGTCATGCGTCAGGTAATTGACCTCGTGTGGCCTCAATTGTCGAGATGCATACGCAACTATTTTTCTGCCTTGCATCAGAACACATCATAATCCTGTGTGAGAAGCGCCACAATACACGACGAAATCCTTCCCTGCCTCAGGCTGAATCAAAATCGGAGCTTCAGTCAAAGCCCTCTTGAGCTTCTCAATGCTCTCTTGTTACTTATCAGTCCACACAAAAGGTACCTCCTTTCTCAACAATTTCGTTAAAGGTGCAGCTATCGATGAGAATCCTTCGACGAATTTTCTGTAGTAGCCAGCTAATCCCAATAAACTGCGAACCTCAATTACGGACTTAGGTGGTTTCCAATCTAGCACAGCTCAATCTTTCGAGGATCCACCCTTATCCCCTCTGCCGACACCACGTGGCCTAAAAACGTGACTTCCTTAAGCAGAAATTCACATTTTCTGAATTTGGCATATAGCTTCTTCTCCCTTAAAACTTGCAACACAATCCGGAGATGCTTATCATGTTCCATTTCAGACTTAGAATACACCAGGATGTCGTCTATGAACACCACGACGAATTGATCCAAGTAGGGTTGGAAAAATTCGGTTCATCATATCCATGAACGCAGCTTGGGCGTTCGTCAATTCGAATGGCATTACCATAAATTCATAATGCCTATATCTAGTTCGGAAAGCTGTCTTATGGATATCCGCTTCTTTCACCTTAAGCTGATGATACCCCGACCTTAGATCAATCTTTGAGAATACCATGGCTCCTTTAAGCTGATCGAACAAGTCGTCGATCCTCGGCAAAGGATACTTATTCTTGATGGTTAGCTTATTCAACTGCCGGTAATCTATACACATCCTCATTGTTCCGTCCTTCTTCTTCACGAATAGGACCGGTGCTCCCCATTGAGACACACTAGGTCGGATAAATCCACGATCAAGCAACTCCTGAATCTGAGCCTTAAGCTCAACTAACTCCTTCGGTGCCATTCTAGATGGAGCAATAGAAACTGGCGTCGTTCCAGGCAATAAGTCAATTTTGAATACTACCTCTCGATCCGGAGGCAATCCTGGAAGTTCTTCCGGAAAAACATCTACAAATTCATTCACAGTCCTGACTTCTTCAAGAGTTGCCTCCTTAGCCTCCAAGGCACTCACCAACATCAGAAAGGCTACACATCCCTTTCTAACCATCTTTTCTGCCTTAAGAGCGGATAGTACATTAGATAAGTAGTTCCGTCTCTCGCCCATCACTACAACTTCTTTTTCATCAATAGTTCTTAAGGACATCCGCTTAGTAGCACAATCCACATTTGCACGATATTTCACTAGCCAATCTATGCCTAAGATCAGGTCGAATTCCCCAAATGGCAACTCCATTAAATCACCTTAAATCGATCCTTGAACTTCTAAAGGCACTTCCTTAAAAGTTTGTCTATTACTATTGTCCGTCCTAAAGGACTAAAGCATACCATCTTCCTAGGTATACCTCGTAAGTCACATGCAAAGTTCCGATACTTCACTAGCGATGTAAGAGTGAGTTGACCCTATATCTATCAAAGCAATAAAGGGCAACCAAGAAATCAAAACGCATCGTGATAACATCAGTGCATCACCGCTTTCTCACGATTTAATCGTGATATACCAGACTGGTCGCCTCGCCTCGAGCTACATCGCCTTCTCGCTCAAGTTCTGCGACCTCTACCAGAACCATTACCTCTTCCATTTGGACCACGACCCCTTATCGGCTACTGTCCACCTCTGCCAGCCTGATTAACACCCTGTCTTGCTGGGCGATTCTTATCCGAATTCATCGGGCAATCCTTGATCATATGATCTTTAGACCCGCACTTGAAACATCCCCCGGTCTTTTTCCAACATTCTCCCGGGTGCATCTTCCCACATTGAGCACACGCACGATGTTGTCCACCCATCGCAGTCTGCTGACTTCGTGGCCCATCATTTCTTGGTTTCTTTTGAAAATTCCCGGATGACCCTGAAGACCCAAAGCTTCTCTTATTCTTATTCTGGCCTCTGCCCCGATTCTGTCTCTCAGTCCGCTTAACTTATTCAGCTATTCTTGCGCTTTCCACTAAGATTACAAAGTCTCTTTCCCGGTATGAGCAATCATCACTCGTAGTTCATCTCTAAGTCCATCTTCAAATCGACACACCGCCATATTCGGTTGCTACTATTCCTCTAGCATATCGGCTAAGTCGTAGAAAACTCGCTCATACTCACTATCGACTTATTTCCTTGTACTAAATTCAAAATGCCTTTCCTCGAGTCGATGTAGCTAGCTCCAACATATTTCCTTCAAATTTAACTTTGAAATACCCCAATCCACTCGATCCATTGTGGGTACTCTCCTTGATAGTAAGCCACCACCGGTAGGCCTCATCACGAGTATTGAAACAAAGACCTTTCACTTTTCTTCAAGAGTGCGCCTAAATCGTCCATGATCCTCTCGATCGCCTCCAACCAAGATTCGCTACATTCAGAGCTACTCCATATACTCCCCTAAAAACCTCAGCTCCATTCGATCTAAGTCTCTCAGCTATTGACTTTCAAGACCCATTTCTCATACTAGCTTCTGCTACTTGTTCCAAAACTCGAAGCACAGCTTGTGATACTGCGTCACCTCCTCCATTTTGCTCTTGAAATTCCACCCCAACAGCCAGTGGCGGAGCTTCATTTTCGAAACCTTGACCAGATCTAACTGGTTCCGACACAATCATTCTTCCTCTACTGCATCCGTGATGACCACATCCCCTAGAACTCATGTCTACTACGCGTATTATCTGTTTTTATGAAAAAGTCTTATGCATTAGAGACTTTTCACTTCTTATTAAAAGAAAGTTTTATGAAACAAATATTTATTCAGTGGTTTTTCCGTAGTAGTACACATACACCTAGGGTCCATGTCTCTAAAGTATAGTTTCCTTAAGCTTATCATACATTCATTTCACTTTATCAATAAAAGTACTTACCTGATGGATCTAGGCCGAGAACTCGGGTGCCATGCTTCTATAAAACCATTTAACTTAAGAAAACTTTCAAAAAGTCATTTGGGCTAAATTTTGAAAACGTTGTGGGCTTCAAAACCCAAGGCCGAGAGTTTAAAACTTGGCTCTGATACCAAGTTGAAACACCCCAAACCCGGCCCAAAAAGCCTGCCTGGATTTGTTATGTTCCTCGAGTAAAACCTTAGCAAATTCTCGCTTTGTTTAAGAAAAACTTGATGATTTTTGAATAAAATAGATTAACTTAAAGATCGGGTTGAAACCAATTTGTAAAGTAAATTTGTATCTTCTTAAAACATCATTTTTAAGAGAAATTAATAAGTTAAAAGAAAACCAAATTTAATGAAAAATTTATTAATATTGTGAAAATATATTTTGTTTTCAAAAACAGTTTAAATTATTTATCAAAACCATTTAGTTATTTAATTAATAATTGTTCATGGCGTAATAAAAATAAATCCAAACACAAAAATTAAAAATAGTTCATAGTGGCCTTATTACATAAAAATAGCAAAACCCATAATAAATTCTAAGTAGTAAAAATAAGCTTAATAAGTTTAATTAGGAAAATCTCCAAAGTACTTTGTTTGAACATTGGCCACCACGTAGTCCTCACGACCCGATCCATCGCTAAGAGTCATCTCAAAAATTATCCCACAAAAGGGTGAGTCATAAACTCAATATGTAACACATACATTAAAAATCCCATTTGATCATAGCCTTTAAGCCCATTAATAACACATATAGCCATGGGCCCATTTTTAGTCATATTTAGCCAAAAGCCCACTTTTATAGCAAATCAAATAAAAATCATTTAGAAATCACATGGATATTTATATAATGAAATGCAAACCCAAGCCCACCTAAATATCCATCCGCTACACACCACCCGTACCAACCAATCACACCGTGGGGATTACTAAATCGACCCTCCATCCGCTACACACCATCGAAGGCGCTTGTTGTAGCCAACATGCACATCGCCTTATAATTTTGTGGCAAGGCCACTGCATAAATGTGACCGAAGTCACCAGATTCAAAAATATGTAACCGATGTCACCAGATTCACATATACGTGACCGAAGTCACCAGATTCACATATGTGACTAAAGTCACCGGATAATGTGGTAAAAACCACCGTAACACTTCCCCTTTCTCAATTTCACCCATATGCCCATGCACACACATATTATTCAGCTTTTCATGCCATTTACCCCAAAATCATAACATAGTCATACTTATTTCACATTTATGCATATAGCAAAATTAACGAAGTATTGGGGTAAACATACCAATATCGTGATACTATTGAATGGTACCCGCAACCATTATTACACATATTTTCATACAAATCACATTTAATATAGATCTATGAGATTTTAATATAATGTTACACACCTTATGACCTGTGAGAACGATACCTTCCCGCCGTCAACACCTAGTTAATTATCACACTTGATTAGTATACACTATTACTAATAAAACTATACTATTGATGAGAGATCTAAATCCTTACCCCGGATTCTCGAACAACCGTTATTTGTGGTTTTTCTCCGCTAGATGGATCAAAACCCGCTGAAAACCCACTAACGAAAAGTGGTTCGATTATACGCACGACTTCAAATAACCGATCTTCGTTACCAGAGGGTCCACAACCTTGGAAAATCTCAGATACCCGACATGACCCTTCGCTTGAAGTTTGAGGTAAAACAGAGCCTCTCTCTTCCAAACATTCTGTACCGCTCTTTTCGAACCTATCTTATTAGTCTCGAAATCACCCCTAAAATAAAGTTGATTAATAAACTATCTAAAAGAAACGATATAAACGAAAGTGATAATCCTTACCTTGGATGATTTCGAAAGATCTCTCCTTAAATGTTGGTTTCAAAAAGGATTCTTAACAATCCCTTCCAAAGTTTCAGCCTGGGAGAAAATGAGAGAATTAAGTTTCTAAATCAGCTATTCTAAAAGAAATAATGAAAACACTTAACAAAAATCCTTACTTAACCACTTGAAGATTCGGCCTTGTCAAAGTAGAAGAAAAGAAATGATGCTTTCGGTTTGAATAAAAAGAAGAGAAAAGTATGATGTTTTTGGCTATAGTGGTTTCGGGTTTTTAATAAAAGAAAAGAAAGAAGAAGATGAAAATAGAGAATGGGAGTTTCGACCTTAGTAAGGTAAATGAGAAGAGAAATTTGAGAGAAAGGGATGATTTGCTTTTTGGTAAAAATGGTTTTGGTTGAAAGTGAAAAAGAAAGAAAAATGAAAGGAGAAAGAAAGAGAAAAGGAAGAAAAAGATAATGATAATGATGATTTCCAAAAGAAAAGAGATGAGTTTAGGGACTTATGTACATTCGGCCATGAGGGAAAAAGTGAAGAAAATAGGTCTTTGAACTTTGGTACTTTCGGTTACAAAGAGGAAGAAAAAGAAAGACTTCTCAAACCGAAATGGAAAATTGCAAAAGACCAAAAGAAGAGAAAAAGGCTTCTCTTTTGTGTAGATAAGCATTCGGCTATGAACAAGGTTTTGGAGAGAAAATTGGTTAAAAATTTTGGCCAACTAACACCCTAATGCCTATGCAAAAATTCGGCCAACCTTACCAACATAATCCCCTTTTTCCACCTCAATTCTTCCCCATCAATCCTTTGATTCCAAACACAATTAAACCTTCTCCCCTTAGCCCCTAAATTCGACTAGGTTCATGGTCAAATGACCATGAAAAAGCTTCCAAAACACCCTCCTTTCTTCAAGCCTTTTGTCCCCCTATCTTACCATATCTTCATGATCCCATGCCATAACTTCTATCTTGCCTTTTTCATATGGTCTACTAACCAAAAATAAGAAGATGACCATCCATTCTAGAATAGTCTTGGCCGACACTATAGGAAAGAAAACAAAAATTAAAAATCCTTCCACTTGCTAACTATCGGGGGATTCGAACCCTCTCTCCTCAAGCATTCATCCATGCGCCTTACCACCTTGCCAATTTACTTATTATGCTTAAAACCTCTTGTCAATATTTATTAAAGCCTATCTTGCTTATCTCCATCTTAATTATTAAAATTTAATATTTCACTAAGCATTCACTTACATAATTGAAGTTCAAAATAAACTTCCAAAACACACTCAATCATATTTAGGCATGCAACAACATTCAATTAAGTTCCTTTTGTCTTGAATATTGCCGAAATCCCTAAAGATCATAGGTTAGATTTGATCTAACTTTAATAAGTGGTAGATGGCCTTTTAGCAGAATGTGTCTTACCTTAATTTTCCTCGATCTCAAATCCCAAACTCCTCCTCTAACATTCGACCATAGACAAAAAGAGAGGTTATTTTCTTAAGCCTTGTTTAAATTGATCAATTGTTCTTACCTTAGATCCTTGATCTTTATGTTCAACGATGGTGGAAACCCGAGATCCCTTGTATATTCGGCCATGATCAAAGAGAATAGGAATTAAGCCTTTTACTTTCTAAGAACTAGAAAGAAAGAAAATTGAATGGCTTAACTTACCTTGAAACCTTCAATCACTTGTTTCCTTGTCTTGGGTTCTTGAGATCCGCTATGGAGATCTAACCGAGATTGGAAGAGAAGAGTTTTGACTAGGCAATGGCAAAAGGAAAGAAAAGATGGAGTCCTTTCTTAGGGAAATTTGGGCAAAGAGAGGGAAAGAGAGAGCAAAATTTCGACAAGTGGAGTGAATGAGAGAAAAGTCTCTCTTTTCCTCTTTTAACTCGAATCTAGACCAAGAGTCCAAAACTTCACATTCTCTCCCAAGTGATAATTTAATCTTCATTAATTATCACTTTATTAAATTAAAATAACCTTTAATCCATCCTTTAATTCCTTATTTATTTTATTAAAAGAAATTCCTTTACTTAACACTTAATTAAATGAGTTTTAATCAAGTGAAACTCCTCTTATTCAACATGCTTGTGCCGTCCCACCTCCTAGCCTTGGAAGCAAAATAAGGCCTTCATTATTTGCTTCCGGATGTCTCAAACTCGGGCCCAAAACCTTTTGCATGTGGGCCATTTCCTAAGGCCTTATGTGGCATCTTCAGCCACATTTCCAAGCCCGTTATTGGGTCAAATTTCATGTACTTATATTCTTAGGGTCCTTGGCCCTAAGTTCCCCTTGGGCTCTTAAGTTCGGCATTAAGGGTCAATTTCAAGTTTCCTAAAATTTTCGCTGCACTCAGAACTTGCCATTTCTTACATCTTGTGTTTCCAAAATGTTCTGGGTTTCCAAAATGTTCGTGTTTCCAAAATGTTTAGGTTTCCAAAATGTTCGTGTTTCCAAAATATTTAGGTTTCCAAAATGTTTAGGTTTCCAAAATGTTCGTGTTTCCAAAATGTTCGTGTTTCCCAAAATGTCTAAGTTTCCAAAATGTCTAAGTTTCCAAAATGTCCATTTCCATTTCCATTTCCATTTCCATTTCCATTTTCATTTCCATTTCCATTTTCATTTCCATTTTCATGCATTTCTAGGTTTCCAAAAGTATCAAAAATTTATTCATAGTACTTGAAACTTGTCATTTCATACAATTAAACTGAAATGCATAGGCCCTATTCAGATGTTACTGAGTTCTACCCTTTAAAATAATTTCGTCCTCGAAATTACTTACTATCGCTCATTCGTATGGTCTAACTCACCACACTATGCTATTGCTGCGCACTCTGATCTTAAAGAACTATCTTACTTTCTAGGCACATTCTCTAAGTTCACAATCAAGGTTCCATATACTTCATTAGCAACATAAGATCGAACTAATCTTATAGCGAGAAAAGTAATGAAGTATAATCCATAAATAAGAAACTTACTTGTTGTCTCGTCTGGCGCGTCACTATCCTCGCGACGACCGACTGCATAAACTAATCTTGGCTGCCTTGCTTCTGAACCTTCAACATCTCCGCTTGGTGCTCCACGACCTTGGCCGGAACCATTACCTCTGTTACTCGAACCACGACCCGCTGAGGTGCGGTCCGCCTCTACGGTCAGCTAGCATTCGAACTACCTGGTCGGTTCTCATCGATTGTTTGGGACAATCCTAAACATATGGTCCTTGGACCCACACCTAAAACATGCTCCTATCTTTTTCCAACACTCCCTAGATGCCTCTTTCCACAATACTCACAAGGATGAATCGCCTACTGTATCGACTTGTTGATCCTTGGGCCCATCGCTTCTAGGCCTCTTGTTCCCCGATGATCCAAAACCTCTTTCCGCCTATTTCGATCGATTGTTCGCTTGATGGAATCCTTAATTCCTCGGCCACTTTAGCCTTATCCACCAAAGAGAGAATTCCGCTCACGATGTGGTGCTATCAACGCCTTAGATCATTCCTCATCCGTCCTCAAACGAACACGGCGTTCATGCTCGATTGCCACTACCTCGAGCATAGCGGCTCAACCTCGTAAATTCCGCCTCATATTCTGCGACGGACTTACTCCCTTGACTAACCCTAGAAAAGCCTTCCTCCGCTCATCAGATACCGGTTCCACATACTTCTTCCGAAAGGCCTCTTTAACAAATTCCTGTGTCAAGTTTTCACTATGGTACCATCACGAACAATAACCACCATTGATACGCTTCATCACGTAACAATGCTACCATCCCTTGAGTTTTTCCTCTCGAGTCGATCAAGCTCATCCATGATGCGTCTGTTGCTTCTAACCAAGACAAATTGTACTAGGTGCCACATTGATACTCCTCAAACATTTCGCTCCATTAGCTCGAAGCCGCTCAGTACCGACTTTCGATTTCCTCCATTCCCTCCCGCACCGCCACCAATTCCAAAACTCATGAAGCGACTGCGACATGCCTCTTCTTCCTCCCGAGCCGCCGCTCAACATTAATAAATGGGGTGGTGGCGGTGGCATCTCATTGTCGGACCTTGACCCGACCCTAACGGGTTCCGACACGGTCATCCTTCCTCTTCCTCATTTACCACCACGCCCTCAGAGCTCATTTTCTAGCGCCCAGATCTCGATTAAGAAATTTTATGGATTAGTTATTTGTTCCACTTATTTATCAACGAAGGAGTTTTATGAAAAGGGATTTTAGAGTGGTTCTTTCGTATCATACAAACACACAGCTTTTCCATTCATTCATCCATCCATCAAACAAATATGAACTTCCGCTCATTCGGAGAAACGTTGTAGTTTTTGTTGTTTGTTGTTGTTTTCCACTACCCGGGTATTTTCGTAATTTTGTCCTGTGGTATTTTCGTAATTTTTCGTAAGAAAATATTTCTTGGTGTTTTTGTCAAAAGTATTTTGAAGATTTCAAAGTCTTGGTAATTTTGGAAAAATTTCAAAAATTGGGGTATTTCTGTAATTTTAGACCTCGTGGGTATTTTGGTAATTTTTCACAAACCATGGTGAATTTGAAAATTTTAATAAATTTGGGGTATTTCAAAAGTTGTAAAACTTTGAGGGTTCTTTTTTTTTTTTAAAAAATGGTTCCTTCAAAATGGGGATGTTGCAAAAATTTAAAATTGGGTCATTTTGGTAATTTTGTTAAGTTAGGGCGCTTTTGTAATTTTCCAAAATCACGGTATTTTGGTATTTTACAAATTAGGGTTTTGAATGTTTATGAAATGTTAGAATTTTGGTAAAGCTATTGAGCAGCTTGAATATTCTATAAGCCAAGTATTTGGTAATTTCACCCCTAAGGGCATTTTTGTAATTTTCGTAAATCAAGAGTTTTTCGTAAAAATGTTGTAAAAATAATTTTCTCGATTTAAAAGAAAAGTTTTAAGGGTTTGAATAAAACTAGGGTTTGTTGTTTTGTTCTCTTTTTTTTTAAAAAAACATGGCTAGTTCCTTTGGGTTTTAGTCATTATGTTTAGCCTATGACCGAGCCCTCTTGGTGGTGACCTGGCTACGCACTGTGCAGGATTCATGTGGAGAGGAGGTGAGTCACGCGGATCGCTTAAATACCAAGCTCCAACCAAACCATTCCTAGACATGCGACAGAGGTTGCCACACCACTAAGCTCTCGAGTTAGGTGAACCGGCTACGCACTGCAGGATTCTCAAGAGGAGGTGAGTCACTAGGACTGCTTAAATACCAAGCTCTTCGGATCCAATCCTAGACATGCGACAAGGGTTACCACACCTAGCTCAATGACTTAGCCATAGGTTTGTTTAGTGTCTTAAGTCTTATGTACTTGTGTTTGAGTAGTCTAATCCTGTGGTTCAAGTTCCTATCATCTATTCTACGCTCCATGCCTTTTCTACCCTTATATAAATCATGTAATCACACATATAGTTAGGGGTACTTACCGGTGGATCATGGTTGGAGACTTAGGGGCCATGCCAAAAGCTGCATTATGTTCAAAGAAAATCATTTGGCTCGCTTTGAAAATGTTTTTGGCCTGAGCCCACAGCCGTGAGTTTAAACTGGCTCGATACTAAATCGAACATTTCCCACACCCTACCACGAGCCCGGACCGGATCTGGTATGTTCCTAAAGTAAACCGATCTCAAAAACATTCGATACTTAGAGAAAATTGTAGATTTTTAGAAAAACTATTATTTGAGTTGGGCTTAGATTGAAAACCCATTTATTTAATCTTGTAAATCCAATTCGATGTAACATGTCCAAAATAGTTCTTAGCAAAATATTAAAAAGTAATGTAAAACAAAGAATAATCCACTGGGCCTTATGGCCTTATTACATCAAGTAAACCCAAAATAAAATTAAAAAGTATTAAAATTAAATAAAGTCCAAATTCTGAATAAATTCTTCAAGTGATGCATGGCCTCCTCATGGTCTACCGGCCGATCCACACCGATCATCACCAAAAATAATTCCCACAATGGGGTGAGTCAACAGACTCAATGTGCACACAATACTATCATTCAATAAATCGTGCATTCATGTTCAAATCATCAAGTCCATATAATAACGAAATTGTGATGCAACCCAAACCCAAAACCTATAAGCCATCCGCTACTCTCCACCGCACCAACCTCGCACACCGTGGGGACTACTAAGTCGACCCTCCATCCGCTACTCTCCACGTTGTGTCATTAGACACTATTGTAACCGGGTTACGGAATTTCGTAATGTGACCGTAGTCGACATATTTCGTTGGTGAGACCGAAGTCAACACCTTCATTTGGTGAGACCAAGTCAACACTGTTCTCCCCTTTAACATAAATCCCAATGCCCCAAAACATGTATATATATATATAGCATAATTTAATTTCATGTTCATATTCATATATTCGCATGTTATTAAAATAACATTTTTTCACAATCCTATCAGAAGTAGGAAACGTACCTTGGTACTTTTTGTCACATGTGTGGTACATAGCCACATTCATATTATTATTCATATCGATATTGAAATATTTAACCATAATATATCAAGAATAGTAAGGGTACACACCTTTTTCGCTTAATAGGTTCCTTGATTTCTCGAGAATCCCGATCTAATTTTTAGATCTATTAATCCCTATATTCGGCCCATCCATTAACACACATTAATAAACCCCTTTTTAAACAAAACCAAATCCTAGTAGGATTTGTAAGGAAAAACTCACCTTTGCCGATTTGGTGATTATACAAATCCCGAAAGTTTGGTTTTCCTCTACACGATATTCTACCAACCTTGTAGTTCAATATGGTTAGTTTTTGGCTTTTCAAAAATTAAGGAATGGATTTAGATACTCACACAACCCTTAGCGAATATTTTAGAGGCTTACCTTAGAGATTCCAAATCCCGAAAGTTCCTTTTGTCTTGAATACATTGTCGAAATCCCTAAAGATCATAGGTTAGATTTGATCTAACTTTAATAAGTGGTAGATGGCCTTTAGCCGAATGTGTCTTACCTTAATTTTCCTCGATCGGATCTGAAATCATAGACAAAAAGAGAGGTTAAACTCCTCCTCTAACATTGGAAACCCGAGATCCCATCTGCCATGACAAAGAGAATAGAAAAGCCTTTTAGAGGTTATTTTCTTAAGCCTTGTTTAAATTGATCAATTGTTCTTACCTTAGATCCTTGATCTTTATGTTCAACGATGTGATAATTTAATCTTCATTAATTATCACTTTATTAAATTAAAATAACCTTTAATCCATCCTTTAATTCCTTATTTATTTTATTAAAAGGAAACACCGAGATCCCTTGTATGCTTATTCGGCCATGATCAAAGAGAATAGGAATTAAGCCTTTTACTTTCGGCAACTAGAAAGAAAGAAAATTGAATGGCTTAACTTACCTTGAAACCTTCAATCACTTGTTTCCTTGTCTTGGGTTCTTGAGATCCTGGAGCCGAGATTGGAAGAGAAGAGTTTTGACTAGACAATGGCAAAAGGAAAGAAAAGATGGAGTCCTTTCTTAGGGAAATTTGGGCAAAGAGAGGGAAAGAGAGAGCAAAATTTCAAGTGGAGTGAATGAGAGAAAATTTTAACTTAGACCAAGAGTCCAAAACTTCCACTACTCTCCCAAGTGATAATTTAATCTTCATTAATTATCACTTTATTAAATTAAAATAACCTTTAATCCATCCTTTAATTCCTTATTTATTTTATTAAAAGAAATTCCTTTACTTAACACTTAATTAAATGAGTTTTAATCAAGTGAAACTCCTCTTATTCAACATGCTTTGCATCTCCTAGCCTTGGAAGCAAAATAAGGCCTTCATTATTTGCTTCTGGATGTCTCAAAAGGCCCAAAACCTTGCATGTGGGCCATAAGGCCTTATGTGGCATCTTGAGGCCACATTTCCAAGCCCGTTATTGGGTCAAATTTCATGTACTTATATTCTTAGGGTCCCTTGCCCTAAGTTCCCCTTGGGCTCTTAAGTTCGGCATTCCGGTCAATTTCAAGTTTCCTAAAATTTTCGGCTCAGAAACTTGCCATTTCCTTACATCTTCGTGTTTCCAAAATGTTGTGTTTCCAAAATGTTCGTGTTTCCAAAATGTTTAGGTTTCCAAAATGTTCGGGTTTCCAAAATATTTAGGTTTCCAAAATGTTTAGGTTTCCAAAATGTTCGTGTTTCCAAAATGTTCGAGTTTCCCAAAATGTCTAAGTTTCCAAAATGTCTAAGTTTCCAAAATGTCCATTTCCATTTCCATTTCCATTTCCATTTCCATTTTCATTTCCATTTCCATTTTCATTTCCATTTTCATGCATTTCTAGGTTTCCAAAAGTATCAAGAATTTATTCATAGTACTTGAAACTTGTCATTTCATACAATTAAACTGAAATGCATAGGCCTATTCAGATGTTACGGTTCTACCCCTTTAAAATAATTTCGTCCTCGAAATTACTTACTATCGTTCATTCGTATGGTCTAACTCACCACACTATGCTATTCTGCTTTCACTCGATCTTAAAGAACTATCTTACTTTCTAGGCACATTCTCTAAGTTCACAATCAAGGTTCCATATACTTCATTAGCAACATAAGATCGAACTAATCTTATAGCGAGAAAAGTAATGAAGTATAATCCATAAATAAGAAACTTACTTGTTGTCTCGTCTGGGCGTCACTATCCTCATGACGACCATCGCATAAACTAATCTTGGCTGCCTTGCTTCAACCTTCAACATCTCCGCTTGGTGCTCCACGACCTTGGCGGAACCATTACCTCTGTTATCGAACCACGACCCCGCTGAGGGTGCGGTCCGCCTCTCTGCAGTCAGCTAGCATTCTGAACTGGGTCGGTTCTCATCGATTGTTTGGGACAATCCTAAACATATGGTCCTTGGACCCACACCTAAAACATGCTCCTATCTTTTTCCAACACTCCCTAGATGCCTCTTTCCACAATACTCACAAGGATGAATCGCACTTTGTACCAACTTGTTGATCCTTGGGCCCATCGGTTCTAGGCCTCTTGTTCCCCGATGATCCAAAACCTCTTTCCGCCTATTTCGATCGGTGTTCGCTTGATGGAATCCTTAATTCCTCGGCCACTTTAGCCTTATCCACCAAAGCGAGAGAATTCCGCTCTCACGATGTGGTGCTATCAGCAGTCTTAGATCATTCCTCATCCGTCCTCAAACGAACACACGTTCATGCTCGATTGCCACTACCCTCGAGCATAGCGGCTCAACCTCGAAATTCCGCCTCATATTCTGCGACGGACTTACTCCTTGGACTAACCTAGAAAAGCCTTCCTCTGCTCATCTCAGATACTGGTTCCCACATACTTCTTCCGAAAGGCCTCTTTAACAAATTCCTGTGTCAAGTTTTCACTATGGTACCATCACGAACAATAACCACCATTGATACGCTTCATCACGTAACAATGCTACCATCCCTTCAGTTTTTCCTCCGGAGTCGATCAAGCTCATCCATGATGCGTTCGTTGCTTCTAACCGATTTTCACCAGTACTAGGTGCCACATTGGATACTCTCAAACATTTCGCTCCATTAGCTCAAGCCGTTCGGTCCGACTTTCGATTTCCTCCATTCCCTCTGCACCGGCCACCAATTCCAAAACTCGCAGAACGACTGCGACATGACCTCTTCCGTCGAGCCTGCGCTCAACATTAATAAATGGGGTGGTGGTGGCGGTGGCATCTCATTGTCGGACCTTGACCCGACTCCTAACGGGTTCCGACACGGTCATCCTTCCTCTTCCTCGACCACGGCGACCACGTCCTCTAGAGCTCATTTTCTAGCGTCGGTGTCGATTAAGAAATTTTATGGATTAGTTATTTGTTCCACTTATTTATCAACGAAGGAGTTTTATGAAAAGGGATTTTAGAGTGGTTCTTTCGTATCATACAAACACACGTCTTTTCCATTCATTCATCCATCCATCAAACAAATATGAACTTCCGTTCATTCGGAGAAACGTTGTAGTTTTTGTTGTTTGTTGTTGTTTTCCACTACCGGGGTATTTTCGTAATTTTGTCCTGAGTATTTTCGTAATTTTTCGGAAGAAAATATTTCTTGGTGTTTTTGTCAAAAGTATTTTGAAGATTTCAAAGTCTTGGTAATTTTGGAAAAATTTCAAAATTGGGGGTATTTCGGTAATTTTAGACCTCGTGGGGTATTTTGGTAATTTTCACAAACCATGGTGAATTTGAAAATTTTAATAAATTTGGGGTATTTCAAAAGTTGTAAAACTTTGAGGGTTCTTTTTTTTTTAAAAAATGGTTCCTTCAAAATGGGGATGTTGCAAAAATTTAAAATTAGGGTCATTTTGGTAATTTTGTTAAGTTTAGGCGTTTTGTAATTTTCCAAAATCACGGTATTTTGGTATTTTACAAATTAGGGTTTTGAATGTTTATGAAATGTTAGAATTTTGGTAAAGCTATTGAGCAGTTGAATATTCTATAAGCCAAGGCGTTTTGGTAATTTCACCCTAAGGGCATTTTTGTAATTTTAAATCAAGAGTTTTTTGGAAAATGTTGTAAAAATAATTTTCTGATTTAAAAGAAAAGTTTTAAGGGTTTGAATAAAACTAGGGTTTGTTGTTTTGTTCTCTCTTTTTTTTAAAAAAAAAACATGGCTAGTTCCCTTCGGGTTTTAGTCATTATGTTTAGCCTATGACCGAGCCCTCTTGGTCGGGGTGACCAAGCTACGCACCAGGCGAGATTCATGTGGAGAGGAGGTGAGTCACGGATTGCTTAAATACCAAGCTCCCACCAAACCATTCCTAGACATGCATGCAGAGGTTGCCACACCACTAAGCTCTCTCGAGTTAGGGTGAACAAAAGCTACGCACTGAGGTAGGATTCTGCGAAGAGGAGGTGAGTCACTAGGACCGCTTAAATACCAAGCTCTTTCGGATCCAATCCTAGACATGCGTACAAGGGTTACCACACCTAGCTCAATGACTTAGCCATAGGTTTGTTTAGTGTCTTAAGTCTTATGTACTTGTGTTTGAGTAGTCTAATCCTAGGGTTCAAGTTCCTATCATCTATTCTACGTTCCATGCCTTTTCTACCCTTATATAAATCACAGAATCACACATATAGTTAGGGGTACTTACCTGGTGGACTGCGGGTCGGAGACTTAGGGGCCATGCCAAAAGCTGCTTATGTTCAAAGAAAATCATTTGGCTCGCTTTGAAAATGTTTTGGGCTGAGCCCACAGCCGTGAGTTTAAAAGGGCTCGATACCAAATCGAAACACCACACACCCACGAGCGAGCCGGGCCGGATCTGGTATGTTCCTAAAGTAAACCGATCTCAAAAACATTCGATACTTAGAGAAAATTGTAGATTTTAGAAAAACTATTATTTGAGTTGGGCTTAGATTGAAAACCCATTTATTTAATCTTGTAAATCCAATTCGATGTAACATGTCCAAAATAGTTCTTAGCAAAATATTAAAAAGTAATGTAAAACAAAGAATAATCCACTTGGGCCTTATGGCCTTATTACATCAAGTAAACCCAAAATAAAATTAAAAAGTATTAAAATTAAATAAAGTCCAAATTTGAATAAATTCTTCAAGTGATGCATGGCCTCCTCATGGTCTACCGGCCGATCCACACCATCATCATCACGAAAAATAATTCCCACAATGGGGTGAGTCAACAGACTCAATGTGCACACAATACTATCATTCAATAAATCGGGCATTCATGTTCAAATCATCAAGTCCATATAATAACGAAATTGTGATGCAACCCAAACCCAAAAACCTATAAGCCATCCGCTACTCTCCACCGCATTACCAACCTGCACACCGTGGGACTACTAAGTCGACCCTCCATCCGCTACTCTCCACGTTGTGTCATTAGACACTATTGTAACCAAAGTTACGAATTTGCATAATGTGACCGTAGTCGACATATTTAGTTGGTGAGACCAAAGTCAACACCTTCGTTGGTGAGACCAAGTCAACACTGTTCTCCCCTTTAACATAAATCCCGAATGCCCCAAAACATGTATATATATATATAGCATAATTTAATTTCATGTTCATATTCATATATTCGCATGTTATTAAAATAACATTTTTTCACAATCCTATCGAAGTAGGAAAGCGTACCTTGGTACTTTTTGTCACATGTGTGGTACATAGCCACATTCATATTATTATTCATATCGTATATTAAAATATTTAACCATAATATATCGAAGAATAGTAAGGGTACACCCTTTTTCGCTTAATAGGTTCCTTGATTTCTCGAGAATCCCGATCTAATTTTTAGATCTATTAATCCCTATATTCGCCCATCCATTAACACACATTAATAAACCCTTTTAAACAAAACCAAATCCTAGTAGGATTTGTAAGGAAAAACTCACCTTGCCGATTTGGTGATTATACAAATCCCAAAGTTTGGTTTTTCCTCTACACGATATTCTACCAACCTTGTAGTTCAATATGGTTAGTTTTTCGCTTTTCAAAAATTAAGGAATGGATTTAGATACTCACACAACCCTTAGCCGAATATTTTAGAGGCTTACCTTAGAGATTCCAAATCCCGAAAGTTCCTTTTGTCTTGAATACTGTGAAATCCCTAAAGATCATAGGTTAGATTTGATCTAACTTTAATAAGTGGTAGATGGCCTTTAGCGAATGTGTCTTACCTTAATTTTCCTCGGATCTGAAATCCAAAACTCCTCCTCTAACATTCGGCCATAGACAAAAGAGAGGTTATTTTCTTAAGCCTTGTTTAAATTGATCAATTGTTCTTACCTTAGATCCTTGATCTTTATGTTCAACGATGGTGGAAACCCGAGATCCCTTGTATATTCGGCCATGATCAAAGAGAATAGGAATTAAGCCTTTTACTTTCGGCAACTAGAAAGAAAGAAAATTGAATGGCTTAACTTACCTTGAAACCTTCAATCACTTGTTTCCTTGTCTTGGAGTTCTTGAGATCCGCTATGGAGATCTAACCGAGATTGGAAGAGAAGAGTTTTGACTAGACAATGGCAAAAGGAAAGAAAAGATGGAGTCCTTTCTTAGGGAAATTTGGGCAAAGAGAGGGAAAGAGAGAGCAAAATTTCGACAAGTGGAGTGAATGAGAGAAAAGTCTCTTTTCCTCTTTAACTGAATCGCTAGACCAAGAGTCCAAAACTTGGCTACTCTCCCAAGTGATAATTTAATCTTCATTAATTATCACTTTATTAAATTAAATAACCTTTAATCCATCCTTTAATTCCTTATTTATTTTATTAAAAGAAATTCCTTTACTTAACACTTAATTAAATGAGTTTTAATCAAGTGAAACTCCTCTTATTCAACATGCTTGTGCCCATCTCCTAGCCTTGGAAGCAAAATAAGGCCTTCATTATTTGCTTCTGGATGTCTCAAACTCTTGCCCAAAACCTTTTGCATGTGGGCCATTTCCTAAGGCCTTATGTGGCATCTTAGGGCCACATTTCCAAGCCCGTTATTGGGTCAAATTTCATGTACTTATATTCTTAGGGTCCCGGCCTAAGTTCCCCAAAAGGCTCTTAAGTTGGCATTAGGGGTCAATTTCAAGTTTCCTAAAATTTTAAGGCTCAGTAATTTCCATTTCCTTACATCTTGGTTTCAAAATGTTGTGTTTCCAAAATGTTCGGGTTTCCAAAATGTTTAGGTTTCCAAAATGTTCGGGTTTCAAAAATATTTAGGTTTCCAAAATGTTTAGGTTTCCAAAATGTTCGAGTTTCCAAAATGTTCGGGTTTCCCAAAATGTCTAAGTTTCCAAAATGTCTAAGTTTCCAAAATGTCCATTTCCATTTCCATTTCCATTTTCATTTCCATTTCCATTTTCATTTCCATTTTCATGCATTTCTAGGTTTCCAAAAGTATCAAGAATTTATTCATAGTACTTGAAACTTGTCATTTCATACAATTAAACTGGAAATGCATAGGCCCTATTCAGGATGTTACACGACACTATAGGAAAGAAAACAAAAAATTAAAAATCCTTCCACTTGCTAACTAGGGGATTCGAACCTCTCTCCTCAAGCATTCATCCATGCACCCTTACCACCTTGCCAATTTACTTATTATGCTTAAAACCTCTTGTCAATATTTATTAAAGCCTATCTTGCTTATCTCCATCTTAATTATTAAAAATTTAATATTTCACTACGCATTCACTTACATAATTGAAGTTCAAAAATAAACTTCCAAAACACACTCAATCATATTTAGGCATGCAACAACATTCAATTAAGTAGAGATGCATAACCCCTAATTATCAGGATGTTACATCATAATTCTTCTTTGGCTCATTTTTTAGCCATTGCTTACTAACAAATTCATATCTCTAAGTAACTCATTTGATCATAGTTCATTCATTCATGTATCACATTTAGTCTTAACAAGACTATGCACATATCTCACCTTTGCAAATTTGCATATACTTACCTCTCACGCTTAAACAAAGTATATATTCATACATACCTAAAACGATTACACATTTCACAGAATCATTCATTTTTTAGAATTTCCCGTTGAACCATTCAAAATAAGATAGGATACTCGGATAACTCAGAATACCCGTACAATGCCAACGTCCTAGACATGGTCGTACATGTAATCAAATATTGATGCCACTGTCCTAGACATTATCTTACACGTAAATCCCAAATCAATGCCAACGTTCCATAAGTGGTCTTGCATGATATCACATATCAGAATCCCTATGTCATGACATATGAATCCTATCTATTCCTAAAGTTCGTATGGGACTTTTCGAACTTTAACACATTATCGATACTTTCTCTGATTTCACACGTATATCATTCATAGCCATTCATCACAATTCAATATCAAATGAACGTGAATAATTCAACTTAAATACATTTATTTGTATATAGACTTACCTCGTATTTGGGTTGAACGAATGGATTTGACTACTCGATCACTTTTTACTTTCCTCGGCCTAAATCTATTTTCGTCGATTCTTGATCTATACATATTCAAATTTAACTCATTTATTCACCAATTTATTCAATTCATCTAACACCATTTACCTGTATTCTACGTTGGAATCGGGTACGAGGCATTACCGGACTTAACTCACTTGGTCACACAACTTTGGGCTATTAAATTCATTCCAACTTAAGATTTCACATTCACACTCGAAACATTCTCATTATGGGCCTACGAGGCCTTAAACTTGTAGACGGAGGGTTTCGAAACACAACCGGGAACTTTTGTGCACTAAAAATAAATTTGTCTAAATAGGGGCCACACGCCTGTTTGAAATAGGACACGACCATGTGGGCAGGCCGTGTGGTCACACACGCCCATGTCCCTAGCCAGTGTGGGATGTATTTTCATTTCGAACCTACAGGGGTTTTCACACGGCCAGACACACGCCAGTGTTCTTTGCCCATGTGCTCCACATGGCCTAGACACGGTCTTGTCCTCGTCTGTGTGTAAAAACCTGGGTATTCTGTTTGTGATGTCAGCAACCTCATAAGTGTCACACAGCCTAGGCACACACCCGTGTGGCTAGCCCGTGGTTGACACTAACTTGTAACATTAGCATATAGGGGACACACGGCCTGATCGCACACCCATGAAACTGACCGTGTGTCTCATACGGCCTAGACATATGCCCGTGTGTCTACCCGTATGGACATGAATAAGGTTATTTTCCAAGCTATTTTTATCGCCCTAACTCACACAACATAAATCCATTCAACCATTCACTAAGCAATCCAATTATGCAACATACACTTTTATGAATAACCTCATCTTTTCATGATCTAGTATCAATGAGCCATCAACTATGGCTATATACAAAAGAGTTCATCTTTAAAGGATCCAACACACTTGGCCAAAATAACAAAACATTTCACCTAGTGTAGCCCTTATACATTCCATACTTAAAATGCTAAGTCTAGATGTACCGAGATGAGCTGATAGTGCGGGTGATCTTCCAATTAACTTCGTATCCCGAATCGGCTTTTTGACACTATAAAACAAGGGAAAAGAAATGGAGTAAGCTTTAAGCTTAGTAAGTTTACATATAAATAATAAGCTTAATAACATATATAAAACAATCAATACTTTTCATACTAAGCTAGAACTATCCACATTTCATAATGATGCCGACTTATTTCATTTCTTACCACATTCCAACCATAAAACAAGCATAATGCTCACATTAATTAGCACACATCCCCTGCACTCATCACCACAAAGTCACATGAAACAAATACTTAAACTAATTCCCAATGAACCATTTGGAATAATACCTAACACTCTGTGGTTTCTCACATAGCCCACCATTAATCTATAATAGGGTGGTATCGTACACTACGGTGCTATCGCACATAGCCCACCAATTGATAATATAAGCAATGGTATCGCACACAACCCATCGTGAGTGAGTAATAAAGTGGTATCGCACACAGCCCACCAAAAGAATAATTACGGTGTTATCGCAGATAGCCCACCAATGATTATTACGAATATTTTTTGCACTTACATTTCTATTTCTAGGTTCATACTAGAAATACTCATTATCTATTGAATTCAATCCATCTCAATCATAAATGATCTCATTCATACAATGCAACAATAATTAACAACATATATATATTCGAGATGTATCATTTACACATAAACTTACCTCGGTGCAAAAAGTGTTAATTTGTGGTTTAATCCGAAACCTTGTTGTTTCCCCAGTCAAGGTTTTTTCCACGTTCTTATTGATCTATAATAATAAAATTCACTCACTCAATCACTTTATAAATCATAATACATCAAAATTTCTACTTAGGTAAAAATGACCATTCTGTCCTTATACTTTGGCAAAATTTACGATTTTTCCCTAGGATCATAAATCATTTTTCATCATATTTTTCATTAAACAAGCCTAGCTAAACATTTATTTCTCTTGTAAACAACTCATAAATCCATTTATTTCATGCATTTATTGCACATTTTCAACCATTACAAATAGGTCCTATTTAGGTGATTTCATGATAACACCTTTCACAAAAGTTGTTTCTCATCTCACTAACATTCATTTTATTCCATAAAAACTCAGAAAACAACATAAACATTCTCATGGAAAGTCCCTAAACTTGCAACCATATTGAAAATTAATCCCCTCATTAGCTAGCTTAAGCTTTGGGGGGTTCCAAAAGTACAAAAATTATTAAATAAAACTACCAAAATCACTTACTAGCAAGAGATTTGCTTTCATGAAAATTTGAACTCCAAGAACCCTTATTTCCTCTAAATTTTTGGTGGTAGACAAAGCATGAATAGTAAAACATGATATCCCTTTCTTTTCATCTTATTTTATTTATTTTTCACCTAATTTCACCAAATTTGACCAAAAAATGTAATATCTTGTCTCCTTGTCTCTATGGCCGGCCAACACATTTCAAATGGTCTAATTACACTTTAAAACCTCCAATTTACTATTCTATGGCTATTAGACACCTTTACCCTACATAATAGAACTTTCGCACTTTATGCGATTTAGTCCTTTTTCACAATTAAGCATACAATTACTAAAATTAAAGCACCAAAATTTCCATGCATCTCTATAAACATGCTATAACACATAAAATAATATCAAAATAAATTTCTTCAACCTCGGATTAATGGTCTTGAAACTACTACTTCGACGAGCCTCAAAATCAGGCTGTTATAACTCGCCCTCTTTAGAGATTTTCTTCCTCGAAAATCTTACCAATAAAAAGGTTTGGATATTGTTCTCTCATGGCTTCCTCAGGTTCCTATGTAGCTTCTTCCACACTGTGTTTTTTCCATAACACTTTTACTAAAGCTATACTTTTATTCCTCAATTGTTTAACCTCCGGGGCCAATATCTTAATTGGCTCCTCTTCATAAGACATGTCCCGTCGTATCTCAATTTCTGTTGGAAGGAGCACATGCGAATGATCGGAACGATATCGCCGCGACATCGACACATGAAAGACATTGTGTATTTTCTCTTACTCTACTGGCAAAGCCAACCAGTATGCCACTGGCCAAATCGTTTCGATAATCTCATATGGTCTTATGAATCGCAGACTCAATTTTCCCTTTTGACCAAATCTCAATTATTTCTTCCACGGGGATACTTTTGGAAATACTTTGTCACCCACTTGAAACACAATTTCTTTCCTTTTTAAATCTGCGTATGACTTTTGTCAGTTCAAAGTAGCTTTCAGACTATCACGGATCACTTTCACTTTCTCCTCGGTCTCCTTAACTAGACTAACCCCGTGAACTTTCTTGTCACTAAGCTCGGTCCACTACAAAGGAGTCCGACCCTTGTGGCCATATAAAGCCTCACACGGTGCCATCTGTATACTCAACTGATAACTATTGTTATAGGAAAACTCAACCAAAGGTAGGTATTTTTCCCAACTTCCTTTGAATTCTAACACACATCATTGGAGCATCTCCTCAAGTACTTGAATCACTCTTTCGAATTGGCCATTGGTTTGGGGATGGAACGTAGTACGAAAATTTAACCTTGTACCCAAGGATGCTTGTAGCTTCTTCTAAAACCTCAAAGTAAATCTCGGATCCCTATCCGAGATAATAGATATAGACACTCCATGCAATCTCACCACCTCAGCAACATACAACTCAGCTAACTTACCGGTGAATAGTCAACACGCACAAGTATAAAGTGAGCCGACTTTGTTAATCTATCCACAATAACCCACACAACATCTTTCTTTTTTGGAGTCATAGGTAACTCCATTACGAAGTCCATTGTGATTCGATTCCACTTCCACTCTAGAACCATCACTGGCTGAAGTAATCTCGAAGGTACTTGATGCTCGGCTTTCACTTGTTGATAGACCAAACACTTCGTAACAAAACTCAGAGATGTCTCTCTTCATACCCGACCACCAATACAATTTCTTTAAATCATTGTACATTTTCGTACTACCCAAATGTATTGACAAGCAAGCATTGTGTTTTTCACGCAAAATTTTTCGAATCAACTCATCATCCTTAGGCACACAGACCCTGTCATGAAACATCAAGCAACCATCTGAACTCACCTGAAAATCAGAGTCATTTCCCAATTCGCACTGATTCTCTTAGCTTGTATCTTACTATCATTCTTTTGAGCTTCACATATCTGCTGAATAAATAATGGTCTAGCCTTCAGCTTGGCCAATATAATACCATCATCAGACAACGCTAAGCTAGTACTCATAGCTCCCAAAGCATATAGGGATTTTCTGCTCAAGGCATCCGCGACCACATTCGCTTTCCTGGATGGTAATCGATTACTAACTCATAATCCTTCAATAATTCGAGCCACCGTCATTGTTACAAATTCAAATCCCTTTGGTCCATCAAGTACTTCAAACTCTTGTGATCGATAAAGATTCGACACTTCTCACCATCTAAAAAATGATGCCAAATCTTCAAAGAAAAGACAATCGCAGCCAATTCCAAATCGTGAGTCAGATAATTTAATGACGCATCACTATAGACAATAAACTCCTTCCCTGATTTAGGTTGTACCAAAATCAACGCCTCAATCAACAACGCTTTTAATCTCTCGAAACTCTGCTGGCATTTCTTGATCCATTCAAACTTAACATCCTTATGCAATAGCTTCATCATTGGTGTAGCAATCATGGAGAACCCTTTGAAAATTTGTTTGTAGTAACAGGCCAAACCCAAAAAGCTTCTAATTTCTGACACATTACTTGGCGGTTTCCACTCCATAATAGCCAAAATCTTACTTGGATCAACTTTAATGCCTTCTCCCGACACAATGTGTCCTAAGAATCTGAACTCTCGGAGCCAAAACTCACTCTTGCTGAATTTAGCATACAACTACTTATCTCTTAAAGTATGCAAAACAACTCTCAGATGCTTCGCATGCTCACTCTCATCCCGGGAATAAATTAATATGTCGTCAATAAAAACAACCACAAATTTATGAAAATACGGTCGGAAGAAACGATTCATTAAATCCATAAAAATCGCAGGAGCATTAGTTAAGCCAAATGGCATGACAAGAAACTCATAATGGACATACCTCGTCGGAAATGCAGTTTTCGGCACATCTTGCTCCTTAACTCTCAACTGGTAATAGCCAGACCTTAGGTCTCTCTTTGTGAACACAGTAGCTCCCTTCAATTAGTCAAATAGATCGTCTGTCCTTGGCAAAGGATATTTATTCTTCACTGTTACCTTGTTGAGTTGCCTATAGTCTATGCACAATCTTATCGACCCATCTTTCTTCTTTACAAAAAGTACTAGAGCACCCCACGATGAATAGCTCGGTCTCGCAAAACCCTAATCCGTTAACTCTTACAACTGAACCTTTAACTCTTTCAACTCCAACGGTGCCATTCTATAGGAGCAACCAAAATAGGTGTCGTACCCAGAACTAACTCAATCCCAAATTTGACTTCTCTATTTGGACGCAATTCGGGTAACTCTTTCGAGAACACATCTGGATACTCGCACACCACCGACACTGATTCAATCATACCTTTGACTCTTGAGTATTCAACACAATGGCGAGATAGGACTCGTATCCTTTCCTTAAGTATTTCTCGGCTACCATACATGAAATTATCATAGGCAAACTATCCGATCTACCTTATTTAACCTGAATGACATCTCCATTTTCACATTTCAATTCAATAAATTTATTACCACAGTTGACTAAAACATTATGAGCAATCAACCAATCCATGCCAAGAATCAAGTCAAATTCATTAAACAGCAACAATATGAAGTTTGCCGGAAAACAATGACCTCTAATTGTCAAAGGACAATTCCTACACACTTTGTCAACTACCACATGTTTGCCTAATGGGTTTGACACCTTTGCTACAAATTTCGTAGACTCAACAATCATACTCATACTAGATGCCAATTTCATGCAAATGCAAGAATGGGTAGACCTCGGATCAATCAAAGCAATAACAGAGGTATCATGAAGAAAAAAGTACCCATTATCACATATGGAGATCGCGAGCGCGAATGGAATATGTCCTTGCAGGCGCTCAACCCTCCGGTCTCACAGAAGAGTCTCGAGGCGCACCTCTACTACTAGCCCCACCTCCAGGGATCTTTTGTGATCTACCCCACAAAGATGCATTGCTTGATCTCACTTCTTGCTTTCTTCCCTTCCCATCCCTCTCTAGACAATTTTAGATGAAATGGTCCGGGGAACCACACTTATAACAATTTCGATTATTTCCCCAACACTCCTAGTGTGCTGCCTACCATAATTTGGACACTCCAGTTTATTTGACTTTGGATTGTCCACGCTTTCCATCGAGGTGGCTTGAACTCTTGAGCCTGAGTATGTATTACTTCGGTCTCGGTGTGAATATCCAGCTGTCGCAGTCGTCCGTGTAACACCCCTAACCCGTAACCATCGCCGGTCTGGGGTTAAGAGGCATTACCAGGCAAGCGAAAACTTTTACAGATATTTCATAACTTAAGTTGGTAAATCACATCAAAGTGTCCCTTAAATAGGTATTTGAAACCTTTAACATGCTTTAGAATAGGGCCGGGACTAAACCGAACACATAAGAAAATTCTCAAAAAATTAAAAATTTTCAAAGTTACAGAGCTCACACGCCCGTGTGCCTCCCATGGCCTCAGACACACCCGTATGTCCAAGTAGTGTCAAAATAGGGCATACAAACTGATTTGTCCACACGGCCGTGGACACGCCCGTGTGCCTCACTCGTGGTCGCAACTGCCTTGCACCACACGGCCAGTCACACGCCCGTCTATCCAACCCGTGGTCGAGTCTGACTTGTTTTGAATTGCAACCTCGAAGGACACGGTCGAGCCACACGCTCGTGTGCTCAACCGTGTGGGCAATTATAGGCCTTTTTCAAGGCCAAAATGCCACCCACACTATGGGCTATCCCTTCAAGCATCATACCAATTCAATTTATGCCAAACTAACCTATGTTTTCAAGCATTCAAAGGCATCTCAATCACAACTTCTTATGTAGCAATTAGCTCAACTAAATAACAACCATTTCTAAGCAAGTTTCATCCACAATCTTATCAATAAAATATGGCATCTTCTCATAAGACATATACCAATTTTGCATCATCAAGCTTACCATTACCTTGACCATTTCATTAGCTAATAAACTTTACCAAACTAAACATCATAAGGCTTGATCACTCATACATATTACCAACATTTATCTAGCCATATCTCATGGTTATTACATATCATAAACATAATCCATTTTAACTAGACTATACATGCCATACTTAATATATACAGGCACATAAAGTACCAATATGTAATTTGAGTAGTGTGATGACAATCCTCAACAATTCTTGAGCCCTCAGTAGCTTTGACGATCTATAAAACAGAGCAAACACACACAAAGTAAGCTTTCCAAAAGCTTAGTAAGCCATATACAAATAAACTTAATATAAAATGAATATAATCACATTGACACAATGACATCAATATTTCACATTTGCAATTTCATATCATAATCATAGCTCATTTGTTTAGCCATAGATTGCCAACATATCACATCTCAAAGCATCACTTATGCTCATAGCACATTCAAACATATATCACATATTAACTCCTCAAGTCCATACACATATTCACCTTAGGCAAGCTCATATATACACTTACCATTTA
The DNA here is from genome assembly GCA_025506655.1 of Gossypium rotundifolium. NCBI lineage: Eukaryota > Viridiplantae > Streptophyta > Magnoliopsida > Malvales > Malvaceae > Gossypium > Gossypium rotundifolium. The sequence continues at coordinate 59,986,193 of CP106730.1, forward strand.
TACACATACATAGTGTATCCTTTCAAATGTATTTGATTCATTTATACATTTCACGTAAACTTTCATTTCTCAAATTTACCCGTTGAACTGTTCGAAATCAAATAGAAAGCTCGGAATACTCAGAATAGTTGTACAATGCCAACGTCTGAGACGTGGTCTTACATGTAACTAGATATCGATGCCATTGTCCCAGATAGGAATCAATACGATGCCAATGTCCCAGACATGGTCTTACACGTAAATCTCAAATCGATGCCAACATCGTAGATGTGGTCTTACATGATATCACATAACATGCACCTATGTCATGACATATATAATCCTATCTATTCCTAGGTTCGTACGGGACTTCTCGGACATTGATTCATTATCAATACATCCTTGAATTTCATGTTCTCATCATTTCATACACATTCATCATCATAAATTTTCATATGAACATACATATATCAATGTAAATACATTTATTTGTATATTGACTTACCTTGGATTCAGATAAACATAAGACCCGGCTATTTGATCACTTTTGATTTTCTGCGATCTAAATCTGTTTTCTTTGGCTCTTGATCTATGAATATTCAAATTTAATCCATTTATTCACCAAATCATTCAATTCAATCAAAAAACATGTATTTATGGTAATTTACAAATTAGCCCTCACATTTTCACATTTTGACATTTTAGTCCCTATTTCACAAAATCACAAAATACACAAAATCTCAATACACCCATGCTTAGCTGAATTCTCTATAGGTCCCTACCAACGCATATTTTTCATTAATTTCACAATTTAATCTTTCAAAATATTATTTTCTCAATTTAATACAAATTACTCAAATTCATCAAAACTTCAAAGACAAACTATGTTAATCTACCACATATCTTTCATAATTCATCTTTAAACATCATATAATTCATGTGTTCATCAATGTTACATTTCAAAACTTTCATAAATTCAAAAAAATTAAGACATGGATTTGAGAGAGCACTAAGCAACGATTACAAGAACGTAGAAATTATCAAAAACTAAAGCAAAACATACCTTAAATTAAGCAAAACCCTGTCCGAAACCTAGGTTAGTTTTCTTTCTTCTTTTTCTTTCAATATTCGGTAAGATGGATGAAATTATCTCATCATTTTAATGTTTGTTTTATTTTAACATTACTTATTATTTGATTTACCAAATTATCCATTAATATAAACATATAACAATACATAATGAATGGTCATAAATGTCAATTAACAATATCAATGGTTCAATTTCATAATAAGGACTCCATATTAATAATCCATGACTATATAGCATATTAACAAATAGCATGTCACTTTTACCTTTTATACGATTTAATCATTTTCTCAATTAAACACACAAACAGTAAAATTTTCATACGAAACTTTCACACATGCTAAATCACATATAATGAACACAAAAAATAATATTAAAATATTTTTCTGGCTCAAATTTGTGGTCTCGAAACCACTATTTTGACTAAGGTCTAAATCAGACTGTTACAGTCCGAGGGTTCATCTCCTTGGACCTCTTTGATTGAGTTTGATATGATTTACTCATTGTCCTTTTTCTTACATCTCAGGCCTTACTCATGGCTTTCCTCTTTTCCTTATTCAATCCCTCAGCCATGCATGCCCTATCAACTAACACCACAAATTCTTTCAGTTCCAGGATCCCAACTAGAAGACTAATATCCTCATTCAGCCCATCTTCAAACCTTTTACACAAGATAGCTTCTATAGACACACACTCTTGTGCATACTTGTTAAGCCTAATAAAATCGTGCTTATATTCTGCCACAGTCATTTTTCCTTGTTTCAATTCAAGGAATTCTTTCCATTTCTGGTCCACAAACCTTTGACATATATATTTCTTTCGGAACTCTTCCAAAAAGAAGTCCTACATTACTCTCTCTTGAAACCACCGAGGTTAACGTCTTTAACCAATGATAGGCTGAGTCCTTTAGCAATGATACGGTGCATTTCAAGCCTCCTCAAGTGTATAGGAGAGTTCATCAAATACTCGCATTGAGTTCTCAAGCCAGAAATCTGCCCTCTCGGGGTCATCATCTATGTTAGCTCTAAATTCTTCGGCCCCTTACTTTCGAATCTTATCTACCGGGGGATTGGTCATCTCATCAAATCTGTACCATAAGGAGCTACAAGAACTGTCTGAGGTATAGGAGGGGGTGGAGGAGGTTGAGCATTAGGGTTCGCTCATACATACTCCGTATACCAATTACTCATCATATGGATAAAGGCTTCCAGTGCCTCTTCTCCTTGATGCAAAGTCTCGAGTCTACTTTTTACAAGCGCAGTCCCTTGTACGGGAGTCGGTGCGTTACTAGCAGGTCATTAGCAACCACTCGGTTGGGATCCATTTACTATATAAAAGTAAAGTTTAGAATTGTTAGAAGTCACCACACAATCAATATACGTTTATGGCGTGTATAGCTATACCAATCACGATCATCACCGAAAAATAATTCCCACAATGGGGTGAGTCAAGACTCAATGTGCACACAATACTATCATTCAATAAATCGGCATTCATGTTCAAATCATCAAGTCCATATAATAACGAAATTGTGATGCAACCCAAACCCAAAACCTATAAGCCATCCGCTACTCTCCACATTGCCAACCACGCAACGTGGGGACTACTAAGTCGACCCTCCATCCGCTACTCTCCACGTTGTGTCATTAGACACTATTGTAACCGAGTTACGAATTTCGAATGTGACCGTAGTCGACATATTTACGTTGGTGAGACCAAGTCAACACCTTCATTTGGTGAGACCAAGTCAACACTGTTCTCCCCTTTAACATAAATCCGAATGCCCCAAAACATGTATATATATATATAGCATAATTTAATTTCATGTTCATATTCATATATTCGCATGTTATTAAAATAACATTTTTTCACAATCCTATCGAAGTAGGAAAGCGTACCTTGGTACTTTTTGTCACATGTGGTACATAGCCACATTCATATTATTATTCATATCGATATTGAAATATTTAACCATAATATATCGAAGAATAGTAAGGGTACACACCTTTTCGCTTAATAGGTTCCTTGATTTCTCGAGAATCCGATCTAATTTTTAGATCTATTAATCCTATATTCGCCCATCCATTAACACACATTAATAAACCCTTTTAAACAAAACCAAATCCTAGTAGGATTTGTAAGGAAAAACTCACCTTTGGATTTGGTGATTATACAAATCCAAAGTTTGGTTTTCCTCACCGATATTCGCCAACCTTGTAGTTCAATATGGTTAGTTTTTGCTTTTCAAAAATTAAGGAATGGATTTAGATACTCACACAACCCTTAGCGAATATTTTGAGGCTTACCTTAGAGATTCCAAATCCGAAAGTTCCTTTTGTCTTGAATACCTCGAAATCCCTAAAGATCATAGGTTAGATTTGATCTAACTTTAATAAGTGGTAGATGGCCTTTAGCAGAATGTGTCTTACCTTAATTTTCCTCGGATCTGAAATCCCGAAACTCCTCCTCTAACATTCGGCCATAGACAAAAAGAGAGGTTATTTTCTTAAGCCTTGTTTAAATTGATCAATTGTTCTTACCTTAGATCCTTGATCTTTATGTTCAACGATGGTGGAAACCCGAGATCCCTTGTATATTGGCCATGATCAAAGAGAATAGGAATTAAGCCTTTTACTTTGCAACTAGAAAGAAAGAAAATTGAATGGCTTAACTTACCTTGAAACCTTCAATCACTTGTTTCCTTGTCTTGGGTTCTTGAGATCCGCTATGGAGATCTAACCGAGATTGGAAGAGAAGAGTTTTGACTAGGCAATGGCAAAAGGAAAGAAAAGATGGAGTCCTTTCTTAGGGAAATTTGGGCAAAGAGAGGGAAAGAGAGAGCAAAATTTCGCAAGTGGAGTGAATGAGAGAAAAGTCTCTTTTCCTCTTTTAACTGAATCTAGACCAAGAGTCCAAAACTTGGCCACTACTCTCCCAAGTGATAATTTAATCTTCATTAATTATCACTTTATTAAATTAAAATAACCTTTAATCCATCCTTTAATTCCTTATTTATTTTATTAAAAGAAATTCCTTTACTTAACACTTAATTAAATGAGTTTTAATCGAAGTGAAACTCCTCTTATTCAACATGCTTGTGCCGTCCCACCTCCTAGCCTTGGAAGCAAAATAAGGCCTTCATTATTTGCTTCCTGGATGTCTCAAACTCAGGCCCAAAAACCTTTTGCATGTGGGCCATTTCCTAAGGCCTTATGTGGCATCTTCAGGCCACATTTCCAAGCCCGTTATTGGGTCAAATTTCATGTACTTATATTCTTAGGGTCCCTTGGCCCTAAGTTCCCCTTTGGGCTCTTAAGTTCGGCATTCCGGGGTCAATTTCAAGTTTCCTAAAATTTTCGCGCGGCTCTGTAACTTGCCATTTCCTTACATCTTGAGTTTCCAAAATGTTCGGTTTCCAAAATGTTCGGTTTCCAAAATGTTTAGGTTTCCAAAATGTCGAGTTTCCAAAATATTTAGGTTTCCAAAATGTTTAGGTTTCCAAAATGTTCAGGTTTCCAAAATGTTCAGGTTTCCCAAAATGTCTAAGTTTCCAAAAATGTCTAAGTTTCCAAAAATGTCCATTTCCATTTCCATTTCCATTTCCATTTCCATTTTCATTTCCATTTCCATTTTCATTTCCATTTTCATGCATTTCTAGGTTTCAAAAGTATCAAGAATTTATTCATAGTACTTGAAACTTGTCATTTCATACAATTAAACTGAAATGCATAGGCCCTATTCAGATGTTACGTTCTACCCTTAAAAATAATTTCGTCCTCAAATTACTTACTATCGTTCATTCGTATGGTCTAACTCACCACACTATGCTATTGCTGCGCACTCTGATCTTAAAGAACTATCTTACTTTCTAGGCACATTCTCTAAGTTCACAATCAAGGTTCCATATACTTCATTAGCAACATAAGATCGAACTAATCTTATAGCGAGAAAAGTAATGAAGTATAATCCATAAATAAGAAACTTACTTGTTGTCTCGTCTGCAGGCGTCACTATCCTCATGACGAGAAGCATAAACTAATCTTGGCTGCCTTGCTTCGAACCTTCAACATCTCGCTTGGTGCTCCACGACCTTGGCCGAACCATTACCTCTGTTTCGAACCACGACCCCGTTGAGGTTGCGGTCCGCCTCTCTGTCAGCTAGCATTCAACTACCTGGTGGTCTCATCGATTGTTTGGGACAATCCCTAAACATATGGTCCTTGGACCCACACCTAAAACATGCTCCTTTTTCCAACACTCCCCAGATGCCTCTTTCCACAATACTCACAAGGATGAATCGCCTTTGTACCACTTGTTGATCCTTGGGCCCATCGTTCTAGGCCTCTTGTTCCCCGATGATCCAAAACCTCTTCGCCTATTTCGATCAGTGTTCGCTTGATGGAATCCTTAATTCCCGGCCACTTTAGCCTTATCCACCAAAGGAGAATTCCGCTCGATGTGGTGCTATCAACATCTTAGATCATTCCTCGGTCCTCAAACGAACACGTTCATGCTCGATTGCACTACCCTCGAGCATAGCGGCTCAACCTCGAAATTCCGCCTCATATGCGGACTTACTCCCTTGGACTAACCCTAGAAAAGCCTTCCTCTGCTCATTCAGATACCGGTTCCCATACTTCTTGAAAGGCCTCTTTAACAAATTCCTGGTCAAGTTTTCACTATGGTACCATCACGACAATCAACCACCATTGATACGCTTCATCACGTAACAATGCTACCATCCCTTCAGTTTTTCCTCGAGTCGGATCAAGCTCATCCATGATGCGTTCGTTGCTTCTAACCGATTACTCGGTGTACTAGGTGCCACATTGGATACTCTCGAAACATTTCGCTCCATTAGCTCGAGCCGTTCAGTACGACTTTCGATTTCCTCCATTCCCTCCGCCGACACACAATTCCAAAACTCAGAAACGACTGCGACATGACCTCTTCCGTCGAGCCTGCTTGCTCAACATTAACATTGGGGTGGTGGTGGCTGGCATCTCATTGTCGGACCTTGACCCGACCTAACGGGTTCCGACACGGTCATCCTTCCTCTTCCTCACCACGACACCACGTCCTCAGAGCTCATTTTCTAGTGGTGTCGATTAAGAAATTTTATGGATTAGTTATTTGTTCCACTTATTTATCAACGAAGAGTTTTATGAAAAGGGATTTTAGAGTGGTTCTTTGTATCATACAAACACAGTCTTTTCCATTCATTCATCCATCCATCAAACAAATATGAACTTCCGTTCATTCGAGAAACGTTGTAGTTTTTGTTGTTTGTTGTTGTTTTCCACTACGGGGTATTTTCGTAATTTTGTCCTTGTATTTTGTAATTTTTCGGAAGAAAATATTTCTTGGTGTTTTTGTCAAAAGTATTTTGAAGATTTCAAAGTCTTGGTAATTTTGGAAAAATTTCAAAATTGGGGGTATTTTGTAATTTTCGACCTCGGTGGGTATTTTGGTAATTTTTCACAAACCATGGTGAATTTGAAAATTTTAATAAATTTGGGGTATTTCAAAAGTTGTAAAACTTTGAGGGTTCATTTTTTTTAAAAAATGGTTCCTTCAAAATGGGGATGTTGCAAAAATTTAAAATTAGGTCATTTTGGTAATTTTGTTAAGTTAAAGGCATTTGAATTTTCCAAAATCACGGTATTTTGGTATTTTACAAATTAGGGTTTTGAATGTTTATGAAATGTTAGAATTTTGGTAAAGCTATTGAGCAGATTGAATATTCTATAAGAAAAGGCGTTTTGGTAATTTCACCCAAGGGCATTTTGTAATTTTGAAATCAAAGTTTTTCGGAAATGTTGTAAAAATAATTTTCTGATTTAAAAGAAAAGTTTTAAGGGTTTGAATAAAACTAGGGTTTGTTGTTTTGTTCTCTTTTTTTTTAAAACAAACATGGCTAGTTCACTTGGGTTTTAGTCATTATGTTTAGCCTATGACGAGCCCTCTTGGTCGGGTGACCTGGCTTACAAAGAGAAGATTCATGTGGAGAGGAGGTGAGTCACGATTGCTTAAATACCAAGCTCCCAGAAACCATTCCTGACATGCGTACTGAGGTTGCCACACCCTAAGCTCTCGAGTTAGGGTGGAATAAGCTACGCACTGTGGTAAGGATTCTGCGAAGAGGAGGTGAGTCACTAGGGCTTAAATACCAAGCTCTTTGGATCCAATCCTAGACATGCGATCAAGGGTTACCACACCTAGCTCAATGACTTAGCCATAGGTTTTGTTTAGTGTCTTAAGTCTTATGTACTTGTGTTTGAGTAGTCTAATCCTGGTTCAAGTTCCTATCATCTATTCTACGTTCCATGCCTTTTCTACCCTTATATAAATCAGAATCACACATATAGTTAGGTACTTACAGTGGATTTGGCTTTGGAGACTTAGGGCCATGCCAAAAGCTCTTTATGTTCAAAGAAAATCATTTGGCTCGCTTTGAAAATGTTTTGGGCTGAGCCCACAGCGTGAGTTTAAAAGTGGCTCGATACAAATGAAATCCACACTACGCCCACGACACGGGCCGGATCTGGTATGTTCTAAAGTAAACCGATCTCAAAACATTCGATACTTAGAAAAATTGTAGATTTTAGAAAAACTATTATTTGAGTTGGCTTAGATTGAAAACCCATTTATTTAATCTTGTAAATCCAATTCGATGTAACATGTCCAAAATAGTTCTTAGCAAAATATTAAAAAGTAATGTAAAACAAAGAATAATCCATTGGGCCTTATGGCCTTATTACATCAAGTAAACCCAAAATAAAATTAAAAAGTATTAAAATTAAATAAAGTCCAAATTGAATAAATTCTTCAAGGTGCATGGCCTCCTCATGGTCTACTGGCCAGATCAGTCATGATCATCACTGAAAATAATTCCCACAATGGGGTGAGTCAGACTCAATGTGCACAATACTATCATTCAATAAATCGAGGCATTCATGTTCAAATCATCAAGTCCATATAATAACGAAATTGTGATGCAACCCAAACCAAAAACCTATAAGCCATCCGCTCCC